>JAFELO010000775.1:61221-95728 GCA_017140195.1 Eumaeus atala
ATATATATATTCAATTTTTTTCAAATTTACTTCGTGGATTCGTAACTGGTAGATTTATAAAATGTACATGTAAATATTCTTCTTCACTTTAGGACCCACAGGTAGCGGTAAAAAGATGTTAGTACATGCAGTATGCAATGAAGTAGGCGCTACTTTGTTTGATTTGTCACCAGCTAATATAGTTGGAAAATATCCAGGAAAAACTGGTCTCATCATGCTCATACATCTTGTCTCAAAAGTATCAAGATTGTTGCAACCGTCAGTCATATGGATGGACGATGCTGAGAAACCATTTGTAAAAAAGATTCCAAAAACCGATAAAACAGATCCCAAAAGGTTAAAGAAAGATTTAGTAAAAGTAATTAAAGGTAGTGTTATTTTTTTTAATTTGAGATCTCAAAAAATGTAAACACCCAAAATTGATACACATTACATTTTAAATAACTACTACACTTATTATAAATATACACTTTATTACTACTGGTGCCCACGATGTAGTTCACGTAGTCCATCAATTTAAAAATAACCTTTCCCTGTATCATCAGATCAAATTATGATTTTATATGTTGCCCAGGCTTATTAGCCACACAACAAAAGGTTTCTTTCAAATCCGTCTATTAGCTCCGGAGATCAGCGTGTACAAACAGACAATCATACAAATAGTTTTTTTTGTTCTAACTTTTCTCTGCTACATTGTTACATTATTTCCTCACTGTTCCCAGCTGTACCGGCCAATTAGGATACAATAGACCTTGGTACTTATCAAACACTGATATTTTTCTTTACATTCAATTTTATTTCAGCAATTAACCCAGAAGACTGTGTGATTTTTATTGGCACGTCCCGTACTCCATGGGATGCGGACCAGAAGTTGTTGTTTCAATGCTACGCAAAAGTTATACAGATTCCTAGAGCAGATTACGGCAGTATATCATTAATGTGGAGATGTCAACTTCACAAAGCGGGAGCCTTATCTCAGAGATTAGAATTGTCGTGTCTGTCAAGAGTTTCCGACTCATACACAATTGGTATGTAAATTAGCTCTATAATTCATTTCGGGGCGCCTAATGAAATTTGGATGTTATCTTTATGATTAGTTATTCAACATATTTTGATGAAACATTTTATTTATCAAAAATATAAGCACCGCGTAACGTTCACCGGTAAAATGCCGCGATTTGGGTTAACCAAATGCTGTTTGAGAATTTCCGGTAACCCATTGAAGAAAAATATGTTTCCTAATCACTATATGCATATTTATGAGCATGGTGACTACCATAGGGCTTCAAATGATCGCATTTCCCCTCGTACTATCAAATAACTAATTCATTACTTTTTACTGCACAGAGGTCCTTATTTCACTTGGATGATATAAGGCAAGTGATTCGTGACCGTAATCTATAACGCTCTACGGGGGAGGCCAAGCAGTGGATCTCATGACGTTTTATGTCGGGCTAACACTTCGTTCGTAAATTTTCGTATGTATAAATATAATTATCTTTACAAGAAATTTCTCAAATTTATTATATTGCCACATGCTACACAAAAATACACGAAACCGATGGTTATGTCTACTTGCCCTTAATAGCAAAATTTACTCAAAAATAACTGTTGAAATATTATATTTACCAGGGACCTTGTTGTCAGCATTGGAGTCAGTACTCACAACAAAAAGACGGTTGCAATTGAAGATACGCGTGTTAACTGCCCACGAGGTAGCGACGCAGCTCAGCTCTCGGGAGCCCGTCTACGCCGAGCACGTGAGTAGGAGCAAGTACAAACGGGGCGGCTTGTAGCGTTCTTTTGTTGACGTGGGGGAACACATTCACGTGCCTTCACTGGCCCCGGGTGGTGTCCAGTGGCATGGAGGGATCGTGGCACATTATAGTAACTAATACCCACAAAAACCAGCGCGAGTGGCATCAGTGCCGCTTTTGGTGAGGTGTCCCGGAACAACAAATCATCAGGGCACCTCGACGGCCAAACAACAAATCGGGTTGTCCCGCACTACAGGACTACCCCACCAACAGAAGAAACAGTTTAGAACAGTGCAATGGTGTGTGGTTACCATCATCGCCCCTTGCCCCTTGTGCAAAAGCGCCGCCTCCTTTTACTCTTTCGTCTCCTTTTCCTATAAGAGGGGTTCAAAGAGTAGCCCCTCCTAGCTTCAACTGGCTTCAGCCTAGTTATCTCGATTCACCCACCGCCATGACAAGGCTCGAACCACGCTGGAGAGACTTACCTACAGTGCGCTAAGGGCTGCTTTTACCAAGCTTCATCATGTTTTTTTCATGGTTGTTGCTTTGCAGGCTAATTGGGTTGGTACGACCCGGGAGGTACTTGGAGCTCACATGGTACGCCACAAAGTGACTGCTACGCTGACGCACTTCGCTCAGCTCGAATTGTGGAGTGGTGTGAAGTAGGGCAACACATCGGCATAATGATTTTTATGTATGTTCATGTCTGTGGGCGTTCATAGGCGGCAAATGACCCGCTGCTCTTTTGTCCCCTTATACTGTATTTTCTGGTGGAAATCGAACATTTATAGAAATTTATTTAGTCCAACCTACACGAAATCGCTTTATCATGTTTACACCATATTTTATTTAAATACGCAGTTGATGCCACGAAACGCACGTTCGAACAAAAATTAGAAAGTGCGTGTCTGTTAGCAATGCGGGGTTCGGACTTTGTCCAGCCATGAAAGGTGTTGAAACCACCAGACAGTCCGCCAGTGTTATCGAATCATCGTATCTACTTCCCTGATTCCATAGCAGTGGCTAAATAAATGCCTTGTTCCAGGAAGCGGCGGCTGATTCATGGTGGTCCAAGACTCCGTTGGAGAAACGTCGCCAGAGACTGATCCAAAGACTGCTGGAGTTGGAACAAGAGATGGCAGAAAAGGCCGCTGCCAAGTGATTTAGTGTCCACTTTTCTCAATAGCATTTCTTGCTTCTCTCATACATGGATACGAACGAAAGAACCAGGCATTCATAAAAAGTAGATAATGCAAATTATTTAGTACGAAATTTAAGTATCTTTAGGTTTCTTTTTGACTTCCCGCAAAAATAGAAACTTTTTAAAGATTGGTAAAGTTTTTAAAAATATACTTTTCGCCAGATCTTCACATACGTTAATTAACACACAAGTCTACGGATATCGCTCTGAAAGCAGCATTGGGTTCCAGTGATCTTAAAAAAGTGTGAATTTATAGGGATGACCCGCAGGATGGCTTGACTTTTTAAAGATAACATAAAAATGAAATTTATTTTAACTTAATTAAAGTTTATCATATATTTAATACTGTTTCATTTTGTGTATATATTTCTCATTTGAATATTTCAAATCATTATATTACGACATACTATCAAAAAATTTAAACGATTCTAGGCGTGTGAAATGAAGCTTTTCTCATGAAGCGTGAAAAATGACGTAAAGTAATATATGTACCAACCTAGGATGTTAGTGCCCTGCTGATAATGGGCGTGAAAGCTTTTCAGCTGAACTTTGTATCAACTGTGGCCACAGTATCAACAGCTTCAAATAATATAAAATACGTTGTCTAACACTATTTCCATAAAGTCTTTACTTAAAGTAACTTATGGATAGGGTAACCACATTCTCTAACTTTTTAGAACCACCTCGAGTAACATTTTTTAACGTCAGTAATTTTTTGTAGATTTCTGAATTTAATTATAGGAATAAAACTTCTTTTCAAATAATTATCACCCTCATAGTCCATGAACTATTCAAATTTCTTTAGTTCTTTTACCACATTTTGTAGCATTTATATTTTTATAGTTTGTCCCTACAAACGAGAACTCTACTACTTTTAACTTCCGCATATGCAGTTACATTGCTGATTCAAAATTTCGACGGGCCAACGGCTATTTCAAACTGCACGAACCGTGACAGCATAGCCATAACTTTAAAGGGATGTGAGGGAGCTGAGGAGGTCGTGCTGGCACCATTCGTCCACAGTACAGCATGACACTACCTCTTACAAACAGCTTGAAAGCCTCCAAAGGACGCTATGGGATATTTGTTTGAAAAACAACTCCGGGGTCACAGCACACTTTCTTTAGCCGCGCTGGAACGATTAGGCGGCAACGCAAAATCATCTTTCTTACTTCACTTATCATATCATTTATTTAATCGTTTGTGTATACGAGAACAAAACACATTTGAAGTTTACAGATAAGAGAAAGCTAGTATATAGGAGCTACTTATTCCATAATGGAATTTCTTCCAGTAGCCCTGAAAAAAGGTAGCTTGCATGACATACGTACTCAAAGTGTGTACATTTATCATCAAGTTCCTAACAATAACATAAAAAAATACAAATATTGTACACGATGTGTGTTACAACACATACATATATACATTATATATTATACAATATTGAAAACTCATCATTTTTTGTGTGTTTTTATTATTTATCGTATCTTTTGAAAACTTTTATTCAAATTTATTAGTTATTACAAAAAATAATAATGTAAATAATGAGAGGATTGTGTGAACAGTTGCCATATAGCAGCAGAATTTTCAATTAACTGGCCGAACCGGAGACGTACCACGCTTGACTACAACCACTAAGTGACAGCTATGCCCGCCACATTTTGCGCAGTTTGCAAATTTCGTACGTTACATTCCAATGTACGCTATCATCCTGTCTTCCAGGACAGGGGGATGGCGTCATATCTGCGTTACCTATATGATACAGATTTCCTGTCACTGCTTTATAGAAACTACGAGTTCCAACTCGTATGTAAGTAATATGTTATTGCAAGGTTCTTTTTATTTGTAGACAATACAGAAATACCATGTTATTGGGAATATGTGTCGGTAACTGTTATAACAAATATGTGATTGTCCTTTTCTATTAGTATATCGTTGTGACCCTAATATGGTAGCCCTACAGAGGTAAAAGAATCCCGGGAAAATCCCGTCTCATGGAAGTTGCGTCGCTTTATCGGCGGAAATCTTCAAAGCAAAAAGGTCTACTAAGAAGGTGTAAGCTTCGTGTGCACCTGATAATTTTCACACGAATATTTTACAGGGATGGGCGAAATTAAAGCAAACTTTGTTCGATTGTATTCCATACCTTATTGCCGCGCGTTAAATCATATTTTACAGTGGTTATGGCATCATGTATTTATGACTTTCGGAATAGCCTAGCAACTCTTCGCCTTTTAATTGATGTGCGCGCTGGTAATTTTTTCAGTTTTAGAAGACATGATATGTGACTTTAAACAGTGCTGATATTCACCTACAACTTGGTAATGGTAATTTATCATTAAGGGGCATTATTTACGTTAAGTCTTTTCTTATTTTTAACGAGCTACAATAAGTTACTATAAAGTTCTAAGTTGTTTGAAACATTGTTTTGACTTTAACCTTCAACATTCGACCTTCGAGTTTGGCCTCTCAATTGCGGTTTCGACTTTGACGTTGTGGTCCCAAAGGGCAATCCCGTCCTCGTCTTCAATAACTGTGACAGACGATTTTATGTCATTTATTCTGCATACTTAATTTCCATTTCAAGTTGTACACGTTACTAGACTAGAAGCGCTCCGTGGTTTCACCCGCGTAACATAGTTAAATTCCATTTCGTTTTTATCCACTCTTTAAGGTAAAATTTCTAAAATACTTTCTTAATGCTCATTTACACCACGATAGTCTGTACCAATATTCAATCTGTCACTAAATAACGGATCAGTTTTATATGTAACATTATAGTCTTCTCCGTTCCGTGAAGGGCCGTGGTTATGGACGTTGACAGTCACTAAATATATTATCTGCTGCCTGTTTGCACTCATAATGAATAAAAAATTGTGTGTGTATTTATGTACACGAGTTAGAAGTCATACTGCTTTCGTGTAACAAGGTATAAACTATTTTTATTTTTTTATCTTTCGCCTTATTCTACGATTGTAGTAAAAACTGCACTACAATAGAAAACAGGCATTTAATACATTGAAAGTTTTATTATGTGTGTCATAATAAAACTATGGTAACTTTGTTTGAAACACTAAAATGTTAACGATAGCTAATTTCAGGGTGCCGGTTTTTCGTTACGGCGTCGTCGTCGCGAACCGTAAAAATTTAATATCATCATTTTTATTACACTACTGTGCGTCACCTCCGACACTGGAGTTTACTCCTTAAAATATGATAATATAGTGAGCGCGGTATTGCGCAGTTACTCATATTTCTCATAGAACACTATCTTTAATTTAGACTATAACGTCGCAATAGGATCCGCGGGTTAAGACTAGCTTTAAAATAAAATGCACATTTTATTTTACCGTAAACCAACCAACCATATTTATAAAAACGTTCAAGTCTGCAACTTAATAACAAGTTGATAGTTTAGAGAAAACCTGTAGTGACGGCAAAAACCTCAAAGTAAATCACTAGGGATAAAAAAAACCACCGAACACAAAAGCTTAAAAGGAAAACTCCAGCACCCTGTAGCTAAAAGCAAAGAACCTGTATTTTCCTGTTGAATCTCTTTGTACAACGAATTTTCCATTCAGGGACTACATTTATACGGCTTTACAGGAATGCTTTTGATTTATCATGCACTATGCTTAGATTGTTTGTTTGTTAGACATCGTTTGAATGGCAGGGAAGTGAAGTGGCATTTATACTATACATTTTTTTGGTATTAGTATGGTACTGAATATCAATACTTTTTGCCATTGTTTAGGTCATAGTTGCATTGCAGGTGAATCGGTCCAGCAGAACCGAAGTGGTATTGCGATCTACAGTTAAGTAAAACCACCACAACAAGTGCGTTGCAAAGGTGGGAATAAACACTTAAGATTGTCTACATTTTCGTAACTTAGTGACTGACTTAGTAAGAGGGGATTTTGTATATTAGTCGGATACTCAGTAATGTTATTTTCTTTTCAATAGGTCAGGTCATTGGCGCATTGCAGACGAATCGCTCCGGCAGAACCCGAGTGGTAGTTGATCCTTAAACAAGGTATGCATGTTAAAAAGATAGGCATGTATGTTCTTTGGATAGGTAATGGTAAATATTATTTTTCTTTTTTCATAGTACAGGGGACAAACGAGTAATCGGTGCCTTTCAACGACTACCGACGCCCATAAGTATCATCATAATTATGCCGATGCATTGCGGTGTTCACAGACCGCACTTAGGTATCAAGTGAGCCGGAGGTACCTCCACGGTCGTACCGGTCCAATTCCGTTACATAAGAGGATGCACCATGTCCGGCACCTCCTCCTCCTTATAAATTACTGGAGAGGATTATTGAAAATTTCACCCCTATGGATGTGAAATAGGGTTAAAAGTTGTAGGTATGAAAAAAAATCATATAGGTGAAAAACAACACACATACAAGACATACATAAATACAATACTCATTATTACATTAGAATCCACAAAGTATACGGTTCGCCGATTTCAACTTTATTGTCCTTACTTTAAATTGAAGAAAACTAATTAATAAAGCCTTATAAAGGGGCAATTATAAAGCTTAACGAGGTACTAAGCGACTTTTGTTGCCTAAAGCAACAAATTAAATTATAATGTTTCTTTCTTAATTATGGTAGGTACGATCGTAACAGGTGAGCCCTTTTCTCGTTTTAATAATTGATGAAATTCTCTCCAGCCTTTGTTGCTCTTGTTATAATATTGCTCGCTTTTGCTCATGACTTTGTAACATAAAGTTAGCTTAGAAACTGAGAATAGGTTTGATATATATGTAACAGCTACGCACATGTAGTATGAAGAAAACATACGTCGGTTACAACAGAGAAAACTGTCGTTCTGTAGTATGTTATGGTGTTAACCCATAGAGCATTGGATGTAGTAAAAAAAAAATCTTTAGACGTTCAGTTCGCTCAAGGTGCTGACTCCACGAGCGTTCGTTACCATAAAGTAGAATTGCTAATACTCATCCGAGGCGATGATAAGTGAGTCAGAGATTAAGGAGATTAAGTTTGCCTGAATGAAAATTAATAAATTTATACTCATATAGTCATATATATATATATATATATATATATATATATATATCCCTTCCATTAACGAGTGACTGCCTGGCTGACAGACAACACACAGCCGAAACTACCAAATTCTACTCTTGAAATTTGGTACAGAGATAGATAGATACCTTTCATGATGTAAATGAGTACTAAGGAAATACTTTTAGAAACTAAACCCCTCAAGGGTTTTACCATGTTGTTTAGTTAGTTTTCGTATATAACTGAAGAATTTGTACGGCCATCAAATTACAATGGCTACTCGGCTCTATGAATATTGTATTTTCCTACCGACCGTTTGACCTCCGTTTGTTTATCTCGATGTCATCCTGAACTAAAGCTTGTGGGTACTCGCTTTAAGGTTAAATCAAAGTATTTTTCAAAAGTTGTTTTTTTTTATTTGTTATTGTTGAACAGTTATTCGATAGGGCTTTTAATCTTTTAATCTTTTTCATTGTTAAAATTAATCATCATTATCAGCCCTTATCGGTCCACTGTTGGACATAGGCCAAATTTCAATGAACGCCAAAACGACCGATCTCATGCTGCTCACATCCATCCCGGGTCGACCACTGCACGGAGATCGTCTTCCCACCTAGCGAACGGTTGACCTACACTCCGTTTTCCGTGTATCAGGCGTGGCCCGCCACACTTTTCCAATGCTGATACTCATGCGTCTGCAGGATCGACAGCTGCCACCACTTGTGACCCCTTGATATGATCGCAGGGAGCCCGAGGCAATGCTAAAAAATGCCTTGGGACCCATAAGGAAAATCTTATCAGAAGCGAATAGGAGGATAGTAAACACTTCAGTGTTTATAGTTTACAAATAGTGTACTTTTGGATTTAGATGACTTGCAGTTCTCAACCGACGTTGCGTTTAAAACTGTAAGTGATTTTAATAACATTTAATCGACTCATCACCTTCGTTCTCCACGAACCACAAGCTATGAAGGGTAAACCAGTCAGGACCTTTTTATGGCTGTTGAGGCCCATGAATATCTATATAATTGTTATGCAGAACCCAGCAGCATACTTTATACAACTCCCTCTACGGCGTTTCTTTGGCCGATTCAAATTGTTCAGGCTTAAAAACCGAACCCTAATGGTTTTCTTTACTCACGAGGTACCTCCTTAAAAATGGAGGAGGCACTATGGATGGCACTACCTCCTCAAATGCAGCATGACACTACCTCTTCCTTAACCATCCATTCCATTTTTTCTCGTTTGTCCATATTAGACAGGAGAGACATTACAGAAGACGTAAATAGGTAACGTTGAGAACCGGTGTTAGATTGCGTTGCATGTACATCCAGCCATCTTGTCTTTGTCTCGTCTTGTGTTGAGGTCACAAAAATGTTTTAATTCTTTCTTTCTTCACCTATTGTCATAGTATAAAATGTGTCAAATCTAACGTGCTTACCGCGTGTATCTAATACTTCGTTATGTTTGTATCGACGATTTGGCTACCGACCGTTCATATTTACTGTCGACATGAATATTGAATACGACCGCTCCAGGCTGTTCACTTTACTAACGTTAATTCCTGATTTGATGTTAATAATTTAACTATTCTGACGATGCATTTACATGACACAATCCATCGTGTTATTAAACTTTTAGGCTTTACGTCTTTCCCCACTCGTGTTATTGAACTTTTAGGCTTTACGTATTTCTCCATCATAGTTCAAGCCTTGCTGGTGAGCCGCAGTAGTCTGGAGTGAACCCTGACAGCTTGGGCGAAGGCAATTGAATCGCAGGGGCTGCTCTTTATACCCCTAGTAATATGCAGAGGGGACTATAGAGCAAGGGGAACTGGCGCGTGTGCGCGGAGCAAACGCTGAGGAGTAAGGGTTACGCCATTGCCCACAGTGGGTGGGGGACGACCCCTCCGTTGAGGTGAAGCTGGCTAGCCGTCGAGGTGCCCTGATGATTTGTAGTTGCGGGGCAACTCATGGGGATAATTATGGCACTCGTGGTGGTTTTTGTTGGTATCCCAACACTATAATTTGCCTCGAGCTCCACACACCACTGGACCCCACCACCAGTGCCGATTATGGCGCGTAAATGGATTTCCCATATATTTTAGCCCACTAGTAATCGTGCAGTCATGAAAATTCGATCATAACTATAAAAACTCATTCAACTTTGAATAAAACTTGACTGTAAACCTTTTTATAAGTATATGATCAAACTAAATGTCGTACTTCACAATATGTCTGACAGTGTCACAAATTGTGTATTACAGAAGTCTTAACATAGTGTGTATAACGTTGTACTGGTAACGTTTAAATTAATTCAAATGTTATTAACTAAATACTTATTGTATAGACAAACTAGCGTTCTGCACTTCTCCTACACATAAACTATAAAGTATGCCAAATTTCACACTTTCACGCCGGGCAATTTTAATAATATTATGTCGCTAAATTCGTTTTTATACATCTATTTATTTCTGGGTAAAATAAATTTATATATGTTTTTCAACTTATCGTTGGGCCGGTATTTTATTAAAAAATGGAACCAAATCGGAATAAATTTATTATTCAAAATTTATTAATAACAATCTTCTTTGAATGTGAAAAAACCCAGCGCGACCGGGAACGGTAACTATCGCTCACATTATACCAATGACAATAATCTTACAGTTTTTATCGCGGTTTATTTAATTATTTAACTAGACCGACGATGATAAATAAATGTAAAGTTGTAAGTATGCGCGTCCATAGGATATGCAAGTTGTTTTACCTCTTAAAATTAATTTAAAAAAAGTTTCACTTGTTCATTATTTTACGAATTCCAACTTAACGACTTATTTTAATATTTCACAATAATACTGACTATTTCACACAGAAATAATTGCGCGCGCATTCATACACACATACACGTCCTCACGACAGTTCCCTATTTTTTATTTCCATTCACTACAAGTATCTTTGGCTCCTAAGGGGTCAGTAACATTTTTACGCAAAAGTTGTATAATTTTTTTTTAATCCATAATTTGTTTAAAAATGCCAGCGGCGATTTTGGGCAGAGTCAATCTATGGTTATCTACAATCATGCCCTTGATTCTATTGGAGCTGGCCCGTACTTAGCTCACCAGGGATGCGCCATCTTTTTCGCATGTTAGTGTGAAAATAGTGTACATGCCTTTATGCGTACATATTCGATGTACTACAGATTCGGGGTAACCTTAAAAAGACCCTGAAAACGTTATTGTACTAGGTGCTTTATTAAGACAAAAACAGGAGTGTACTCGCAGGTCGATCACAACACCTCCATAATCATTATTTATTTTAGCCTTCCGTAGCCCAAAAGAAGAAACATAATCTTTATCTGATCACCTTCCTGTCCAGCTGTCTGTTCATCTGTTTGTCCGTGTGTATATTCATCTGTCAGGGAAAGCTTATTGGTACTTCTCAGTCTACGCGTAAAAAGCCTGACAGAAATAATATATTTCTGGTATGCTTACTAATTTACACCTCAAAACCATTACTGTTGAAATATCCTACGTAATATACAATGAAAATCTTTTTATATTAGCAGAGCATATTAGAGCATAATATCTGACACCCCGCTATATTTCCCTGCTTATCCCCTGTCGTAAGCCGGCAGGTGCTCTTAAAGTAATAATTTTACGATATCCCACTTAAGTTCCTTCAGGACGCCTCGCTCTTAATACTTTGTTCCATAAAAATGTTATTAGGCCAAAATTAGACCAAACTTGTAGTCCTATATTCAAATGCAGATTCCAGATGATATTGCGCGTGAAAAATGGCTATGGTTTTCGCTTTTTCATTCAGTTTTTATTGTTTTTTCAATACTGTAAAAAATTTAAAGATATAATAATTAATAGCTACAATTATTAATTATCTTTTATCTACATTTGATGTATGAATGCCACGTAGCTTGCGGTATTCATACATCAAAAGTATCTTTGTACTGCTTCCACACAATCTGAACATTTTAAACTCGAAGCGTGTGTCTCTGTTGTCCGGAGATGGTCAAGAAGTAATTTTATTAGCACATGAAGTGGATTTTGAAGTAGCCCATTCTGCTTGGATGGCCGGATGCGTTTCGGCAATAAATAAAGGATTTCTATATTTAGCAGTGGACGGTGCATCCATCACAAATTACCCGAATATGATAATATATTGCTCATGTAATAAATAATATTATAGTTCTAGAAGTTCATTCGTCGTAAATTTGAAAGAAAATTATGGTTTAATAAACGTTATAATGTTAGTTTTAAATTTGCATTCTTGGAATGTATTTGGATCTATACATTTGACTTAATATTTATCTTGCTATCATATCAAAAATTTTTGGAATTAAAACTGTGTATCTTTACTAAGTTTAGTTATTTTAAAAAGTACACAATATTCAGTCGTCGTATCAAACATTAAATTTTTTCAATCATTATATTTTGTACTCAATATTATACTTTAAAATCAGCTTTATTGTAGTAAAGGTATATACAAGTGTCAAGATGAATGACATTAAAAAAACTTTATTTATAGCTCTTAGAGCCATGCTCGGAAATCGCTCTACCCATGAGTGAGTGTACATCCCATGAAAATCGGTTCGGTAGATTTTGCAAAATTTTATCACTTACTGCTGTCTGTGCAGCTTTTTATTTGTTTTATAATAATACTAGCGATCCACATCAGCTTTTCGCGTTAATAACAGAGGCCAAACTATTCACATATAATCTTCCTCGCGAAACGTATTATTCAAGTGTGACGACTGCATGAAACTCCACTCAGAATGTATTGAGAAAATTGATCGCATACAGGCATAGATTTTGAGGATATTGTTTTATAATATGTATATAAAGAGAGATAACAACTTGTAATAAAATTTCGCATTTCAAACCAATATCCACATCCCTACAAGCAAGTTTAATCCTGAATATTCATCCGAGCCCCAGTAAATATCTACTGGGTAGAACTCAATCGATTAGCCTCCAAAGCTCACCGAGCACTCCTCGAGCTTTCAACAGTACAATAACATTGCAAACTTGACATTCGGCTGGTTTGGTAAATGTATCCGTATAACCGGTACCGATATATTCAAACCACAAGAGTGCGAGTGCAACGTTGCAGTTGGAATGTTCTAGAGAATAGCTGAATATCGATATAATGAGTAGAAATAATAATTGTATGAGCGGTAAATTAATTCCGACTAGAACCGGTAAATACACGCAACAAGGTCAAAACATGGCTCAGTTTTCAACGTATATTGAAAATGTACCGGTTTATCAGTTTTCAGTAGATTTTAAAAAAGGTCCTAAAAATTATAGCAAGGGCTATTTAGAGACTGTGTAATGCTGCATAGTAATAGATACTGCCTTAAGAATTATATCGAATTAGTACGGTTTATGAGTAGCTGTTCGTTATGATTCCGATTGTTCATTTCTCTTCAAGCATTAAGAATATGCCGTATAACCGTAATAGAGGAGTGTAAGTGAGGAGATCCTGGACTTCCTCTTCTTTAAAACAAGAAGATACGTGAACAGAAATAATTAGATAAAACATTCAACATATAATTAGTACATTATTATTATTATTAGTTCATATTATTAGTAGTATTTCAACCGGCCTCGGTACCGGATTGAGACTGTTAAGTCAAAATCAATACAATATGGACAGGTGTAGCGTTATCGAGAGACAGAGGCGACCGGCGGGATGTGACTCGCATTGATGGCGATCGTGGTGCAAGTTAAGAGCTAATTCGTTCTATGAAATGTCCTGATTTATTGACGAATATTTTCATTCGCGATACATGTAAACTACTAATATAGTTGATTGTTTACTTCTCGATGGAATTTCGAAATATGACTTTTCTATAAAATCTGTGGGCGTTTTAGATCATTTACACTTACTTAAATGACCGAACTGCTCGTCTGCCTACTATGCAAAAATAAAATAAATATATGGAACTAGTAAATACGTATAAGTTAATTTTTACTTCATTACTTTGAAATTTGTCGTTCAAGCTTATGTTAGTTTAGTTTCAGTTTCTTAACGAACTCGTATGTGACTGTAGCACATCTTAATGTTTTTTTAAGACATTATGTATAGTGGTTAAAAGTAACATAAACACTTAATTATCAAATGTATTTGCACAAAATAAAAAATAATAGTTACCACCCTGTGTATAGATTTTACGCGACAAACCGCGGGTGAATGACTAGGGTAAACGTATGGCTAACATTACCAAAAAGCGCCCAACACATCTATAGTTTTTTTCTATTTACAGATCGCTAAAATATGATGAGGAAATTTTTGCTGCATGTGATATGGGTAGCTCACTATTAGTGTGATTGATTATTAGCTATAGAAGATCAAAGTAACGATAAATGTAGCAACAACACAAGAGATGTAGCGGTCGGTTGTTTCAGGGATCTTATAATTGTTTTCCTGTACTAGGAAGGAAATCCTTGAAAGCTTGGAAGTGTATCCAAAATAATTATATACATTTTTATTTAGGAGATTACTTTGCGATTTGTTAGACATATTAGTTTTGTTTAAATTTAGCGAAGCAAATAAATTAAATTTGCTCCGAACTTGACGATTAAATATTTATATTTTTTTAACGGGCTTGGACCATCACTCATACCCACCACAGCTACCCCTTTGTCGGCAGGATCGACAGCGGCTTCCACTAGGAACCCACTGATATAGATAACAGGGAGCCTGAGGGAAAATAGCTAAAACCGTCTCGGGATCCACAACGAATTTAATGAGAAGAAAATAGGAGGAGTAAATTCAATTTCTTTCCCTAATCGTAGCGGAGATTTTGCAAGATTTGTATAAGCCGTAAAAAGGGAGGGCAGCCAGGTGACGCCCAGTAGCTTGGCACCACGGTGGTTTTAACAAACCCTGTTTAATGACTATACATTTAATTTATTATTATTGTAGCTGTTATGTTTGAGTTAAAAACGTATGTTTCCCCTAATAATTATGACACAATAAAGTACGGAAAATAAGGTACGGAAGTTCCCCACGCTGTCCACGAGTTCGTCATAGTATACTTCCCCGCCAACACTTTGACTATGAATCAGGCACGGGCTTAAAAAAAGAAATGATTCGGTAAATGCTGTTGAGTTTGCGGTTTGCGAGTTGCCGGTGGCACGTATGAGGATAGGAAAAAAAAACGACCCCGAACCTGGATGATAATGAATGATGTAGCCGTGAACAGGCTTCGATTAATCGTTTGTCCGCTTATAGCATAAAAACATAGTTTTTTCATAATGTAACAATAATTATTATCACAATTCGATATTTCATAAGTAATCTTCAAATGTGTATA
Source organism: Eumaeus atala (assembly GCA_017140195.1). NCBI lineage: Eukaryota > Metazoa > Arthropoda > Insecta > Lepidoptera > Lycaenidae > Eumaeus > Eumaeus atala. Next base: position 76,552 of record JAFELO010000775.1, read on the forward strand.
TATATTTAGTATGTGTATATATTTAGACTCCAATAAGAATCGAAGAGATTTATATTTTGGTCCGGGATCCAGATCGAAAACTCTAATAAACATGTTTAACAACAAAATGTTGTACACTTTATAATTAAACAATCAGTAGAATAAACTGAGCGTAAAATTTAATTTCTTTAATCACTTAAATTTGTTGCTTCAAGTAAAGGAGTCCAACGGACTAATTCAATCCTCTTGGACAGGATAATAAATTCTGTCATTTGCGAAAGTGTCTAAGTTGTGCGGAGTTTCGCTTTGTGGATTACGTGTTATTTGTATATTTCATTGTCGTTTGTTGCAACTTTGTCTTTTTTGTTCAACATGTTTCTCACGCGGTAACGTCTATTAAATCGATTACGTCATAACTATTTTCCAAAGGGGCCGTTCACAAATCAACTGGAGAACCGTTATCATATAAAATGATATCGTCAGTAAACAGACTTATTGTAAGATATTATATAACTATTGTATATTGCTTTTCAACTATCGCCATCTTCTCGAAATTTTTTTTGGAGGTTAAGGAGCCTCCTTAAGGAACGATTTAAGGTACGCATTATGGAAATCTGAGCAGCGTATGCAATCAGTAATCAAGCGTAATACCAGCCTAACGTTTTAACGCGCCTATAACCTTTATGTATCTTACCATTAACTCCAGAATCAAGTTCGTTTTCGCGTGTCGGATCCATCCAGAAAAGACGAAATTCTTCAGCGGAAACTCAATAAAAAAATAACTTTTCAAATGGTCCAACTTTAATTATAAAGGAGATGAGCATCAAAACGCAATTCTTTATTTACGAGCCGGAGTTTAGTCGTTATTTATCGTCTTGGAGCGTTTGTACCGTGGGTATAAATCATAGCACAGATGGTGCTAGCGTTTCCTTGGATGCTTTCAGACCTTTTTTGCGAAAGTCGATATAGAACGAACGCCCTATGGTTTTGTAAATGGTATATTATTTGGATTTATTGGAAAGAATTTAGTAGCTTTTTTTTATCACGGGAGGCAAAAGAGATAGAAGAGCTTTTTTACGGCCAGCCATGCCCATGGAAATCTGAAAAATCACTATGCCAATTCGTTGCGATCCTTGCCTCGATCCCTTCCAGTGGACTCTACTCACAAACCGCACAAATAGCGACACCGGAAATGTGACTTGAAGCCGGTAACATGTGCCAATTCCGCTGCAATTCAGCATGACATTACCTCTTACTAAAATTGCTGTTTATATACAAATATATATATATATATATATATATATATATATATATGTGTATCGAGGAATCGGAGCCTCTCAACGACTACCGACGCCCATGAACATCAGCATAATTATGCCTTTCTCCTCCTTATATCTCCTTTCCTCTCCTTTCACCTCCCCCTTATTTGCCCCCGGTTAATCACAAACGGCACGAAACGCGACACCGTAGGTGTCACTTTACGGCGGTACCAAGGGAGGGAGAGGTACCTTGGCGGTCGTGCCGGCCCAACTACGTTGCATAGGAAGATTATGCACCGTACATGACACTACCTTCTCTCATACAGCATGGCACTACCTCTAACGATACTTTGCTTCGACGACTCGTATTAGGCAGTACCTATTGTGGACATGATACCGCCTTACAGTGACAGAGATGTGGCATTTCGAGTATCCGGCTTTGAGGTTCTAGTAGGAAGTCCACATGGATGTATACAATTGTAAGGCAGGTTTCATCACAATTGTATTATTATATATACAATTGTAATGCAAGTTGCATTGCAACTGTATTACTGTATATACAATTGTAATGCAATTTGCATTGCAACTGTATTACTATATATGCAATTGTAATGCAAGTTACATTGCAACTGTATTATTGTATATATAATTGTAATACTGTGTAGATTGGTGGGCGTTAGTAGTATTCAAAATGATGTGGCTGCTGGTTTATATTACACGAAATAAAATTGTGCATTATAAAATTTAGTTAAATTTAAGTAAATCAATTTGCGATTCGTGTCAATGGCAAATTGACATTCCTCACGTAACATAACATAAAATTCACTCCGCAGTATTTGTAACAATCAAAGCTTCACTGAGACCAGACAAACATTTAAATACTGTAAATGTAGTTTATTGGCGCACACACAACCACCGACGCCGCTACATGTAATATGACCACGTAATTCCGTTCCCTGTTCATGTTCAAAGCCTTTGTCCACCTAATTGTATCCACGACTCGCGTTCGGTCATTTGAACTCGCACCTCATAATATGTTTCAGACCCCATAGAGCCAGTATCGATTTTATAAAATTGAATTCAGTAACCGTACAAACTATATTCTATATAGAATGTTTTCGTATCATCATTATCATAGCCAGGAGACGTCCAAAACTGTACAGGAGATAGTGCCATATATGGTGCATGACACTACATCCTAGTAGTTTATAAGAGATAGTGCGATGCTGCATAGGAGGAGGTGCCGTACATGGTACATTCTCCGATGTAACGGAATTGGGCTGGCACGACCGGGGAAGTACCTCTCGCTCACCTGATACCGGAGTAAAGTGATAGCATCGCAGTCGCGTTTCGTGCGGTTTGTGAGCAACCGGTGGCCCATTGGGGTGGGGGCGATAGGAGGGCAACTCATCTGCGTAACAATCATGCGCATGTCCATGGGCATCGGTAGTCATGAAAAGGTTCCAAATTTCTCGTTTGCCCCCTTATCCTATATAAGAAAAACTTAGGACACGCAGTTACAAGTCCCTCCTCTCGGTACTCACCTTAGGTGAGACTAAATGAACCTAGAGGCCGCGTTTGTGCCCCTTTTATAAGATTAAGAGCTTTCTTTCCCTCCTGCACCTAAAAGAAGAGGATGCCTTGCCCGATATATAAAACACTGGAAAAGACGCGGTCGTAAAATCTCGAATTGTGTTAGGACTTTCTGACGCGGAGCAACTCAACTCCGTCAAGGTGACGTCAGTTCCTTGACGAAATGACTGGCATTGTCCAGGTATCCTGCGTCTTTTCTGATTTTATTTATAGCAGTCGGGTGCCTTCTGATGACTATGCTGGTGACGCTAATGCCTTCGCCCCTACAGCTCATCGTTTACTTTCTGTCATACATGTGTGTTCTCTAATTTAGGGAGAAGGAAGATGTACCAGATTGATTATGACTCGACGCCCATTAACATCCGCATTCTTACTTCGCCGATGCGTTACCCACCTTTTCACCTCCCACTTCCCAGTGGCCGGTGTCGTCTGCTCTAGATAACCAGACGTCCTTGTATTACCCATAGGAAAAAACTATATTTCCACATTTTTCAGTTTAAGTTAATCCACTTCAGATTACTTGATCCATTTCTTCAAGATTATGTGATCGATTTCTTCAAAACTTACTTATACGGATTTTCATGCGGCTATAAGTAATGGATACAGGTGTTACAAAAGAAGGTTTTAATGTGTTATTTATTATGATAGCAAACCAGAGCGAGTTATTTACGGGCGAAGCCGTGGCGATCGCTAGTATTTCGATAATATGTATGGGTAATAGGCCTAACAGTCGATTGTACAGGACGAAGTGTGTGTACAAGCACCAATGATGCATGTAAAATGTTTATGTACATCAATTGTCTTATAAAGGTCTAACAATATTAACATGTGCGCGGAGTTTGAAGCGAAACTTGCAGCAATATCGCCCGAGTTGAAACTGCGAACAAGACATCAAATGTAACGCCCACAACACCCTTAATAAATTTGGCAGATGCTGCCTATCACACCGTGATCTGGAGCTGACAGTCTGGAAATTATTGAAGTTTCTCTTTAAGAAGCAAGTTGTATCCATTGCAGGGATGTGGTTAGAAAATGACTCGTCTGCCGTGCTGATGTTAACGATTACCGGTAGTCAACGAATGACTGCAATTGCTTGTTTCCAGGCGCCAACTACAATGCAGCCGTTGTGCTACAAAAAAGGAATGCGGTATGATAAGGGACTGGTTTACGGACGATATCACTTTACGTTCCAGGTACCGCCCATTTGGAACGTTAGCGTGACGTTTGAGAGAGTTCTATCACACAGAATAAATATATTGTATTATATTCTATTCTATTCACTTCAGAATCATATTCGTTCTTAAGGAGTAGCTCCAGTTACGTGTCGGAGTTGAAATAAATAGTTTTTTCTATTCTTAATTGGCGTTCCTCCTCGGCTTCGTCCGTTCGCGGGAATCGCTCTATCCATGGGTGAAAACCGCATGACAATCAGTTTTGTAGATTTGAATTATATATATATATATACAGAGTCTAGTTCTTTTTGCACTTATTGCTATCGCGTAGTTGTGGTCCTTGTGTACCACGCAATTTCACCTTCGTAAACTCGATCCTAACATAACCAATTATTTTGGGATAAGAATATTTTTGTGTTATTTCACATTATAATCTATCTGGGCCATATTCAGACAAAAAGAATAATAATGGATATACAAACTTTCGCATCTATAATATTAGAAAATTTGGATCCCATTTTAACACTCTTTGTCACCATCATATCAGACGTATTGGCACATTTCGTTTGGTTTGAGAGTGTCCACCGGCTAGGCTATTAGAGGGGAAGGAGTAAAGGAGGGCAACGTATCAATCCTTTTCCTCTTATCAGCCATAACTTGCCCACTGCTGGGCTTGGGGCTCTTCTCTTTGACGCCATTCTCTTCGGTCCTGAGGAATCCGCATTTGGATGCGGTTCTTACCTACATAAAAATTTGGTTTTTACCTACGCTCCGATGTAGTCTGTCTACTGTATCGCTGATCTGTCCGCAGATCTTTATCCTCCACTTTATTACAGCCTTCGTCCATTTGCCGTATTCAAATGTGTCTTTTTTATAGAATGGGCAAACGAGAAATCGGAGCCATTTTACGACTACCGAGGCCCATGAACATCCACATAATTAATATGCCTATACGTGGTCTTCCACCCCCTAATCCACAATGGGCCACCGGCTACTCACAAACTGCATGAAATGTGACACTGTAGATGTCACTTTATTTGACATTATCAATACTTCGGTGTTACGTTGTAGAAATATACATTGGCATTATCAATACTTTAGTGTTTACAAAACGATCATTAAAATAGTTTGTAACAATTATTCGTACAGAATACAGCATCGTTGAAACATGACAAATCCGCAGAATAATACAGCTAATAGCCATCAATCACATACAAAACGTAAATCACGGTGGAACTATAAATGTCAGCCGCTATTCCGATCAATCACTTCAACCGAATAACTTTAATTGAAACGCTGTCAAAGTTAGATGAATAATAACGAGTCATGTTCCCGTTTCACTAGTATTTCACGTGGATCTGAATGATGCTGAACAGGGAAAAAAAGCGATCATCACATAATCCATATGTCAAATAGTTCAACTATAATAGTGTAATAACGCACTATTTAAATATTGAAAGGACTAGTTCATTGATGAATACCAAAGGTCCATATAATTTTAGAAAGATTAACGGTATATATAAATTATGATAGTATTCAGTACAAGTATCTAACATACGCGTTTTGCATTCAGTACACTAAAATCTGTGTTTACCGTTTGTGATATTGATTCGTTCAATTCGTCCAGAATCAATGGTAATGTTATGATTATTGTATATTAATATAATTCTATATCGCGCGGTGCACACAATAAGCGCGAATTGATGGAAACAGGAGGGAATTCAAAAAAATGTGAAACAAGGCTTCTTCGCGTCGGCCGCGCTCAATCCTTCGGTTACAACTTAAACTGGGCTTTTGGATCTCGGCAGCTGGCAACTGTGTAGCACAACTGGGCTATAAGGTAGTCATTAATTTATTGAAGTAAACCTTCATTACGCTTGATTTGGGGAATAAGTTGGTTAATGCGTGACGATAGTGTTACGGAAACGAGTCTAACGTAAGATGAGAGAGAGGTAAAAGAGGCGATAGAAAGCGCAGTTCAGAACGCATTGCGTGCCTATGAAAGAGAGAGTGAGAGGCAGAGAGATAAAGAGAGAGAGAGTGACTTAGAATATTTTTTGTATAGTGTAGGGATAGGAGATATGTTCATGCACATATATTCTTTCTCTACTCCTCTCAATATCCTTCCGGTGGACCACCAGACACCTACCAACCACACGGCACACAACATAGCTGTTACCTGGCGGATCGGAGCTCTTAACAAAATGTTTATATATTTTTATGTCATCTGCGGCCTTTATCATGAGATTCGTCTTGATTTCTGTCCTGTCTGACATTCTGATTCTGTCTTGTGGGATTAACATATATTAAGTTTCAAAAATCCGTATTTTATAATTTTCAATTGAACGTTTACCTTTTAACCCTTATATCCCAAGTAAAAACTCATACGAACGTGGTTACGAAATACCAGAAGTTATATCTAAAATAAATCCTACTAATCGGTGTAAGGTGGACGGGCGGGCTGTCGACGCGACGCTGTCCGCTTTCATTAGGATAGTTCGGATGACGAGCAGTATGAATAAAACATCGGTAGGGTTAAGGCCAATTATTAACGAGTTGTTTACGACTGTGTATAAGCCTTGGGCCCCGTTAAATATTATTTATACTTACGAAATTGACTTTGACCCCAGAAGCTGTGGTGCGTGGGTTTGGTGTACATGAAATGATCAGAGTTCGAATTCCGTGGTTCCATTGTAGTGATTCTGTAAGATGTATGGCCGTGCTGAATCACCGTAGAATTAGGCCCCCACGAATCATGACCAAAAAGATGTAAATGTGGGTCAGCAGCTGTAAGAATAAGCGGTAGCTGCAAATCAGAATATTTACAGCTGTCATAGTCAGGGTTGGACTGTGATGACAGATAAATTGGTGTCAGAAGTATGAATAGTATCTGAAGATTTTTATAAATTATTTAGTTGTTCCGATTAACGAAAAAAGTGCTTATTGTATCTTCCAGCTGTGAGGTTACGTTTGGTACTGTATTGATTATGTTTATAACTGGCTCCAAAGTAGAATCCGGAATCCAGCCATTTATATCGAAATTTGGATGTCCTTTATTTTCAAGAATTTTACTAGAAGTGGAAGAGGTAGTACCGTGCTACATTGCAGCGTAAATGGGTCGGCACGACCGGGGATTCATCTCTCGCTCACATGATACCCGGGTAAAGAGACATCTTCGCAGTCGGGTCTTGTGCGATTTATGAGTAGCCGGTGGCCGAAGGGGGAGGAGTAAATAGGGGAAACGCATCAGCATCGTAGTTATGAGGCTGTTCACGTGTGTGGGCAGTCGTTAAAAGGCTCCGACTTCTCGTTTTCCGGAATATTTTTTATAGTGTAGGTGATGTTATAAAGAATACTTTACAGTACATTTACTGTAATGTGTAATACATTACAGTACATTCACTGTAATGTGTAATACTTTACAGTACATTTACTATAATGTGTAATACTTTACAGTACATTCACTGTAATTTGTAATACTTTACAGTACATTCACTTTAATGTGTAATACTGGCGTAAATATAAGAATTAAAAACTTTAAATTTACTTCCTCCGATACTTTCTTGCTTCCTGTAGGCGATTTAAAATATTCAGAAGGGAAACTCTTGAGTCCACCGAACTCCTCTAGAAAAATGTAATACACCGATTAATATCTTTTAGTGATTAACCCGAGGAGGCGTGCATTTCAAAAGTTTTTGAATTATTCCGCGGGCGTCATCTCGCAGATTGCTTTGAAAGATACTAAAGGAGTCGCGGCCCCGAGCTTTTCCCACGAAAATGGAAAAACTTTTGATTGTTCAGAATTTTTTTTTGTCACCCCGTGATTTAGACATTTCATTCTCGAATAATCTCTGTGGGGTTTTGTTGTGTAAATAAAGTCTTAAGTATTTTTGCTTTACAATCTTTACTCGTTGGATTCGAAATGAATTTGCGAGTGATTTTGGAATGATTGCGTGACATTTGTTCGAAATGCGTAATCGGTGAATCAGCTGAGGGGGCGTTTCCTCTTTGCGTGATATTTCATGCAGTAGATTTAGGGATTTTGGGAAATGTGTTGATTTATATGCAGATGCAATAGAACAGAAGGCACATGGGCCAGAAAGGTTCTGGAGTGGAGGCCTTGTTTAGGAACACGAAGTGTTGGTCGATCGTTCACCAGGTGGGAAGACGGTCTCCGTGCAGTAGCCCATCCGGGATGGATGTGGTCTAGATCGGTCGTCTTGTCCTAACCTAACTGTTACGCCATATCATAAGTTGTCATCGCCAAGTAAAAAGTAGAAGAAGTGCGTAATCATTGTGCAGACGTTATTGGGTGTTGCTAAGCATCACAAAGCTCCTATCACCCGTTTGTCCCTTTAAAGTATTTTTAATTATAAATTGACGTTATCTACAAATTATTTTACCAATTAGGCGTAATTGGTAGTGGGCAGCCCACCACAGACCGCATTTAATAATGGCTACGACAGATGGTTTCAGCAATATTTAAGTTTTAATTAATTTTAATCACAGTAATGTGGCATTCATTAATACGTAAAGTCAGTAGCACTGTACGCGCAATGAAATGATGAACTTAAAAAAGGCAGGCAAACAAAACTTATTACAATATGTTTTATGATCTTTCCGTAATCTGAAAGAAACAGCCTCATTTAGCCAAAAAGAAGGTTCTACTGTTTGACAAAGAACGGCAAAATTAAATCAAATTTTCTTTTACTTTTCATAGGTGTATTCGTGTGTGCATTCCCGTGTGAAAAAAATAGTAATCTGATTTCATTTAGACACATTGTCAGGTAGGAAACGCTAATAAGACATTTTGTGTACAGTCTTGTTAGACTCGTCAAGCCATAGGAGATCAGGTATGAAAGTAACACGGGATGAACGTTACAAATGAAAGAAAAAAGAACAAAGTTAGCAGCACTGATGGTTGTTCCACCGAGATGCGCTATTGAATCGAATATAAAATTTGAATTTGAAGTTCCGCTATGATTGTTTCGCCGGTTTTTGATAGGCCCAGAGGCTAGTGTGGAATCAGAGGTACAATGTTACATACTTTTACATCCAACAAGCCCATGAAAATATTTTCAATTTATTTCCACCCGTATCCCTAACAGAAAACCAAGGAAACGGATAATTTATTCAATTTATCTAATTTATATAGTGGCAATTTGTTTTTGGTGCCGTAGTGTAAACGTACGTTATAAGAGGGGTGATTGCTATGTATCCGAAACGACAAAGAAAAACTTTAATAATCTATTTAGATCAACTTTATTTTCCAACGTAGTTCCCTTCTACCTCGATGCACTTAGTCCAGCGCTTCTCTAAAGCCGTTACGCCAGTTTGACAAATTGTTTTCTCAAAATCCTCAAAATGCTCGTCTACGGCGACAATGACTTCATCACTTGATGAAATCTTCGGTCACCTAATCATTTCTTCAGATTCAGGAATAAGCGGAAGTCGCACGGGGCCTGACCTGGGGAGTAGGGGGATGCCGTAATAATTCGAACCGGAATTCATGGAGTGTGGCAACTGCAAATCTTGACGTGTGAACAGGTGCGTTGTCATGGTGGAATGGAACCTTCTTTTTGGCTAAATGAGGCCGTTTCTTTCGGATTTATTCACAAAAATTTTGGAGCAAGCATGCATAATACTCTCCAAACAATAGTTATTTCTCTTTGCAAATAATATACTAAAATAATGCCTCGAGCATCCCAAGAAACAGTCGCCATTACTTTGCCGGCAGACAAAACCGTATTTGTTTCCTTCGGTGCAGGTTTACCGCTCTCAGTCCACTGCTTAGATTATTCTTTTATTTCAGGAGTATAATAATGTATCCGTGTTTCATCTACTGTTGCATAACGCAGCAAAAACCAGTTCGTATCACGCTTAAACAGCTCCAAACACTCCGACGAATCGTCTACTCAACGTTGCTTTTGGTTAACAGCGAGAAAACGCGGCACCAATCGCGCGCAAAAGTTTTTCATTCGCAAATGTTGGTGTAAAATGTTAAAAATGCGTTCAGAGTAAGTGTTCACCATCTTTGCTATCTGCCGCAACTTTGAGCGCCGATCATTCAAAACGATTTTTAGATTTTTTTTCATCGTGTCCGGATTCGTGACTTTATTTGGACGGCCAGACCTGTTGGCATCTTCGCAGCTCTGTCCCCACATTTAGAATCAGTTACCCAGGTGTGAATTGTACTCAATGCAGGAGCAGTATTATCTAAAACACTGTCTAGCTTGACTTTAATCTGGGTTGCTTTTTTCTCTTTTAAAGCGCAGAACTTTACTACCGCACGAATTTCCTTTCTTTCCATTGTTGAGAAAATTTACGGCATAGAAAGTTATAGGTCCCGCTACACAAATTGTATCAGTTCGAATAAATACAAATCAAATTATTATTTTCTTCTTACGGAAATACACACGCGAATATACCTATGAAAAGTAAAAGAAAATTTTATTTATTTTTTCTGTCCTACTTCAAATAGAAAACGCCTATACCAATTTTGTCTATATACCGCGATAAAATCGGTTAAAGTATTATTATTACAATCAAATGTTCCGTTCCTCGATGGAAAGCTATTTATAACTAGATAGCTGAACCGCGAATCGAACTAGGTGACAGTTTCCGTTTAGCTGGTGCAGATACAGGACACAAATTATTTGTATGAGTTACTATTGAATGCGTGTTCGGTGGTAGATTTACACAGGCCTTCATGGTGCAGTGGTGCAACTGAGCAATTCAAAGTCCTTGTCGTGGCGGTGGGGCTCAGTAGCCTGGGGTAAACCCACCCCACCTTGAGTGAAGCAAATTGAACCGAGGAGGCGGGTGCTCTTTGTACCCCCCTTATAAGAAGCGGGTGCAAAAGAGCAAAAGAAAAAAAAGATGGGGCCGCGTTATTGCGCACGGGGCAAGGCGCGAGGATGGGAACCTCACCTCATTGTACTGTCCCAAAGTGCACATGTACTGTGGTGCGGAGCCCTTCTGTGGACTGGGCCCCTTAGAGAATTGACTACCTGGTGTTATATGTATTTTGTAGCTAGGTGGGGTTGTCCTGTAGAGCGGGCGGGACAACCCCATCTGTGGAGATGGAGTCGGTCCCTTATGATGTGCCGCGAGCCTCACACACCGCTGGACCCCCTCACCCAGGGCCAGGGCATGTTTCCCGCATCAACAAAAAAAATAGCTCTTAGTTAAATTACATGTTGGAGTTGACACAGCTCTCCTATTATAAATTTTTCCTTTCTTTTAAAAATGTGTGTTCACTGTTATTTACGATATTGCGTTAGGAGACAATTGAATCCGTTTTGTTATAGATTCGCTACGTGCCTGTGACCATTCGCTTTGGATCTATACGGCGGGTGTATGGCAAACAAATAAGCAAGTATACGCTTTTCTGTAGGTCAAAGAGACTTGTAGAAATATATTCTAGAGGATCTTTTTAATTCGCGTGTATGCCATAATACAAACAATTATTTTTTATGCAAGTCTTTAAACTTGTTATTTTATAGATGTTTTCTAGAGTCATTGTTCATGATAATAAAATTAATCAGATTAAATGTTACGCCCATGGGTGACGCATTTGAGGGGAAGGAGAATGGAGGGCTACGAGTATGAACGATAATTATGCGGATGTATATGGGCGTCGGTAGTCGTCGCTCGGTTGAGATTTCTTGTCTGCCCTATATACTATAAAAAATCTTAAATGATTTGATCAAAAGCGTTGCAGTAGTTTCTAATAATAGTGCGGAAACAAAGAGTAGCCCAGCTTTCCGAGTATAATACTAGGGCCCAAAGTGCAGGAGGGGCAGGCACTAATTGTACCCCTGTTATAATATGAGGGGACAAAATAGGAACATAAGGAGGCGCTTTTGCGCACGGAGTAACGAGCGAGGATGAGAACCTCCATTGCACTGTCCCAAAGTTGCCCCACCAACTTTGGGACAGTGCAATGAGTTGAGGTCACATGTACTCTGGTGCGGAGCCCTTCTGTGGACTGGGCCCCTTAGAGAATTGACTAGCTGTCGAGGTGCTATGATGAATTGTAGTTCCGGGGCGCCTCAACAAAACGTAGGTATTCGGTATTACAATGTGCCGCGAGCCCCATACACCACTGGACCCAGGTAGAAGGTAAAGTCACGTAAATCCCTTTCGCCAGGAGAAAAGCAAAAAAAGTTTATTAAGGTATATTATAAAAATAAATAAGCGGCCGAACATAAAATGTTGATTATAGCTAACTAGGGGTGTCGGTTTTTCTAGACGGTGTACGTGCGCATCGTGACACTCTCATCATGTTTCCCTAACGCGCCATAAGAAGTATAACTACATAAACTTTATTCAAAAGATAAAATATGCTGTTGTTAGTACTTGTAGTCGACTCATTATACCTACAGATTCCTGGTCATTGGAATTGATGTATCCGTGTTTCATTTACTGTCATCTAAATCTAACACCGCAAAAACGCAGCATCAAAATATAGTAATGCAAGCCACGCGAAAGCATGATTCAAGGTAACTACTTCTTGTAAATTTATAAATGACTCATTAGCAGGCAGGGTGAAAATGAGGCCAACGCATCGGCATGGTAACAATGCTGATACTCATGGGCATCGGAAATCGTAAAAAGTATCCAATTTCTCGTCGCCCCCCCCCCCTCATACTGTATATAAAAACACAGTAGCATTGCTGTGCAATATTGAGTTAGCGATCAACACATATTAATTTCAGAATCCAACCCACAGCTATCGGTCATCGAACTCGGATCACCGCGACAGATAAAGCCAACACAGAACATGTTTCAGAATATACAATTATACGGGTAAACCGACATTAAACATAAAATATGCATTCGATGTACACGCAAACGATACGAAACGCTTTAAGATAGCCGAAACACATGTATTTTATGTCTTTTTACCAATACAAGGGGACAATTCTGTTATTTTATTACCGAATTTGTAAAATCCCTTGTTTTATTACACCCCAACTGAGATTTAACATGGTCTCCCGTGATGGAGGGGGCTTGGAGGTGATTTGTTTATTCCCAGTCTAAACATGATCATTTTATATTATAAAAAAAAAACTACTTGAAGGGATTTTATTTCAGTCACGGATGTATTCTCACTAAATAACATAGATCCAAATTTTTATACACTGGATAGCGACACATAGTCAAGTAGAGTTAAGAAATCAGTGCATACAATATGGGTAATTGGCCTCAAAAGTCACCGATTTCTCGTTTGCCTCCCTATAAAAAAAACTAATCACAAATAAAATAAATTAAATGATTGTAAATTGTATAATTAAGAAGTATTTCGTATGTTAAAACGAAGTACATGTAGCAGACAGGACCCACGTCCGGGACAGGCGGACGTGCTAATGCAACTTAAACACCACAAATCCGTGGACATTTTCATAAAATCGCATTGCACGCTGGAATCCCGTCTACTTACAGCTTGACACGTCCCTACCTTCCGGCACACCTGGTCACTGTTTGATTTAAATTTCAGAGAGCCATCGGTAAACGTAGGCCACGTGTATAGAATGTCAATGGGGTGTTAATGGCTATTGAAATTAATTGTAATTTTATCATTTGTATTTTAAAATGAGGCTTAAATATTGATGTCTTAAGTTTACGCGAATGTTACTCATTACAATAAAACTACTTTTTTTGTCGTTCCGATTAACGCAAAACTTAATCGGAACAACGAAAATTACAATTCTTCGGGTATTTTTAACACTTAGAACACCAGGACACCTATCAGTCTACCCGCGACCATGGTTGCTGTAAAGCTTCTGAAACGCCGAGCTACTTAAAAAATTAAATAAACCGCGATAAAATTCGCAAAAGTAGTTTTATTGTAATGAGGTTTAAATATGTTTCTATGTAGTGCACATAATTTCAGTCGACAATCGACGTCCCATAATTATCTTATGCAGATATGTTACCCTCCTTCTATACTCTCCTCCAATGGGCCAACGGCAGGCCACTAACAATATGAAACACGACAATAAAATCATATCAGCGAGAGATACCCACCTCATTTAGCTGCATCGCCGCACCTACCGTATTGCTGGCTTTAGTTTTATGACGAGGAATCATGATCTTGGTGGATTTTGAGAGTAGCACAGAATTCTCTTTCCACAAGGCACCACGTTTTACTAATTGAGCTCAATTATAGCATGCCAACAATTTAGGACATGTTCAATCAATGAAAAAGCTTTATATTAGCTGAAGACTAAACTGATTGGAAGTAAAAAGGATAGTTCAGTGGTCGTAAGGGTGTCACGCTGCATTAAGCTGCTGCCAAGAAGGATCAGCACAGCGGGGGAGCTTCCGCATTTGATGTTGTCTGTGGATTTCCATCAATTGTAAAAGAGGGGATAACATGCTCAAAACATCTGTATGACAATGATGTGGCTGTCTATAGTCATCAAAAGGGGTCAATACAAGGCGTAAGCAAGCGCATTGCTTGCTTTCCTCTTGTGTCATAAAAAAGAAAAACGTAGCAGCAGAATATGTAATTGTTTTATGGACAAAAATGTATCATCAAAGAATCGCTATAATTTCCATGGTTTAAATGAAGAATAAAAAGAAAATAACAAGAAAACCTAGAACATTTATAGCAGAAAAAATTGGAACAAACGTAACCGAAAGGAAATACTGGTTTGTTTTTCACACGCCCTCAGTCCAAACGATTATGAGGGTAGTATGTAAATTTCGTACTCACCTCGATTAGCTGCCGAGCGTAATTACAAACTCCGGCATATTTTTGAGAAACATTTCGGATTCAGATTCTATGAATTATTTATTAAGGAACATTAATTGTCGATGGTATGCCTTTGAAAATACACTCGAATATTGAAAATTAAAATATTTGTTACTGAGCTCGTCAAAATATAAATTAAAATAATGGAAATAGCATCATTACTATGCTTTTTTTACCTTTTTAGGACTACCGATGCCCATGAAACTCCACATAACTACTAAGTCAACGCTTTACCCTCCACCCATGCGCCACCGGCTACTCAGAAATCACGCACTGAAGATGTCGCTTTGTGGCGATATTATGTGAGCGAGAGGTCCCTCCCGGTGGTGCCGGCCTAATTACTTTGTATGAGGTTGTAGTGTCATTCACCATGCATGGCAATACCTCCACCTATGCAGCATGGCACTACTTCTTTTTAGAATTAAAATTTGTATAATCATTTGGAGAAGCGCCCACACAATGCGTAAGAAATGGTTTTACTATCGAATTGTACACTAAAACCTTCCTCGAGAACCACCCTATCCGTTTGTTGAAACCATAATTCTGATCCTGTGTGCAGATTTTGGGCAAACAAAGAATCCGTCACATACTGACACACAGCTTTTAGGCGTTTGTCGTGTTAGGGATGTGTAGCAATGTCACCCTCGCTTCCCACCACGGTTTCAGCCACCGTTGATATAATACGACCTAGGGCGACGAGTCCCCCGGATGGAAAGTAATGAAACCGATGAACGCGAACGTGTGATCTCAAAAAAAAGGAGTCACTCAAAGTTAAAATTTCAACAAAAAATCCAAAATATAAAAAGAGAATGTTAAATCAAGTTAAGGACCGACTGTAACTGGAAAAATAAATAATATTACACTAAAAGGAACATTTATAACTAATTGTATCATCATAAAATAAATAATATTACACTAAAAGGAACATTTATAACTAATTGTATCATCATAAAATAAATAATATTACACTAAAAGGAACATTTGTAACTAATTGTATCATCATAAAATAAATAACATTACACTAAAAGGAACATTTATAACTAATTGTATCATCATAAAATAAATAATATTACACTAAAAGGAACATTTATAACTAATTGTATCATCATAAAATAAATAATATTACACTAAAAGGAACATTTATAACTAATTGTATCATCTAAACTGTCGCTTGGAAATAGGTTTTTGAGATTTTTTTATATAACGGCGGGCCACACAATTGTTAAACAGATGTTTGTCATGCATGATATTGCGTTGCCCTCCTCCCCTGCACTGGACCATCGAAAGTTTAATGTCGACCCAATTCGACCGTATTGCATTAATTCTTACTAAAAGTGAGATACTCATAAGAGAAAGTAGATACTCCAAAGATAGTAACAACAAAAAGGAGATAGCTTGTAAATGACTTGTTTAATTATCGTTTCAGGGATGTGAACGATCTGTTACATAACTTGATAATAAGTGATAACATACACCCTAAGATTTTCATACCATTGAATGGTGGACCCTTCACTTTTCGTCGGTGAACAGACACTTCACTGTCCCGACGTTTGTGCAGATGAAGTGCAGGATCTACTACTAAAATATATACTCACATACTAAAGTATATGTAATGCTTACGTAATATTGTAATTTATTAAGTGTTTAATTAAAAGTTACAGAGTACTATCCGTGTCACTCGGTTTTACCCGTATAAAATGTATTCCTAGGGAACCTTCATTCATTTTTACAGGATGAAAAGTATTTGTTTTTTCATTCCAGTTAGAGATATGTATCTGTTTCAAATTTTATACAAATGCGTTCCAAAGCTTTTGCGTGAAATAGAAACTTTTGCATTTTGAATATTAGTTCATATGTGAAATGCTAGCAACTATTGAATTCTAAATACATTCACATTGATTGTGCCACATATTTTAGTGCACCAATGACCGTTCCAAAGAAATCTAAATATTGTCAATCCTCGGATTGTCTTATGCCATCATACGAAAGCGTTTAAAAGCACTTGATTTATAATCTACCAGAAGTGTATGACAGACTAGCTGAAACACATGCCATCATGTGGTAGATAGTATTTTATTGTTGTAAGATTTTTTGTGTATCAATATTTTTATTATTGTTATTTAGGGCGGGTAGTAGGAGGAGGGGCGGATAATCGTAGATATTGCGCTAGAGGTTTCGGGTATTCGTATCCAGCACAGGTCTTGACAAGATTAATCTTCATTCCTATAACAAAAAATATTAAATAAATTTCCGTTATCTTAGCATGTGTGCTCACGTACTTAGCTAACGTTAGTCCTTTTAGTACTTAGCTACATGACTTGGCTAACGTAGTGCGATAAGTACACATATTAAATTATTACGGCTTTTATTGTTATTATTTTTTGTTTTTATTGTTATTACATTTACTTTTCGGCTTTGATTATTATAAAATATGAAAATCTACCTGTACTCAGCGCGCGTTGCTACGTCGACAACTAAAATAATTTCAAGAAAAATATTTCTAAAGAAAAATTCTTCTCCGTTGAAATATGCATATCGACGGTTAAAAGGATATAGGGCATAAGTGTCAAAAATCAAATTGTTCAGAAGAGCAGTTCAAAGATTGAAGTTTTAGAGAAAAGGACATAACTTTTATATTTACTGTCATATCGTAAAAATAGAAATAGCTCTGGAATGTAAAAAAATTAAAGTGTTAATTGTCACTTCGAGATACGTGATTCAACGTTGTTTCATGTAGTTTAACATCGCCTCGATCATGCGGTTTTATTATTATGAGGTAATTAGGTATAAAAAAAATAGTATAGACATTCTCACACGAAGTGGTAGTTAGTAGTGCTTAAATACCAAGACTGTAGAGTAATATCAATAGGTAAAAACGGATAAGAGCCGGTTAACTTATTTATTCAAAAATTAATGGAAAATAAGAAAGAGCACCTAGCAAAAATATTGTGACAACGTTTGATATTAGCGACACCATTCATATTGGTTGAGAAAAAAAAAACGGTAAGTTAGTATTTCAGCCTACTTGCATTTATACACCAAGAGGGAGATCAGAACATCCAACATTAGGAATCTTCTTAGCATAGCGTAACCTGAAAAATTCGCCTTTAAAATATGAATTACTTGACTGCAAAATATTTAAGAATGTATGTCATTAATGTTTAGTAATATTGTAAGATGACTAACAAAATTGTTCCTAATGTGATTTTAAGTGTAGGTCTTACAAAATCATAATAACGACTTTGTGAGTTATCTAATAATAATACTAAATAGTGAATAAATGAAGTAGTATGTAGATACGTAAAGGTGAGTAAAGGTAAAAAATTTAATAATTTACATGTATTAGCGTTATGCGAGTTAGGATTCCGATATGAGCCCCACCATGGTTCAAGCCTTGTCGTGGCGGTGGCGCTCAGTAGCCTGGGGTAAACCCAGGCGTAGCCAATTGAACCGTAGGGGACCTTTGCACCCCTCTTATAAGAAGAGGGGACCTAAGAGCAACAGGAGGTGGCGCTTTTGCGCACGAGGCAAAGGAGCGAAGATGGGAACCTCACCCCATTGCACTATCCCGAAGACAGGGTTGTCACGTAGTGCTGGGCAACCCCATCTGTGGAGATGGAGTTGGTCTCTTAGGGGGCTGACTAGCCGTCGAGGTGCCCTGATGTTTGTTGTTCCGGGGCACCTCACCAAGGGCAGCACTGATGGCACTCGCGGTGGTGGAAAAGAAAAATATTTTTTAAACTATTGATTAATAAATAACTCAGTTGTAAAATATTAAGTAGTTTTCATAATTTATCGCACACCTACATTAGTTACATAAGTTACTACTTATTTTATGTTTGAAATAATTATAAAAGGACATTTAAAAAATATAACAAAATACTCTCCCGTAAATGAAGCACTTTAAAGATTATAATATATTTCTAACACAGAATACTATTTAGAATACTAATAGTTGGTATTTTTGATGAAGCAATAGCTGTCAAGGCGGCAATAAGAAAAATATATCAAAATATTTTTTTTCAACTTATAACTGATAAATTACCAATCTAATATAGTAATACGGCGTAAGCGATGGAGATACATTAAGATATTGAACAGTAGTAAGATATATCGACAGTTATATATATGACTGTCGCTTATATCTTACTACTGTGATAAGGTACAAAATAATACCAGTTTTTTTTAACTTATCACAGTAACATTCAATTACCAAATTTTTATTCGTTACATTATACTAGTTACCCTGAAGGTAAGATGAAGGTAAGATAAAATACCCATGGATGCGCAATATTTTACTTTCCTACCTATTACCTGCTGCAGGGTTGACTGGACTAAATATTGCCCCATAAAAAACTCTGTTAAATGTGGGAGGCTAATTGTATTTGATGTTATTTAATAAGTTTTATGTT
>JAFELO010000775.1:101430-120481 GCA_017140195.1 Eumaeus atala
TATATATATATATATATAAGCCTTTTTAAGATATACGTAATCACACAATGAAAAATCCGAGATTGTCGTTTAGATTATCTAAACAGCAGTCCGCTTGATTTTTTGAGTAAAAATTTCTTCAGGAGTTGTGTGTGTGTGTGTGTGTGTGCAAGAGTGCTCAGCGCGCACTTTTTGAGTGAATAAAAATTATAGACCTCGACTCCGTCACGGTTACGTCCCGCTGTTTGTCACTGGATGAACGTAGCTTACGCGGCGACTAAGGCTCCTGTCGGCAGTAAACAGTGGCAAATGTAAAAAAAAAACCTTTTTTGACATTTGACACGTAAGAAACAATTCGAGAGATGATATTATTCATATCACGCGGCGTGTCTAAACACAAATTAATGAGTAACCGGTCAAGCGTAACGCTATACCATGGTTACTTCGCTTATATATCTGGCACACCTTTTATGTCAGAATCTTGTAGATTCGAGTAACCTCCAGTCGCGCGACAGAATATACACACATAATTTTTACTGCGGTTACATTTATTGTTAAAGTAGATTTTTAGCTTAGTCTTCCTTCGTATTTGTCCTGACTAAAGGGCCACTGGAAGTTCACACACACACACACACACGAAACGTGACATCATACTCTCATTTTTCTGCGGTATTGTGTGGACGAGAGGTACTTTCCCATTCGTGCCAGCCAAATACAGCTGCAATGCAGCGATGACGTGTACTTCATGCCTAAAATAAAAAACTTTGGGTTGGTTGACTACTCTCGTAAAGAGCAGTTGTGCATCTGAATTCCATTAAGTAATCGAATTGCTCGTTTGACTGGAGGCAAATTTTTTTCTTTATTGGAATAAAAAAATACATTAAAATTTCATTTTAAAATATATTTTTAATAATTGTTTCATTACAACATCACAACGAGACGTGTAGTTTGCTGGTTTAAAATATGAACAGTGTGCAGGGCAAAGTTTCATAGTAAAAGTGTTAGCGCGTTCAGATAATGAATTAAAAGTCGGGTCGCTGGTGGCATGTGTTAGGAATTTCACAGAAATTCAATAAAGTGCACAGAGCGGCTTATACTACATTGTTGGCTTGATAAGGGTGTGCTGTTAGTGACTTACGCTCAAGGAAATTAAAGGAGATATACATCCTTTAATTTTCTAGAGAATTATATTAGATTTTTATTGCATTGGGGATAAAACAGCAGAAGGTTTATATAAACTTTCTGCTGTTTTATGTAAGAGGTTTAGTGTGTCTTACTCAGAGAATTTGTTAACTACAAATCCTCTTCTTTTATATTTGTCTTTCTCGGGGGTCGCCCCGGACCACTGTTTGTCAAAAATAGAAGATACAGTATTTCATACCGAACTGCCATTCTAAATAGTCCTTGATTGTAAATATACACAGACATATCTTTTACATAATTATTTTAGGTTGTTCTTACTGAGTGCATCATTTTATATTGTTAACATCTCTTTTTATACGGACTGTTCTAAGACGCTCTCTATATTATCTACGAAATTATTGAATACAATGGTTATTTATACTAAAATAACGATGAAATATTTATCATTTTTTGGGATTTGTTTGGGAAGTCGATTGAGCTTTTGAATGAAAATTCTATTTCGAAGAATAGACAAAATATATGTGCAATACTGGAAATGATGTTTTTCGAAGCATGGTTGTTTTTCTTGTTATGGTAAAATAAAGCCGAAAGCATATTGGTTTTGGCAGTCGGTTGGTTCATGGCATTTAGTTGGCGATGGATAGCGTTAGAACTCTATTAAGTTGTCACTTGCTACCTGTGGAAGCCTTATTTTGTTTACGAGGAGATATTCTTTTATGTGCTTGAACCAGACCTGGATTGTGTTTGATGGTGTATACCAGATTCCGGCCTTCGTAAGGGCCGACTATGGGCAAACATGACAGAGGGTGCTGCTACATGGTGTCTGTGATGAAGCGCCTCGGATCTGTCAGAACTACTGAGAGATTGTGTACAGTTGGCGACTACTGGTTAATCCCAAACAAAGCACTAGACCTTTTCCGATGACGCCCTTTGAGGGCCCGTCCGACGACCGTAACACTCTTGCATTCCCATCCGCCGCCTTAGAAGCGGAGTAGAGTATTTTCAATTAGAAGAGGAATGAAGCTGGCGATGGATGGTTTTTGTAATAAATAATGCGGTGGACCCAGCCAGGGTCAACCGCATTATTTTGTGAAACCGACGAGCGACGAAGGAGATAATACAAATCATAAACAGGGT
Organism: Eumaeus atala; assembly: GCA_017140195.1. Lineage (NCBI taxonomy): Eukaryota > Metazoa > Arthropoda > Insecta > Lepidoptera > Lycaenidae > Eumaeus > Eumaeus atala. The sequence continues at coordinate 103,690 of JAFELO010000775.1, forward strand.
GTTAATTTGTATAGTGAGTGTAAATGAAGCAGAGCTCCTTTATACAAGATATCGAAAACAATGACGAAACTCACATGAACTTGTGTCTTTTGGGTTACTACGGTGTTTGCAGATGTGTTGCTGCCCTACTATCCTCCCTTGAACGGGCCACCGGAAAGTAACTGGTTTCTTAACGGCGGTAGTGGGAGGTACCTCCCGAGCGGTCTAATTCGACTGCATTGCAGCATGGCATAATTATGAGTGGCACGAAATGCGTCATGTGAGTAAGACGTATTTCATAATGAGTGGTTGTGCCATGCTGCATTGTATCCAAATTGGGCCGACACGACCAGAGAAGTACCTCACGCTCGCATCGCACTTATACTTTAGTACTCTGCTTCATGTTCTGCTAGCACGTTCAATAGCTCATTTAGCTACACTGACCTAAACTGGGTACTAGCTAGTTTTATTCGACATTACTCCTTAATAAATGATTTGACATTTTAAATATGAAAAATATGAAGAAACGCGTGTAAGTGTCGTGTGTAATTGAGCGAGCACCAACGTTACGCTACGCTTTACCGCAGCTTGTGTCGCATACGACCCTGTCACTTCAGCCTCACTTCACTCCTTTGGCGAGTTTGATATTCGCACTTACTTTTTATGTTCCTGGAATGTATTGTAAGAGGTAGTGCCATGCTGCTTTGCAGTTGAGTTGAGCGCGCACAACCGGGGAGTCGCACACATAACACCACTGTAAATACCTATGCCGTCGCGTTTCGTGCGGTTTGTGAGTAGCCTGTGGATCATTGAATGTGAGGAGGTACGGTGGGCAATGCGTTTGCATGACAACAATAATGTCCATATGTATGGACGTTCGTAGTTTTCAAATGGATTCGATTAATCGTTTGCACCCCTGTACTATAAAACAATGTTACTCAAATGCAAAATCGCCGCGATGGAGACAAAATAATTAGATAGGTAAAGCTTTTTATGATAATCATAAACATCATAAACGCTTCCACTAACACCACACACAAAAGCACTATTTTAATTAACTACGATACTAAAATTTTTCTTGATTAACCGCCGGAGAACTGTTGCACTGGAAAGCTTTAATTGAGGCGTAGAATAATTTTTAATTATAGCACTATTTATAAACATTCGCTTTTCGTATTTTACATTTGTTTCTTTAAACACATGTCTACGATAGGAAAATCCACCAAGAGCACACCACCACCTTTAAAGGGTTCCGTAGTAGCGAACGAATAAAATCGCACATCTATATGCTATAACTACCAAATTTCATTCCAACCAATTTTCGTTTGAAGTTTCTGTTAAATTGTATAACGCTATTTTTTTACATTTTTATCTCAGTAGTTTACAATATAGTACAAGGATCGTCGACGACGACGAAGACACACCCAACTTTTTGCAACTTTAGAAGCAAATGTCTCGCAAAGTATTACCAGAAAAACATCCATACCATTACAATTTACAAACGAGCAATCTGAGCCTTTTTTAAGAACACATATGCCCATGTATGTCCACATAATTTGCTATGCCGATGCGTTACCCTCCTTCCCCCCACCTATGGACCACCGGATACTCACAGTCACACGTAAGGCGACACAGAAGATGCCCCTTTACGGCGGTATTATGTTAGCGAGAATTACCTCCCCGGTCGTGCCGGTACTCTACTATACTACCTCCTCCTATGTAGCATAGCACTACCACTTACTAAATTTGACTACGGAACCTTACAAACGCCACATCAGCAAGCCCTTTCATACAAAACAAAATAATAAATATTCAAAGACACCACATATTTTAAGAAAGAGGCAGTGCCCCTACCGACGACTACACGCTACTCGTAATTAAATAAGTAATAGATCCGTGGAAAATCATTGAGGTGCGAGAGCACAAGAACTATCCTCTCTGTGATTTTAGAAACTAGCTATGGCAGAGTGGACACAGAATTTAGATCATTCCGCGTATAAAGATAGCGAAAATAAAACCTAAATGCTACTTTCATTTAAGCCTTTGGTCCTGCTAAAGGATTTTATCTTGGCTTTTCTTTGACGACGTTTTTGGATGTCTGAAACTTCCAGATTTAATATCCTGATTACCTCAATTTGAGATGTGGTGGTTTATTCCGCGCGTTACGCCAACGGTTGCGGGTTTGAATCACGCCTACGTCATGTATGTTTATTTGTGTCTACTATGCATTTCTATAATAACAATCTTAAATCTATAAAATTTCTTAATTTTATTTAAAGAAAAGAAATGTATTTCCGTTGCTTTAGTACCTGTAACACAGGTACAGTACTTACCACGGGCTGGGCTAACGTGGTGTGATAAGTCCACAGATTATTATAATAATGTACTTTACTTCAAGAGCATCATTCTAAATGGATACGCTGGTTTAGATAATCCGATTCAATAATAATAGAGTTATAATTTCTGGAGTTTACTCCTTAAGACAAAAATATGTTAGTCGTGCAGTACGAGGAGTTACACCGTGTGAACAGTGACCATCGTATCACCAGCGTAACACTGCACCACACTTTATGGCTTATGTATCTTGTTGACACTTAAATTATGTACTCCCGGAGCGTATCGAAGCTGACATTACAGACGTTTTCAAATATCCTTTTATTGCACATGGGATTTTTGGGATGAAAGGTGATATATCTGGTTATACTTTATATTGTCTTTTTACAGCGCTATGCTCGGACGTGACCAATGCAGCTGCAGCGATACAAGACACGTCGGGTTGCGGTCTCGGTGAGGCTACGGTCGATAGGCGGACAGAGCCCCTCCTTTACCGCTTTTGGGAACGCTTTGTATAAGCTAAAGTAACTATAACTATTTTTTTTAAACGTTAAGAAAGCACTTGCCGCATCATCACACCCTGTGTGTGTTGCCGACCAGTGTGGGGATTCTGAACTCTCCATAGTAGAGGAACTCTACTACACTAAAATATCACGCTAACCCCCAGCCGCCTTGACGTGGATGAGGCGATGAGACTCTTAGCAACAGGATCACCTCTGCGATCCTCCTTATCACAGGTCACTAGGTAACTTTCAGCCACAAGGAAGTCGACCGGCTCGATTATCTGGTGGCTCCCGCCAAGATTGTGCTATGGAACGGTTGCTCAACCCATCCCCGGTCAGAATTAGGTATCGTGTAAGAGACAGTCATAGAGTCGCCTACAAAGTTCCACCGTCGGCAACGAAACGGAGCAGCTCCCATATCGTCGTCTCTGCTCCGCTCGTCAGCCTCTTTTGAAGACATAATTATCTCACAAAATAAGGCCTTGGCTTCCCAGGCTCTATCGCTTTCCATTATAGAAGAACAACGCTAGAAAGCGACAGATCCACCCTCTCCAGCGCCGGAACCATGTCATGGCGCTGCGCTATCCATCTAGTCCACACTTCGAAAATATGCTGGTCTGAGATGCACCACATTGATAACTATTATTATCTTGAGCGAGGGACTCAATTTATAATGGGAGGCAACCTCTCACTCACAAGTTACATAAAGTAACAGCTACACTGTAGTGGTTCGCCTGATTATTGACTTTCCGGTTGAAACAATTATGTTTTTGCTACTTAAAAACTAAAAAAAAGTGTGTTCTTCATCTCTGACTGTAAGGCTAAAGGGGTGCTCTGTGTTAAGGAAATGACGCTTTTCTTTTGCTGGACGAGGGGGACGGAATGGTGTCAGGTGCAATCTGCCATCACCAAGTGATTATTAAATAATTTTTATTTTCCGCCCAGAAGCTTATATTTTCATTTCACGATGCACGAATAATTAATTACATAAGGGTTAGTTCACGATTTCTTGCCGACGCCATGTTTCATATCTTATGTTTCGAAAAATATTTGTTAATGTGAAAATGTTTTAGTTCTCTTATGTGTGCATTTTGATATGGTTATTTACACGATCTGCATGGCTATTAATTTGATAGACCGTATCATTAATTAAACTAACATTAGTTTGAACAGTATATGCCACGTGTGAAACTTTTGTGTTAAGTTCTATTTTATTGTAACAGAGCATATATATTGCGTGACTTTGGTTGGTTCATCATACCAAGAGAATGGGACGGGATCTTATTCCTTGTGTGTTCCTTTTGAGAGCTCTACTGCTTTTCTCTTTTGCGTTGGATTTAATATGAAGATATGATGTTAATATAATCTTCAAGTATTGAATTTAAGGTTTGAAGAAAAATTTATTCACTATATGGAGCAAGGATTCTCCATCCGGGTTATAACAGGGTGTCTCGGACTACAATATAAGACTTCGTCCCCTAACACTTTACTAACTTTTATTAAAAATGTACAAATTCCACTATTTGTTTATTGTACTATTTTGAGATTGTGCTTGATTGTGAATATAGAGAGACCTTCATTAAATAAAAAGTATTTAAAAGAGTGGCTAAATCTGTAATAGCTTCTTTACCCCCATTGTTGATTCCCTTTATAGAATAAATTGTCACAGTTGGCGCCCAAAGTAGACTCCTTTTATTTAATTAAATTGTCACACAGTGGCACATTGGGACTGAAAAGTAGGAGAGCAACACTCACGTCTACGAGCGTCTGTAGCCACAAAGGTTTCCGACTGTTCCTTTGCACTATACTACAAAAAAAAAAGCAAAATACAAAGTATATACGAGGATACTAATGGACGTTGAAGAAAGATTTTATTTTGTTTCGAATACGAAAGAGGAAAATAATGCTCGCAACCAAACTTGCACTTTGTGGTACGACTTCTGTCACTCGTATTGTCAATATAAGGATGGGTTGCTACAGACGGACAGGAATTTGGTTGATGTAATTTTCATACACATGGTCACGCTCATTTGTAAGAAATGGTGCCATGTATTGCAGCAGAATTGGATTTTGCTCACATGATATCGCCGTAAAGTGACACCTTCGTTGTCGCATTCCGTGTGGTTTGTAACTGGTGACCCATTGGAGGGGAGGAGGAAACGAGGTGGATCGGCTTAATAACTATGCGGATGTGCATGGATGACGGCAGACATAAAAATTCTCCACGTCCTCGTATGCCCCCTATACCTTAAAAAACGCTCATATTACCAATTAACTTAATATACGGCATATTAAGTTAATTGGTAATATGAGCGTTTTTATAATATGAGTTTCTTTACCCCCATTGTTGATTCCCTTTATAGAATAAATTGTCACAGTTGGCGCCCAAAGTAGACTCCTTTTATTTAATTAAATTGTCACACAGTGGCACACTGGGACTGAAAAGTAGGAGAGCAACACTCACGTCTACGAGCGTCTGTAGCCACAAAAGTTTCCGACTGTTCCTTTGCGCTATACTACAAAAAAAAACCCTCATTTGCCCCCCCTACCATAAAAAACGCTCATATTACCAATTAACTTAATATGCCGTTTTTACGTACACACGAGTGTTCATATGCCTCTTCGAGGTCAGGTTCAACCACAGATATGGTATCCCTTTTTTTGTTAAAAAAAGAAAAGAGAAAGCAGAAACAGGAGTAAAAAAAGTACCTTTTTTGTTGACATGAGGAAACGTGCGGTGGAGAAGGGAATGCGGGAAGGTCACACGTATCGGGCGTCAGTTGTGATTGGTTTTCCAATCTCCAGTCGTACATATGCCCAGCTAACCCCACCACTTATTACTCAGCTCCAGAATTTGTATAAAGTAGGATATCAGGCGGTAAACCTTATTTCAAGCTGCACTAGACACTTTTGTGAAAGAAAAGGAAAAGAAAACTATTAGCCACTTTTTTTCTTTATATTATAAGTAATTTGTCACTGAGCTCTAATGTTGCACAGAAATGATTTAATATTCATATACGAGACAGCTTCGCTATACAGGTTCTATTAATAGCTGAGTCGCTCGTCTGCTGGGCCCCCACATATAGCGTCTCACAACTTAAGCAAAGTATAAAGTATTCATAATGTGTATTATGGACAGGTTGTGTTTCTCCATAAAATGGGGGATTCATTTTCTGTTTCAAGATTTGATTCTCAGCAGATTATTTTATAAATACTGCTTGAACTTAGGGATCGATTATAATTCACTATAAGACTAGATTATACATTTTACAACGAATTGTGTGTCTCTTTTACTTCTCAACGTCAAATGTCATCGGAAAAATAACAATCGACGGTCGCTGGCCTTTTGGCGAATGGCGAATCGTAGGACAATATGGGGCGGAAACTGTCAAGCGGAAGTAGTGTCACTATTTGAATATCGTTCCTTCCTACATACTCCCCCTTTTATCCAAATTAGTGTCCTCACATTTGGACAAACCTATCCTAAACTGATCTAAGGATTCGATGATACCTGTACCTTCCGCGGTCTACCTCTACTTCGTTGAGGGGCTGCTGGCTGCGGAACCTCAGAATGTTCTTCCTCTCAAGCGTGGTGCCGTCGTAGATCCGGGATGTGGTATTTACCGATGACTTCATCAGGAGTCGCCGGGTACGTTATGTACAGGTGGTCGGACTAACCCTTTTCTTCATTAAGTAAGGTCTATCCCTCTTAGGGACGAAATTGAGATGAGAGATGTCCTCTTGCTGCATCACTGTGAACGTGCGTCTTCATCAGTACGAGATCACCGACAGCAAGGTCATCAGCTTGTAAACCCTCGTCAGAACGTAAAACATTCGCGGAAGCGCAAGCTTGGAAGTTACGTGAAGTTTCGAAGCGCAATGGGTGACTGACCTGAGGTTCCCCAGCTGTAAACCATGTACTCTCCGCGAAGTTAATAACTAAACCACTCTTACGTAAAAAATCGATCCCCAATAGTGTGTCCTTGTTGACAGCGTCCGCAAAAACAATAAATGTAACAGGTATGATCGAACTAAACAGTACAATATTAACAATTACCTCTAACACATTTAAGTTGCTTACAACGCCGTCGGCAAGTTATAGGGACATAAACTTTGTAGTAAAAGTGTATCCCAATCCGCGTAACAGCTTAAACAGTCGTGTCTATGAGTCCTGTACCACGAAACCCATCTATTGTTATCTCTACGATCGGGCGTTCCCCATTTCCACACATGGACGACGACAAACTGTAGCTATTATTACACAATACATGCTTATTTACATTGTTATGTACTTCATGTGTATCATTATTGCAAAGACAAAGATAGAGACATAATAAAATTACATAATAAAATTAGAATGAATCTGACATGTTATTGCAATTATTACAATTTGCATGAATTAGGCCATTAGCGCCATAACACTTTATCACTTTGTTAGGTTCACTCTGTCGCTTAATTTTAAAACAGTGATCACGACTACGTCCACATTTGCAAAAGTATACACAAAAAGGTTTACCTTTCTCTGTCATTTTGTCGCTTACCGCACTCTGCCATGTCGTCGCGACACATGTTGATGTAAGCGACGAACTCGCGCGCTTTTTTTTTCTTCAAAGGGACCTAATACTGGTTGTCTCTCGACAGTTAGACTGAATACGAAGACTTTTGTGTTTTCAGGTTTAGGGAGACGATTGGGAGACAGACCTCCATCTTTTACTGCAGATGGGAAGAGATGTACTGGGTTGATAGTGGGCGTACCCTATAGTAACTATTTTTGGGACCGAAAAGGGGAAAGCGGTCCCCTTCTCCCACAAGATTTTTCCAAATTGGCCCAGTTTCAGTCCAGTCCAATTGCGATGTTCAATGAAAATAAAGAAACAAACAATGAAATGCATTTTCCTTTGTAATATTAGTATATATAATAACAATAGAGTACGCTAAAATATTCGTAAATCTGATTGCAACTGGCTCACTAATTATGAGTACTTAGGAGACATCCACCTCCAAAAAAAAAAAAAAACTGTCTATCAGATGATAAAAATTGAACGTTAGGTTATAATGCCAAGCAGCAGTATCTTCCAGAACGGCAAATATTTGTTAAGCGTAAAAAAGGAATATATTTAAATACGTTTTAAGGACAAATATTTTTATTCTAATAAAATTTTGAAAAAAGACATCCCTAGTTAGATTAGCTGACAGAATTTTCTCCCCTTTGTACAAATAGTTTTGTGTATTTTTTTTTAGTTGTATAATTTTTTTGTGTACATAAATTATTAAAATAAAATTACATTTGTCTTATTTTTTCATACGTTTCTAAAGGAGTAAATTCACAACACTTGAATATCTCTGTACTGTTCAATAGATATAAATTTGTTTCATCGATGGAGCGGCTTATGCCCACGGCACGGCTCTTTCTTTACACAGTGTGAACTGTACAAATGAAATATTCCGTTTCAAAGGTACAACGTCTCTGAACTATTACAATGAGAACGGAAAATCTTTTTTCCATTTACATTTGCCGATATTGAATATAGATTTATGCAAATGTGTTCTACGCATAAGTAACAAATTATAAAATATACATTACCTATAATTTTGAAGACGAAGACGAGAAAGTCGCATCACCTGGCTGGCGCAGTGGTAAAATGGCTGGGATTAGCCATGCATGTTGCGCCAGTGGAGGCGAGTTCGAAACCCGCCCAGGTCATGGATGTGTTGGCTGTTCATCTCTATATCAAAATCTTTTTATTCTATAATAAAAATCTTGAATGTATAACATTTAATAAAAAAATATTGAATATTTTTCTTTTGTACAGACAAAGGAAACATATTTAATATTTTTTTACCTAGAGGTAATACATAAAAAGTACTTAATACTTAGCACAGCGCTAGGCTTACGTGGTTTGATAAGTCCATAGATAGTATAATTAATTTAGACATGACATCAACAGACTTGCGTGGGGTCTCGGTGTGTGGGACTCGCGGCACACGATAGTGCCACCTAAGGGAGGTGCCGGGGAACTCAAAGTTACCTTCATGGGTGTGAGTAATTACCTTCATGGGGTGAGTAATTACCTTCATGGGGGCGACTAATTACCTTCATGTGGGTAAGTAATCGGCATAATAACGACTTAGAGACCGACACCACCTCCGTAAAGGATTGTCCCATACTAACCCAGCGGAGGAGCACAGTACCCTGGGGTAAACCCAGGGGAAGTCAATTGAACTAAGGGGGATGGTTTTGTATCCCTCTTTTGAGAAGAGAGGGCTAAAGAGCAGGAGGAGGATGTGCTCTTTGTACTTCTCTTATAAGAAGAGGGGACAAACGGACAGTAATAGGAGGAACCTCGCCCCATTGCACTATTCCAGAGTTCGTGGGGTTTTCCTGTGGTGCGGGGTAGCCCCGCTGTGGAGGAGGCGTCTGTCGCTTAGGAGACCGACTAGCCGTCGAGGTGTCCTGATGATTTTTGTTCCGGGGCACCTCAACAAATTGTGCAATGGTACACTCGCGGTGTTTTTTGTCGTTATTCGGCACTACAATGTGCCGCGAGGCCCTCACACCACTGGAACCCATCCAGGGCCGGTGACGGCGCGTAAATGCGTTTCCCCGCGTCAACAAAAAAATGCAAAACAAAGGGTTTGGAATTACCATCCTCGCTAACCGCTCATACTCTGCTCTTCTTATTCTATATATTTATTTATTCATATATAATAATTATTGCTGAGAGGTAGTGACATGCTGCGTTGCAACGGAATAGGGCCGGCATTACCACTCGCTCACATGATACCGGCGTAAAGTGACGTCTCCGGTGTCGCGTTTTGTGCAGTTTCTGAGTGACCGGTGGCCCATTGGAGGGAAAGAGAAAAGGAAGGCATAGAAGTTATGTTAATGTTCATTGGCAGCGGTGGTCGTAAAAAGGCTCCGATTGCTCGTTAGTCCCCCTGTACCATATTAAAAAATTGCCACAATGTTTGTGTAAAAGTAAAAATGTCTAACTCTACTGTTCCCCATTTTTAAATACAGTGATGAGACGTAGTCTGTAAGGGAAGCAGGCCGAGAGCGCATAGATGCGTTGAGATGTGGTGCTGCAAAAAATGCTGATAATACTCGAACAATGGATAACGCATTGGACTAATAAATCAATATTGTACCTTCGTGACTGTTATCCCCGAAGAGGTAGGCAGAGGTGTGCTAGTACGTCCACAACTCGTAAGTCCAGTAGCTATACTAGAACACCCATGATTAGCCAAGGTGCTGAGGCCCATGATGTCATAGATGATAAGCCTATGGCCACTTCGGGCATTGTAATGCGTGGTCAGAATAATCTGAGGGACATTTGATTACAGTTGCCCGACCTGGGCATCGAACACAGGACCCCACGCGGTAACGGTCTTAACAGGCGACACCCACACTGTTACACCACAGAGGCGACTCAAGAAGCGAGAAGTCAATATTGCTACATCTCAAGCTAGAGAATACACCACGACTATCTAACTCAACACAAAAGTTCCCGACGCCCGACAGATTGTACAGTAGCGGGGGAGGTAGATGACAATAATAAAGGAAAAAGTTATCTCAAGAAACACCATAACGCTTCAATATTATACACTGTATAATATTAATTAATATACATTTGCTTACATTAAATTTGTTTCGCATCAATGTAATTCCAAATTTATCAGGATTTCGTCACATAAACCAGGAATATCAAATTACACTGGCGAAACCACGAACTCAGCAAGTTGTTAAATATGACAACATATTTCAACAATTACATACAGCTTACCTTATTCAATGGATGGCAATAGTTACAAAACTTTTTACTACTCTAAAACTTGTAAAGACCATAATTTTTCTTGCACAGTCTTCTTCACGCTTCAGAACTTGTCCTTCAACTCATTTACCGTAAAAAGAAGAGAGAACGCACACTGGGAAGAAAAATATTATTAGATAAATGTTACACAAAGTGGGGACTATGATACCACGGAGATTGAAAACACCAGTAGTACTAGTATATACGACTATTTTAAAACTATGAAATTAGCCCCAACATCACAAACTAAAAAGATGATTTCAAAGAAAAATAATTTAAATTCATCATGTGTAAGTATGAGGTCACCAGCCTGCCGTGATGCGCCACGCGTTGCAAGCGATTTTTTTATAAAGTATGTAATGTTATACATAACTAACTATAACGATCGCGCATTTGCCGTTTACCTCTGGATGACAGTTCCGCAGTAGGATGTGTTGAGATTAGTTAAGATGTGAAATAATATTTTGTGACTAAACCAATGAATATATTTTATTGAATTTTTGTATGCAGGCTAGGAACACATACGATGTCCAATTTTTCTTTGTATCATAATCCCCATTCTTTATATAGGTACATATTGACGATCGACTGGGACAGAGCCATACGTCGGTAATCGTCCGTGTGGCGCCAGAGGTCGCGGGTTCGAATCCGCCCTTGTCGTGGATGTACCTATATCTATGTGTTATATGTATTTCTATAATAAAAATCTTTAATATATAAGATTTCATAAAAAAATAATTAGTTAAGGCTACAATAAAATTTTATACTGCCTACTTATATAGCCATGTACGGGACAAACGAGAAATCGGGAGCTGTTGATGACTATTGACGCCTATAGAAATTTGCGGAGGTACGCCACTGGGCCAACGAAAACTATCAAACCATAGAAAAGACGACAGATTAGTCACTGTTAGGTTGTGTTGTGTGTGAGTTGGAAGAACCTCTCTGGTCGTGTGGACCTAATTCCTCTACCCAGGGCCACTTACTATCCCCAAATATGGAAAAAGATAAACAGAGGCGACTTTTACTTACTCACTTTGTATCTTAAATGACAACTATACTCTCGCGTTGTGTGTGGTGTGTGAGATAGATTCCTTTGGCCGATTGAAGTTGAAGGCGAAAAGAAGACAATAACCTTCACGCAGACGTGTATTGGCGCCGTTAGTCACCAGAAGGATCCGACTGCTCCTTTTTCCAAAATTACAAAATTAAATCCCTCATTATAAAAAATAATGTTTTTTATTTACAGTACAATTTAGTCTTATCGAGATTGTGGACATGAACCAATTTGTGGAATAAAGAATATTTGATTTTTCGACGTCGATCAAGGAGAGAAAAACTAAAAAGTAGTTAATTATAGCCTCCAGATGTGGAATGTTTCTTTTTGGTGCTTGTGGTTTGCGTCAACCCTAAGACTAAGTTGTAATTCTTAACAGTCACTGCACAGCAAATGAAAATATAAAATGGAACTACCGTCACTATAACTTTGTTGTCAATTTTTAATCTAGCAACATTGTGCGCTCCTGGAATATCACCTGATATTAGTATATCCGATACTACCAGTATCCGATATCAGCTCGACCAATTTATATTGAAGCATATTGCGAGAGTTCTCATCACTTAATTGCAGCTTCTATAGAATATTAGAGGTGTATTGTTAGTGGTTTTTTTTTTATTTTAAAACGGGTTTAAGGGTTTTTAGTAATATTTTCATATGTGACGACCTAGTCATTTTATGTTTCTTCAAAGTCGCGATCCGCCCCGGCTTCCGTAAAACCCTTCCCGAAAATCGAAAATCGAAATCCTTTTATAAATATATAATATAAATCTTAAGTAGAAAATGCGCAATAGACGTAAGCGACATAAGTGCGGTAAAATATAACGCTCAGTGATTAAACTGTGTATTGTAAATGTGTAAAAGGCATCCAATACAAATATCACACGGAAAACTCGGTCTGAAATTCAAACTTTATATCGCAGGGAAGATCCATCCACCCGACTTTAGTTAAGTCGAGAGGGGATATCAGACTACAAACCACGGCCAGAGTCTTCTGCCGCCATGGTGCTGATTCAGCTAGTGTAGGACATAATTACACCTGCGATAATTAACCTAAGTATTAGTGACCGCGCAATGAAGCACTTGCACCCAAATTGTGGACGATTAAATAAACAACACGATCGTTGGCAACACTGTTGCGTATTTGGTGATGAAATTTATCTGGTGTCGTAAAAGTTGGATAAGCCATAAGCGTCTAAGAAGACTGAAGCATGTTAGTGTGCAACTTGAAACAATGTTTCGCAGATCGCTACGATACAACGAAAATAACAGTAATTTATATTGGATATTATTTCTAGTCTTGAAACGTTGTATTTTTTGAATTTAGAATGTGCTTTATTTGGATTTATTATATGGTATTTTGAAATTCTTATATGGTATGGTATCACACAGCGGCCAAAGAATACCCTCACCCTCAATACAAGCCCAGGGTCACTTAAAGTCCTTAAAGGGCACTAGTTTCTTAACATCTAAGAGGCTTCAGCGAGCTGGTTGTTTGGTGTCGGGTCTGTTTCATCATAGTGACAGTGAAATAGACGGGGCCACCGGACAGCGGTCGGATGGGCGATAGAGTGGCGCCGGTCCGAAACCTAATCTACAATTGTCAGTCCGCCTGCTCGGCGTGGCAATTACGAGCATTTACCTCCAATGGACGGCAACAGCAGAATTCAATTCCCGGTAGTTTCAATAGTCCTGGACACGGCAGCGGCTACAGTCCCCGTGGAACAAGGAGGGCTAAGAATCTCCGGGCTACGGATCGCTACCACTGATATAGGTCATATATATGTATAACAGACGAACGTTTAGAATAGATAACCCCTTGTTTGAGCTGGAGGTGAAACTGGGAAAAATCTGATGGCACGGTTCCTCGTAAGCAATATCGTCGAAATCTCCAGTATGGCGTATCTCATACTTAAACTCACTTAGAGGCACAACCTCAAAGTGATACAAGTATCAACCTCGACACATGCCGATTACGATGTGAATGACAATTTATGACGATGTCTCAAAGGCCTTACATAATACTTGTAACGCTCACTTTAAGGTTGTTATAGGGAACTTTAATATCAAATGGTGTCGAGTCGGGTCTGGGACCATATAGAGTCGGATGTCGAAGTCGCAGAGGAGAAATGCTGGTAAACTCCCTCGAGCAAGGGACCTCATCTAAATTAACTCTTATTTTAAAAAGAAGTCCCATAGGTAGTGGCCATGGCAGAGCCCCGATACTGTGACAATGACTCGTTCCTTGTCACAGTATCGGGGCTCGGATGAGACGTTTGGACATATAAGGGTACGCAGAGCACACGAAGACGTTAATTCTGTCGATTTCAAGCTTTTTTCAAAGCGAATCCGCAAACTAATATGCCGAGACCTTCCGGGATCAAGTACGCAACGGGTTACCGAAGCGATCGAGCAGAATAGAGGGTCGAAGACTTTTGTGGAGAAGCTTGGAAGAAGTCATCTGACATAGGTTAGGGCTGTTGTAGAAGAAATGGTCTTCTAAGCCGAAGAGATCGAAGATTTCTATAGCAAGTAGTTGTATTCGTCGCACGCTCCTCATTCCGATATCCTAAACAATGATCCGCGTGCAAGCCTAACACGAAATTTACAGGCAATCTGCCAAACATCAGCTTAAGCGAGATTAGTTTGGCTCTTGCGCAGGTTAAGGTGACGTTTTGTTTTTTTTTTAAAGAGTGACAAATCATTCCTTTTAAATTACAGACCGATATTTAAATTACAGTCCATAGCTTGACAAAGTCCAACCACGGGAGCAGGCTGGGTTTCGCAGAGGATTTAGCACCATGGACCACATTCGCACCATAAGGCAAGTTGTACAAAATGCACATGAATAGAATCAGCCACTGTGCCTCACCTTTTTTGATTTATTATTAATTATTATACTTAATTATTAAGCATTATATGATTTTATGTCCGTTCTGATTCCGGGAGGTCAAAGAAAGCCAATCCAATTGCATTAAGGAGTGCGACAGGGGGGGGGGGAGTTCTTTCCTCGAAAATTTTCACTAATGCCTTGTAGGACGTCTATAATGCTTTAAACTGGGCAGAATGCGGCATAAATAATAACAGCCAGTATTTGTCACATCTTCGTTCCGCCGACGAACGATTGGATGGCCACGCACTTATAACAGATGGCAAATGGGCCAGTAAGGTTGAGGAGCGGAGGCCGCGTTTAGTAAAACAAAGTAAGTAAGTAAAAACTTTATTCAGGACAGTTAATACATACACTGCTACACATTCCATTACTACATAGCTACTTAAGTTCTAAGACACAATTACACAGCACGTCTAAATGGATTATAGTTACATAGATAAAAAGAATACAAAAATAAATATAGATGGAAATAGCACAAAAATAAGGAGGGAAAAAAATATAACAAATATAAATAAAAAATTTGGCAAGCTATAAATTTAAATCTAAGGAAGATACGCAAAAGTGTACGAAAAAACATCCGGAAAAGGTAACCACTCAGTTTAATAGTTACGGCCAAAATAGTATCGACAAAATAAGAGCTACCACAACCCTGATCTTATGTGGTCCCGTAAAAGTGTTAGTCGACCGTTCACCAGGTGGGAAGACGATCTCCGTGTAGTAGCCGGTCCGGGGTGGATGCGAGTAGCAGGAGATCGGTCGCCTTGGCGTTAATTAAAAGAGCCTATGTCCAATAGAGGACCGGTGAGGGCCGATAATGATGATGATGGACATTGTTATTGTATTTTTTCACACACACACACACAATATCAATGGACATTTTAAAAGTAAAAGATAATTCCATATACTAATTTTAATGTAGTGATGCTGATTATTCGCACAAAACAATATAACTAGATGCTGATGAAAATAAACATAAATTCGTGTTCTATTTTTATATTTCGGAGCCCCATCTATCTTCAATCGCCTTATCTACTATGTTATACGTTATAACATCCCATTCGACAATTTCATCACGGTAGCCGTCGGATAGGCTACAATTTGTGGCAACAAATCACGCCTACACCCATCTATTGTGGTATCGTCTACAATTACATGGGTATAATGGTTTGACATGTTAATACTTCGGTTATATTAAATTATAGGCGATACTTATTGCAATACCGTTGCTTATGAAACACCTTAACATAAAAAGACTGTGTGTCAGTTCCAACACGCGGCCAGAGTTTATTCAAACGAACATGATTTTGAAGTAAACGATGCGCAAAACGTAGCCAATGTAATCGTGGTACTGTTTCACATGATTTTATTCGGCACATTTTTTATAACACGGGCCTTAAATTATGACACCAGGTGGATTGAAATGTACTCAGCCTAACACAGATTCATTCAAATCTAAAAGTCAAATCTACCCGCATTATTTAGTTTAGACAAGTTAGCTGAGTGAAGTTCGAAACGTATGCGGTAATTAGTTATAATATTATATTTAACAAAGCAATCGAACATAGTTTCTGCAAATGTTCCATCAGCGTGCCGTTATTAAGTACCCCCATAAGAAGAGGCTATCACCAAAAGTCGTCCATGATGATATAGTCAGTACTTTATTAGTTTCTGTTCTGTCTTATTCATCCGTCAACAAATGGGTAGCAGAATTCAAGCGTGGTAGAGAGAGTATGAAAAATGAGTCCCATTCTGAAAGGCCTCCGACGTTCAATACTAACGAAAATATTAAAAAGTACTCGATTTACTTTGAAGACCAACAAAAGTGACAGACCCAAGTAAAGTGAGACCGCAAATTAAAAATTAGAGAGATATTCAAAATTATAGTAATCTCCTATGAACGCAACCAAAAATTTATAGTCAACGTGAAGAAAAGCATCCAGGAAAGCTCTGAAGAAAACTCAAATTTCATTAAGATAACGCCCGTGTTAACACGTCTCTTTTTTTTTTTTTTTTTGTTGACGCGGGGAAACGCATTTACGCGCCTTCACTGGCCCTGGGTGGGGTCCAGTGGTGTGTGGGGCTCGCGGCACATTATATAGTGCCGAATACCTACAAAAACCACCGCGAGGGCCACCAGTGCCGTCTTTGATGAGGTGCCCCGGAACAACAAATCATCAGGGCACCTCGACGGCAAGTCAGCCCCCGAAGAGACCGA
>JAFELO010000775.1:120506-137477 GCA_017140195.1 Eumaeus atala
GGGGTACAAAGAGCGGCACCTCCTCCTGCTCTTAAGTCCCCTCTTCTTATAGGAGGGGCACTAAGAGCCGCCACCTCCTCGGTTCAATTGGCTTCGCCCAAGGTTTCTCGGATAACCCCAGGCTACTGAGCCCCACCGCCACGACAAGGCTTGTACCATGGTGGGGTGTTAACACGTCTGTTCAATCAATGGCTGAAATTCATAATAGTAGCTTTGAACTATTACCGTATCCGCCTTATTCACCTGATGTCGCACTGTCAGGCTTCCTTCTGTTCCATAACCTAAAAAAACACTTGGGAGTTCGG
The DNA here is from genome assembly GCA_017140195.1 of Eumaeus atala. Classification (NCBI taxonomy): domain Eukaryota; kingdom Metazoa; phylum Arthropoda; class Insecta; order Lepidoptera; family Lycaenidae; genus Eumaeus; species Eumaeus atala. The sequence goes on from JAFELO010000775.1 coordinate 120,812, forward strand.
AGATTTTCGACAGATGACGAGGTCAAAAAAGCAGTATACGCATATTTTGGCTCTAAGGAAGAATATTTTTCAAACGGTCTAAATGCTTCATATGGGAGAAGGCAAAAGTGCATCGATATCGATGGTGATTATATAGAAAAATATAAATATACTATCATATATGATATAACATTTATATTTTTCTATATAATCATCATTTCTGGCGTTTTGTATGTGAGGAATTTCCATTGCCTTCTATGTACTCCTACCATCTCATAGGTAGTTCATTGATCCCTTTACTAAAAAGACTCGGACGGGAACCAATAAAATCTTTGAAGAAGATTTGGACTGCCCCATCGGATTTGATTTTTTTTCCTTGCGACAAGCTATCCAAATTTCGAAAAAAAAAGGGTAATCTGTTGGAGCAAGTTCCGGGGAGTACGGAGGATGTCATAGACTTTCCAATTGAAGCTCCTCTAATTTGGTAGCCGTCTGTTGCGCAATGTGTGGTCTAGCGTTGCCGTGAAGCAGTGTCGTGGAGCGATTGACCAACCTATGTTGCTTAGCAGCTAGCTTTTCCATCATGGTTTGTAATTGCTGACAACAGGCGTCAGCCGTAATAGTCTGGTCAGATCTGAGCAAAATATAATGATCAATACCGGCAATAGTCCAACAAACGCTTACAAGTATTTTTTGGGGTTAATTTTGGCTTGGGGCAGGATTTGTCTGGCTGGCCTTCCAACCATTGCGCTGAGCACAGCCGAGTATCGTAAAGAATTCATTTTACATCACAGGTGATGATTCGGCTTAAAGTAACTTTATTATTGTGCCAGTTTATTAATGTAATGCAGCAGTCGACGCACGTTTACCGGTTTGCGTCAGTCAATTTGTTAGGTACGCACCTTTCGAGCTTTTTAATCTTCCCAATTTACTTCAAACAGTTTTATCTCTTTTTTGAACTATTACCAACGCAGCCTACAGCTAACTCGGACGTGGTTTGTAATGGATTCGCGTGTACAATAGCCTTCAACTCTTCATTATCAACAGGGGTCTCAGGCCGTCCAAGGGGCTTGTACTGCTGGCCGAAATTTCCAGAACGAAAACGTTGGAACCAAAAACGAATTGTGTTTTCCTTTGCAACACGACCGCCATTCACCTTTTGAGTCGTTTCCGCAGCACAAGTGCCACGGCGGAAGTTGTACTGGTATACAATGCGATTTTTCACAATTTAGAACAAACTTAAAATATTACAAGAAAGAAATCAGTACAGTTTTTAAGAAGGGTTAGTAAAAAGTTAGGGAACGATGTCTTACCTGGATAGTTGTCCGAGACTCCCTTCTGCAACCCAGATGGAGAATCCTTGTATACTCAATTGTACATTCATCCACTGTATGTTTGGGGATTGATCTTCAGTCCTCAAATTCAATAGTTGAAGATTATAATAACATCATATCTTCATGTTAAGTCTAAACTTAGGGAAAAAAGGAGTAGAGCTCTGAAAAGGAACACACAACCAATAAGATTCGCTCCTACTCTTTTAGCTTCATGAGCCAACTAAAATCAGGCAATATATACACTATGTTACAATGAAATAGAATTTAACACCCAAGTTTCACACGTGGCATATACTGTTCAAACTAACGCATTAATGATACAGCCTATCAAATAACTACTATCAAAACGCACACATAAGAGAATTAAGACATTTTAACATTAACAAAGATTTTTCTAAACATGGCGTCGGCAAGAAATCATGAACTCACTCTTTTATACTAAATAATTTGACAGTTCGTGTATATATTGTCACGAATACATAGGTATCTGGCGGAAAACAAAAAACTATTTAATTAGATCCCAAACAAATCCGACCTCAACATCGTAAATGGAAAAAGAGTGACATTTCTTCAACACAGAGCACACCTTTATTTTAGCCTTACAGTCAAATATGACAGATATACAATAAGTATATCTGAAATATACAATAAATATAAAATGTTTAAGTAGCAAAAGTACAATTGCTACAGCGATATTTTAAGTTTTCAATTTTGTAAAATGAGTGACGCAAGCAGAAAAAAAACAAAGGAATGACGGTCATAGAAGCACAAATACATGAGTCATCTGTACAAATTTGAATTTGGAATTCCTCACCAAAGAGGAGAAATTCGTCATTAAATTGGCCAGTACGAAAAACGCCAAGTTCATATGTAAGGACCTAGTATAACTGATTTAGTCTGTATTTATTTTCTTGGTTAGGCCGAATACTTCCAATCCACTCTCCTATTACGTATTGTATATTATCTAGTAAGTGGTAGTATCATGCTGCATTGCATCTGAATTGGGCTGGCACGATCGGGGAGGCACCTCCCGCACACATGATACCGGCGTAAGGTGACATCGCGTTTCATGCGGTCTGTGAGTAGCGAGTGGCCCATTGGGGCGGGGAGGGGAGGTAAAAGGGATGGCAAAAAATCGGCATAGTAATTATTCTGACGTTCATGGGTGTTGGTAGTCGTAAAAGGTTCCTCTTGGAAGGCTCTCCTGTCCTCCTATATTACAAAAGAATTGAAACTATTATTATTTTTATGAACAAGTCCAAAGTGCCCTTAGAAGTTTGACTTAAAATTGTAAATAGTATTATTAATCTGTTTTATGTCAGGTGGTTCCAATACCCCACCATGGTTCAAGCCTTGTCATGGCGGTGGGGCTAAGTAGTCTGGGGTGACACCAGGCGAAGCTCATTGAACCGAGGGGAATCTTTGCACCCCATTTATAAGAAGACGGGGGCTTAAAGATCAGGACGAGGTATATATGGAGGTGGAGTTGGTCCCTTTGGGGGCTGACTAGCCGTCGAGGTGCCCTGGTGATTGTTGTTCCGGGGCACCTCACCAAGGGTGGCACTGATGGCAACCGCGGTAGTTTTTGTGGGTATTCGGTACTGTCATTTGCCTTAAGCCCCATACACCACTGGACCTCACCCAGGGCCGGTGAAGGCGCGTAAATGCGTTTCCCCGCATTAACAAAAAAAAGGTGGTTCCAATACATTTAATTTACAAATTGTGAAATATTATTGACCATATATTGACGGCACGATTTTTTAGGGTCAACGTACTCATCACGCAATATAATTGACCGTCGAGGGGCACCTAAACGTAGATTTTATATTCGTATTTTATTTGCTTAATATTTCCTATGTTATTTAAATTATCACTACTCACAGGCGAAAGCGACTGGAATAGGGTGGGTGGGTAGTGCCATGTTGGGCACATTTATAAATGATGCCTCGTTCGCCGCCCAGGGCTGGAGCTTCTAGAGGGCGCTTAATGCAGTTTACTCAGGTAGGCTTAATGCAGTGTACTCGTTGGTGGGTGGCTGGTAGTGTAGCTCTCGGTGTTCAATAGTTAAGGCTATATATCATCCCCACCATGGTTCAAGCCTTGTCGTGGAGGTAGGGTTCAGTAGCCTGGGGTGATCAGAGACACCTTGGGCGAAGCTAATTGAACCGAGGAGGTGTATGCTCTTTGTACCCCTCTCATTAGAAGAGGTGATTAAAGAGCAGGAGGAGGAGGCGCTCTTTGTACCCCTCTTATAAGAAGAGGGGACGAAGGAGCAAAAAAACAATGAGGCGGCGCTATTGCTCACGGGGCAAGGGGTGAGGATAGGAACCTCGCCCTATTGCACTGTCCCAAAGTTGGCGGGGTTGTCATGTGGTGCGGACAACCCCATCTGTGGAGGTGGCGTAGGTCCCTTAGGGGGCTGACTAGCCATCGAGGTGCTCTGATGATTTGCAGTTCCGGAGCACCTCAGCAAAGGCGGCACTGATGGCACTCGCGGTGGGTTTTGTGGGTATTCGGCACTATAATGTGCCGCGAGCCCCACGCACTGTTGGACCCCATCCAAGGGCCAGTGAAGGCGAGTAAATGCGTTTCCTCGCGTTAACAGAAAAAAAAGGCTATATGTCATGACGATACAAATAATATGACCGGAGTTACGTAGGTGAAACCGCGGGACGAAGCTAGTTGTTTATAATTATATAAGAAGCAACATGTTTGATATTCCTAAAGACTTTATAATTATTTTAAGCCTCACTGCAGTTTCAATAACAAGTCTACGCCAAAGACGTGAGCCGCACGGGATCGCAATTTAGTTTGCGAGAGGAACATCTTCGTGTCTGTCAATTAGCGCCGTCTCGCACAGTCTGTCGTGTTCATAATGTTCCCGGGGGAAACCGGGGATATATGTAGAGTTTTTTTAGCTGCGTACATAGTTTGGTTTTTATATATAACTGGTTGACCCGCGTTGCTTTGCCCGCATAATCTTTATGACAAAACCTAACAGTATAATAATCTGTAACTACATGTTATAAACCATAATCCCCAAAAGTTGTTGTATGTGATCGTTATCAGCTCTTATCGGTCCACTGCTGGACATAGGTCACTTTCAGTGATGGCCAAGACGACCGATCTCTTGCTACTCGCATCCACCCCGGACCGGTTACTGCACGGAGATCGTTTTCCCACCTGGTGAACGGTCGTCCAACACTTTGTTTTCCCAAACGCGACCCCCACTCCAGAACCTGACTGGCCCCTCTGCCATTCTGAGTGTGTGACCAACCCATTGCCACTCCTCCAGCGTGATCATTCTTGTTTGTGGCTAATATACACATAATCTATTGATAGGAGAACATTCTTGCGGCTTTCATTCATAGGTAGATCGATTTCCGAGGAAAGTTGTAGTGTACTATTATAGATAGGATGTTCAGGTAGCAAATCCAGCCCGTTTTTTTCACGAGAAAAACCTGGGTGGAACGCTAGTTCTTGTATAAAAGTTATTATAAAAATACATCTACTCAAAAAGTCTCTGGGGTGACGATTTATGGTCATTGCCAAATACCAAATACCATATAGTAACAAAAATGTTTATTTTTTCTAGTATAGGAGGGAAAACAACAAATATTTTGATGATCACAGACGATATTCGATATTGTCATGCAGATGCAGTGCCCTATTTTTCTCTACCCGCCCAAGGGCCATGGGCTACTCACAAGCCGCACGAAATGCGACAACATATCTGTAACGTTAAGTGGTTTACGAAGGTAAACATAACGCTTATAAATATTAATTCCAAGTCGCTTGGAATTCAAAAATGCAATAGAGATTCGTTTTTTCATCAATCACAATTCGAGACGGAATATCCATTTATGCGAGCAGATTTTTCAGAGCCAAACGAAACGCCAATCTAGATCTTTTTATTTTTAACACGTACACCGAATTCGTTCTAGATCTGAACGGGAAAATTTTAGGCTAAAATGCCTAGTGACAAATAGGGAAATATCGCTAGCTTCACTTTTCAGTGGAAGTAAGTGGATTAGAATAACCATAGAAAAGTGTGTATGTGTGCACATAAGGCACGCGTCAGAAGTTATACGTCTTTGGCGTAATAGGATATAAATCTTATTGACTTTTTTTATCTTTTGCCTCATTCTACGTTTGTAGAAAAAACGAAACTAACAACAGAAAATACCTTCAAAAGGTATTTAATACATTGAAAATTTTTATAACGCATTATGCTAACTTTATTGAAAAAACTAAAATGTTGACTATAGCCAATTTCAGGGTGACGGTTCTTCGTGACGGTGTGCGCGCGCATCATAAAAAATGTACTCTCATAATTTTTCCCCAACGCATCAAAAGAAGTATATCTTGAAGAAATCGAGAAATAACTTTATTTTGCCAAATAAATTCAAAAATATTGATGGAGCAAAATAATTTATGATCTATGTGTGTGACAAACGAGCAATCGGAGCCTTTTTACGATTACCGACACCCATGAACATCCATATAATTACTTTGCCGATGCGTTGCCCTTCTTTCCTACTCCCAGTGGGCTACCAACTACTCAAGAAACGCGACGTTGAAGATCACATTACGGCAGTGTTACGTGAGCGAGAGCGTGCTGGCCCAATTCCGTTGCATAGGAGGATGTAGTGTCTTGCACCAGGCATGGCACTGCCTCCTGTTATGCAGCCTGGCACCAACTCTTCCAATTTTTTCTTTATTATTGTTTACCTGTATTAAAGTTTCTTCAGTCCTAAATTGTACCTTGTTTATGGTTAAAATGCGTAAGATTCTATAATATTTTTATTGTATTTGCATAGAGGGCAAAAAAAATATAAATCTAAGTAACTACCAACATCTCAAGATGAAATGATAATTGAATGATTATTAGTGGGACGTACGGAACTCATTATTATAAGAGGTAGTGCAGTGTTGCATTGCAGCCGAATCGCGCCGAACAACACCTCGCTCCCAAGACCTCAGCGCAAAGCGAAAGCTGCCGCGTTTCGTGTGTCAGGGAACGTGAAGTGTCATTGCTAGAATGAGCCCGGCGCGACCGAGATCTCGCTTAACGTTATGCGCCCGCTTCCTGTGTACGACTGGTAGCCTATTGGAAAGTAAAGCGGTAGGATGTTGAGGGAGTCGGTAGCAACAAGTCTCAAAAAGTCTCCGACTGCTCGTTTGGCCCTTTTTCTATAACGTACAGTACGTGAGTGAGATTTGAGATAATACGTGCCGTACATTAATCCTGTGGGTGTATCCACTTTACGGAATGAAGTCATCACCAGTTTTCGTATACAATCCTCCAGCGCGGGTATATAATAAAATGATACATCATACAATACACATATAATTAAAATTCATTTCTGTATTCCAAATAGATTAACTGTTATTGAAGTCGATTTATTAGTGTGGGATTCAAGTTAGTAGCGGGTAGCGGAAGCATTAATAATAATTAATGTCCAAGTTTTTTATATAGAGACAAACGAGGAATTGTTTGCTAAATTTAGTGACTCTTAGGTAAGGTAGTGTCATAAATTGCATTCGAATCAGGCCAGCACCACAGGAGAGGTACTTCTCGCTTACACAAATAAAAATAAAATATATTTATTTGTGCGAGTAATGCTATACCATTCACAGTAATATAGATAAATTAAAAAAATACAATTAAAATTGAAAAGAAAGCTTAGCATTAAAAATGAACACAATAAACAAATCATTTTAGGCAGCCGTGTACCCCACAAAAAAGGTACGAACTCAGTTTAAGTTAGGAGCAAACCGAACACTGATATTTCAGGCCTACCATAAAGATGTTTTCTTTCTCGTTCCAGCAGCGAACAAAAATACAAATACAAAGTCGCAAACACAAATTAACAATGACTATACTACACATAACATACAACGTAAATATAACAAATACACAGGATCACACTACATACGGGACCTATTATAAGTCGAATGTATAATATTTCAAAATATTTAATACATGTAAGCACGTAAACATTTGATGTTGTGATAGGTCCATGACTTCCGTCCACGGGAAGTCATGGGTCAATCACAACATCAATGTAATTAAATTTGGAAAGCACGAGAGCTTTACAAAGTTTTACACGACGATCCTCACTTAACGAGTTCCTTAGCCTATGTAGAACCTTAAGACAGTAGAAGCAATTACGTATGGTGTTTGGCACATGCTTTTAGAACCGTAAATTTTCATCCATCAGCAGACCCAAGTTACGAGCTTCTGTTGCCGAACCATATACTTCGTTTTAGATGGGTTTAAAACCAAGGCATTCGATTTTGCCCAGCCGATTATTCGATCAAGGTTACCGACATGACACCGCTGTAAAGAGACAGCCTAGCTGTCACTTTTAGTGCGGTTTGTGAGTAGCCGGTGGTACATAGTAAAATTTTAGAGACGTCATTCGCCGCTATATTACGGCTGCTTTCTGACGACACCGCTATCTTAGGAAAAGCTTTAGACCTGCCTGATAAATACGGACCAGGACCAAACAGAAGACATACCGTTTGGTCTTAGACTGTGTGAACATCAAGTATACAGCTTATTTTTTATGAGGTAGGGGCCGACGAGCAGATGATACCACCGCCCATAGATATTTTGCAAATTAGGCGTCTTAAAGACACGTTGACCTTTAAGGTATAGGTATGTGTTTTCTTAAAGTCCCATAAGTCATATCGGATCGGAAATACCGAGGAAGGCAGAGGGTGACACAATACATGTACGCGGTTAGAAGTAGTGCTTAAACCGCACAGTTGTGGATTCAAGATGAGAAGGACATCAACATGATTGGAGCAGAACTTACAATTCTGTCGCGATGTCCGTAGAGGAAATAGAAAGGTACAAAAGGAATTGACATCTCTCCTTAGGATCAAATGATCGAGCTGTCCGTAAATAACTTGAACGTCAACGTTTCGTGTTTCTCAACGATCAAATGCAACGAACCGATATTGTGCTCTTTTTCCCTTGTCCATATTTAAACAGCGGTGGCAGAACCTACCATTTCTAAAACTTACCACAATGCAGCGGAGTTGAGCTCATGTTACATCGCATTTTTTTTTCAGTTTCTTGTAGTTTGTGAGTTTTCTGTGTACACCTCGAATGGGATGATGAAAGTCGGAATAATTGTCCTGATGATACTGGTTCTGAAAAGTTCCGGTTGCCTCAATGTATATAATGTATGGTATGTAACATATTAAACCGGATAAAACCAGTTAAAGAACTGGCTAAGTACGGACTATTTTATTAAATTAAAAATAAATTTAACGTTAAATAGTTCTGACAACTTACGGAAACGAGCCCGGGTTCGTATTCGTAAGTTGAGAGCAGTTGAGAGCTTAGATTTGTAGAGATAAAACAACGTGAATTTAGAGAGTTCTAATAATAATAAATAAATCAAGAACACGGCTTTAAGCTAATTTGTAGCGCAAAAGAACCCCTCCCGTCAGAGGAGGGTGATTAGGCCGGTGTCCTCAGATAAGCCAAACATTAAACGAGCCCAATTATCCTTATCCACGACACTGCAATTTTAAACGACATCGTGGGCGCGCCGTCTCACTAGTGTGGGGACCGCTTCCCCTTTTCGGTTCCAAAAATAGTTACTATAGGGTCCGCCCACAATCAACCCGGTACATCTCTTCCCATCTGCGGGAAAAGGGGGAGGTGTCTGTCCCACTATCATCTCCCTAATCTAGGAGATACAAAAGTCTTTGCTAGTCAGTCGAACTGTTAAGGCTTACAGTTTACTGAAAGTTATATCCTCACCTTAAACCTGAGAAGTAATTCTAACAGTAGGTATTTTATGCATACACGCTGCCGCCGATAACGCACACTTGCATTTCACGTGATAATTTCGTAGCCACCACACTGACCCAAAACGTACTATTATCCAAAGATTTACCGCGGGTGTGGTGTCAGGTTTAATTTGAAAATATGAGAATGGACGCTTAATCGTCTAACGAATAGAGTAATAAATAAATTATGTAGCTTAAACATTTATTAAAATTAATTGCCTTTGATAATTTAGCTGTTATTGCTTTATATCTAGTGGGATGCCAGCGAAAGATTCGTGTTTAGTCAAATGTTTCTTTAGTTATTTTAAACACATGCAATATTCATTTACGTTTGACGTCATAGTAAACCCATTTCTCTAATGTAGCTGCAATGTAACATGGCTCTACCTCATACTAATTTCTCTCACCCATAATTGTGAGGGTCGGGTACGGATCAAAAGCTTATCTAGGCAGAAAGGCCAAATATTATGTTATGGCGAGGGATCTCTAAAACGCCTTCGTGGTAATAATATAATTAACAGTACAGTTGATAGATACAAAATAAAATACATAGCTAGCTGGTAGTATTTAAAGGCTGTGAAGTATCACGTTTTTTTTAGATTAAGAGATTATTGCCCCTAAAACACCTTGATATGTGTGGCCATAAGAATGGCGTGTCTTACACGAAGACTTTCATTGCTTGGTTGCTTATATAAACACTCTGGAAAATAAAACAAAGACGATTTTCTCAAAATCTAGTAAAACGGATTTTGATGCAGTTTTGACCTATGGAAAACACTCCCGAGCAAGGTCAGTTAATAATTTGTCCCCCGTTATTAACGAGTGGAGCCGAGACAGAACGCTAGTTTAAGAGAAATTATAAATAAAAGAATGTGCCAATTACTTAAAACCTATTGCTCTTAATTTGTTTCCCTCCATAGGTCTCCTCGCGAGTTATTTATTGTATACCTTCTGCTTCCCTCATGCTGCTGCAAGCTTTTAAAATAAAATATCATCAGGTCAGACGTAAGAATTATACTCAAAATCATTTATTTTTTCCATAGTTTGTAGTTGAGTATCAGTTCCTAAAAACACTTTTATAGATAATGAAATATAAACTTTGCCTTCTTTTCTTCTTCTCTTTTGATTGACCATTATAACACACACACACACCAAACGGAATATAAAGATGGTATCGTGAGGCTGATTCGGTTGCAATGCATAAAGTCTACAAATTGTTGTAGGAAGGAACGATATTCAAATAATGACACTACTTACGCTTGACAGTTTCCGCCCCATGTTATCCTACGATTCGTCATTCGCCAAAAGGCCAGCGACCGTCGATTGTTATTGTATTAAGAGAGTGAGGTTGAGATGTAACAGAGGCATTACACACAATTCGTTGTAGAATCTAGTTACAAAGTGAATTTTAATCGATCTCTAAGTTTAAGTAGTGCTTAAAAAATTGTTTTTTTACACTTTCTATGTACATGAGCAAAACTGCCATACATAGAGCTAGTGCCATGCATGGGGCATGACACTAGATCCTCCTGTGCAACGGCATTCGGCCGGCACGACCGGGGAGGTACCTCTAGCTCTCATAATACCGCCGTTATTTATATTATGCCGACGTAAAGTTACATCTTTATTGTCGCGCGGTGTTTCGCGTGGTCTGAGAGTAGCCGTTGGCCCATTGGTGGGAGCGGGAAAGAGGGCAATACATCAGCATAGTAATTATGTGGATCTTCCGATTGCTCGTTTACCCACAAATTTAACTAGAAACTTTGCGGTTTCAACCATGTAACAGTAAAATTCCATATTATAAACTTAACCCCCTATTAACTTAAAGCTCACTTGCATCATGAAAGGAACTACTGTGCCAATTTCAAGTTTCTGCAGTACAGTAGTTCTTTTTTTACTGCTCTATACTGATGCAAATGCCCAGCGTAGCTACATTGTTTACTATAATACACATCGGGCGATTATCTAGGTGAGATTATGGTTAACAGGGGGACATACTCCCCTCCTTTCTCGCAGATGAAAGAATGCATCCCGATATTTATTTTAGATTAGCTAAAGTAACTATTATTATCTTGGTCGAGTGGTGGAGCTCGGCGTTGTCTGTCAGTCAGTCAATCAGTCATCAAATAGTAACGGAAGTGTTTTATACAAAATAACAAAACAGTGGTTTTCGTGGCCGCACAAAAGTATCCCAAAATGATTGATGCCGGGAGTGAAACTACACGACCGGCGCACGCGCAGATAACATCACGTCAAGTCGAATTAGAAATGCAATTGTCGGTCAGTGTGACGGACAGACAGAGATTTTGTTACGCTTCATATAAATATTACGTTTTATTTTTTGTTTTTATTTTTTGCTTTTTCGTAATGTATCTTTTGATGACTAGATACGCGTCAAGAAAAACAATAGCATTTATTTCATCATTGCACCAGGCTGCAAAAACCTTTTTTTTTATAGAATAGGGACAAAGGAGAAATCGGAGCCCATGAACATCCACACGATTTTTGTGCATAATAAATAATTACAACACAGTAGTTATGCCAATACACACATAATAAATACCCTATAACAACACATACATATACCAATGTAGAACAAGGATAAGGGTTTGAACTTCTTGTGACCCGTTTTAATTTCTCAGCGCTCCTTACGTAGGGCAGCCCATCAATTCCTCAAACGGGGAACAATGAGCATAAAACTATATTCGACGTCAAAAAATTGGTATTTATTATGCCTTATTATTGTGTGGCCTTAAGGTTGTGTCAACATTTCCCATGTAAAAATGAATGGTACCTATCGAATGTTTATTGCAGATAGGAGTTGAGTTCCGTTTTGAAGATATTGTAGAAAATGTACTATATGAAAAAATAAGAACGAAAAACAATGTATAATCTGATGTTAAAAAAAAATAAGTATTACATTTCTATTATTCTTCGATTTTGATATTTCCGTATGAAAGTAGTACTTGGGCAAGCGTAGACCCCGTTTTACCACCAGGATTCAATCTTGTATCTTTTTAAGATATAAAAAAACATTTTATATTTTCATCAAAATTTCTACTTATTCACAATGTCATGTCGACTCCATGCAATAATAATAGTCACTAACAATCTAATCATATCGAATTATTATTTCAAGTAATCTTTGATCTTCTATAAAAAATTTAGTTGTCAAACCATGTTGATTTCTTTACACATCAATGTAAAGAAATCAACATGTTTAGACAAACATATAGATTTTTATTGGTAAGAATTATTGAGAATAAGAATAAGTAGGAGTTACCAACCTTAATTTAAATATAAAAAAATATTAACAAACGTATACTTATTATAAATCAATGTGCCCCCAAGAGTTTTCAATCCTAATATGATAGATTTTCTCTAAATACAGATCTTTGAATCTGATCCGATTAGATTTTCAAGCAGTTTTGGCAATATATAAATAGAGCGATTGCCGAAGAAGGTTTCATTGTATGATTTTCCCTATTATTCACTGGCAAATCCGAGGCTCACTTGAGTCATCAGGGTAAATGTAACGATACCTTATGAGGTATTGTACATCATGATGTTTTGTCAAAATCCGTAATTTTTTGTTTAGTCTGCAGCAGAGGACGTAGAAATCTACACGAGTACGCTCCAAAAATATCATCCTCTTTTGAACACAATCGGAAAAAATAAAATAGGCATTGTCACGGTATATTCGCTTGCTACTAAAAAGTGAATGTAAATAAATGCTGCACATCTCCATATTTCACTGGCTGGTTACTTCCGATGATTTTATAAACTTCAACACGTTCAAAATTGGAAGCCATAAAGGCGCGAACCAAGCGGAAGTCAGTCCAGGCTCTATCAGATCCGTATCAGGGCAGACGCCGCGAGTGAATTCATTTCCGTTCGCTGCATTTTGAATTTCAGAATACCCGTATAGAATTGGGTCGTATGATTTTGGTTTGATATCGAATAGAGCTGAATTGATTCATCAAAAGAAAATGAATTTCAAGCGAAATGATGCACTTAAAATTCTTTCTTTTCCCAAGATTTACGAAAAGATCACATAACAATATTTTATTTTCAATAATTTAATGAATATTCAGAATGTAGATAAACGTCTATGAGCTGGGTGGGATACGAATGTGTTGAACGCTGATGTAAAGCGTACGTCAGGTTATAGGATATGCTGGGGAAGAAAAATATCGAAATTTTAGGGTTACAGGGAAGTCGATCTATTTAATCCTGATTCGATAATTTCAAGGCTGATTTATTGGTGACTGAGCTTGCGTAAGAAATTTGTCCATATGGACTACAGACAAAACTAGGCGCAAAAGTTAGTATTTCTGTTATGTATGCGTTTTTATATTACGGTAGGCTTTTTCATAGTACAGGGGGACAAGCGAGTAATCGGAGCATTTCAACTACTATCGGCGCCCATGAACATCCGCACAATAATGGCGACGCATTGCCCTTCTTTTCTCTCCTCCCCCAATGGGCCACCGGCTACTCACAAACCGCACGAATCGCGATACATTAGCTGTCATTTTACGGCGGTTTCTAGTCAGCGAAAGGTACCTCCCCGGCTATGCCAGCCCAGTTCCGTTGCATACGCATACCGCACTACCTCCGCCTGTGCAACATGGCACTACCTCTGGCATCATGGCACTACTACTACTACTATAATAGAAAATTTAGCTACAATAATAATAAAGTTTCATTAAAATCTGTTTTGTAGCTTTGGCGTGGTTAACAGTTTCTCATCTTAGTATTTTTATAAATGCGAAAGTTTGTGAGGATCGATTGATATTTGTTACTTTCTTTTTTTGACTACTCCATGCTCACGGAAGTGTCCTTATATAGAGGATAGTAACCTTACTATAAGAGACATAGGGTGACGGTCTAGAGGAGATTGTGGTCGATAGGAGGATAGTTACCACATCTACTTTCCTGTAGATAGGAGGGATGTATCCCGATAGTTATTTAATATCATCTAAAGAAACTACTATGTTATTGTGCGAGGGGGCTGGGTACCCTCGCCCCGCGCCCTCTCTAAAGAGTAAGTAGCTCACGCGTGGCATCTGATATTGGCCTTTCTGGAAGAGGTCGGTGAGCTAGCATGACTGGGGCGACCAGCCCCCCTTCCACGACGGGTGGATGGTAGGGCTCGTGCGTGGTCGTCGTGGCTAACGTAACCGGTACGGCACGGCGGTTTCTTTTTATTTGAGCTCGATGGAATATCGTGTAAGGCACTGGAATTATCTCCTATGACTGCACTAGTGATCTTGTCTTTCATGACGTATTGATGTCGACTGAAGCGCATAGTACGCGCTCGAATTCCTGGGATGGGGTGTAGTGTACCGGTACCATCGTTGTGGTGATTTAGATGTTTGCATTTTATTTTGTTGTGTTTTACAATTGCCATGATTTCTCATCCTCGTCGATCAGAACGGGTCTGGAAACGCTCCACATTTGCTGGGAAAAAGAAAATTTTTGCTGAGATTTGCTGAGAAAGCTGGGATTGTAGTCCGCTGCATTAGTGACGAAAGGATTAGGGTGAGCGGTAGCTCAAACGAGGTGTGTTGAAGGGAACTCTTTGAAGTGCCCCGCGATAGTGTGGAGCTGAAAAGCTCTATGTATATCTAATGTGCAAATGTACCAGGGCCAGCCTGTGGCAATTCGCATCTCTCTATTCGGTATCTATTCGGAATGCGTTGCAAAATAGATTCCTGCAACACTCAAGGAAGCGTGAACGAATACTCCGCTGCAATTTGAGATGATGGGTCTAATGCATGTATTGTATAATTAGCTTAATCTAAGCGACATTTTACACTTTGCATTGATTTGTGCGTAAAATTTGTGCAAGACGAATAGTACTTTCTTTCTAACGCACTTTTTCTTTTACTTCTACCCTTCTTCTTTTTCTATCCTTCTTCTTCTTAAAATAGTATTCAACTGTGTCCAATTTCAAACTCTTCCATACATGCAATGGAAAAAGGGGATAGGATTTTTTTACGTTTTATATACATAGATACATGCGAAAAACATGACTCCAACTGAAGTTTAGTAAGTGTTAGGCAATATAAATATCACTTATAAAATTCTATCGACCTTAATACTTCAACTGAACAGCAAACATAAATCTAGGCTCGCCGACATTTCACGTGGAACCCCATAAATAGAGTACGTGCGAAGACACGGACGGAACAGATACCGACCGAATACAAGCCAACAGATTTACGGATACACCCTGCCAGCGCTCAATCTTCCGACTAAACCCTAAGCATTTATCACTTACAAACTATTACTTAACTTTTTAAATTGTAAGGATTATGTTTGCTTAATTATGCTATGATCAATTGGCACACGCGAAATAAGTTGGCGTCCTTTGAAGCAAGCCCTATGTTCGACTTGGTGAATAAGCATTGACGTATGTAGGATCATGGCATATACCATTTAACCTTCCTCATTAATGTGGCTACCGTACACAAAACTGTACCTACTAATCCGACTTGTAGTTCCAGAGACTAGCATAGCGAACAAACAGAAATGTCTTCATCTTTATTATATTTGCATATTCTATCGGGTTTCTTGTACCTACTGTGTTACCTGACCACGATGATTTAAAATCGATCGTATTTGATGTAATTTAAAATTTTTTCTTCTTCGTTTCTTCTTCTTAATGTTATGATATACCTATACTATATATTTATTTATCGATGTCTAATTCAGTGATTCGCCAGTTCTACGCCTTGTTAGCGCTCATAACGTTTAATTTTACAAAATTAATAATTGTCTGCACATTCTGAAAAGTGTATATTCTAGTTATATTTTTCCTTCAGTAAAAAAATAGTGGGAGTATTTTCAAGTTATATTTTTCCTTCAGTAAAAAAAATAGTGGGAGACGAAGTGGAAATATTTTACAGGTACAAATGCAAGGTGAAAATTCCCCTCACGCTAAGTGCATCTCGAGTGGGCTTATAAGAAAATCAGATTACACATTGTCTGGGCTTCGCATGGGGATACGGGGAAATGGCGACGCGGTACACACATTGTGGCACTGTGACTTCGCGCTATATATTGGGATGTAAATCTGTGATGAACCACAGGGCCGAAATAGGTTCTTATTTAGCACTTGTTCGCAAGTTTGCGGTAGCTCAGAGGGCTATGTTGGCAGCCGGTCCGGCGTGGATGCGAGTAGCAGGAGATCGGTCGTCTTGGCGTTCACTGAAGGCGGCCTACGTCCAGCAGTGGACCGATAAGGGCTCATGATGATGATGATAATGATGAAATGTGTGTAGCGAATACTGATATCTATACACATCCTAAGACCTATTTTGCCTATGATTTAGCCTCCTTTACGAATGGGCTATAAAACGCGGCAGATACTGGTAAATACTAAGAGTACTCCCAAACCCCTGGAGGGCGTAAGTGAAAGAGAATTCAGTTAGAAAATACCTACACCATAATAAAGCTAGAGGTAACCAAAGCAGTAAAAAAGACACGAAATAAAGGTAAAAATTGGGCTAAGCATAAGTGGTTGTGCACCGTGG
>JAFELO010000775.1:137516-170562 GCA_017140195.1 Eumaeus atala
TTTTTAGAGGTAAAAATTATTTTACTGTCATTCCAGATATATGTCATAAACTACAATTTTTGCAACCCACAGTATATAAGAGGAGGCAAGTCATTATTGGGACTGGCGGAAATTTAATACAACGGCTGTCCATCCGCAGTAAGTGCCTCAGTTAAAACGCCATATTGGAAATAATAATTGAGTTTCGCGGACTTATTGTCCGCTTTGTCGCAAATATATATTGTATTACTACGATTATACATTTATGTTCTTACCAGACAGATTGATAACAGGCCGAAACGACGATCTTAAAAAAATATGCAAACAAAATTTATTACATTATATTATATCATCCTTTCGAAAATAGAACGCCAAATTTGAATTTATTCGAACTGATAGAGTGTGTGAGGTGACCTAGAATTTTCTCTGCCGTACATTTTCTCAACGATGGAAAGAAACGAAATTCGTGCAGTGATAAAGTTTTACGTTTTAAAAGGGAAAACAGCAGCCCAGGTTAAAGTATAGCTAGACAGTGTTTTAGTTAATACTGCTCCTGCATTGAGTACTATTCACATCTGGGTAACTAATTTCAAGCGTGAGGGACGGAGCTGCGAAGAAGACAACGGGTCTGGCCGTCCAAACGAAGTCACGAATCCGGACGTGATCAAAAGGATTCAAAAAATCGTTTTGAATGATCGGTGCTTGTAGTTGCAGCAGATAGCACGGATGGTGAACATTTCCCCTGAACATGTTTGTAACATTTTACAGCAACATTTGCGAATGAATAAGCTTCGCGTGCGATGGGTGCGCGTTTGCTCATTGTTAACCAGAAGCAACGTCGAGTAGACGAATCGTCGGAGTCGTAGTTTTTGCGGCGTTATGTGATAGTACATGAATCATGGATACATAATGAAAGTCCTGAAAGAAAACAACTATCTGAGCAGTAGACTGGGACTAAAGCAAAAGCAGTTTTGTCGGTCGGCAAAGTGATGGTGACTGCTTTTTGGGATGCTCGGGGTATCATTTTAGTGAATTATTTGCAAAGAGGAAAAACAATGGAGAGTATTATACAAGATTGCTGAAACTTAGTGAAGGAAAACGGCATGCATTTGCCAAACTAAATGAATTACGGTTCGAATTATTACCGCATCCAGGGGGGATGCGGTAATAATTCCCCAGATCTGGCCCCGTGCGGCTTCCACTCATTCTTGAATCTCAAGAAATGGTTAGGTAGCCGAAGATTTTCATCAAACGATGAAGTCATTGTCCATGTAGACGAGTATTTTGAGGATTTAGAGAAAACATTTTATCAAACTGGTGTAACGGCATTGGAGAAGCACTGGACTAAATGCATCGAGGTAGAAGGAAACTACGTAAAAAATAAAATTGTTTTAAATAGATTATTAAAGTTTTTCATTGTCGTTTCGGATACCTATCGATCACCCCTCGTACGACGACCGGCTGGATCAGTTGGTAACGTGGCGGTTAATCAGCGTATCACGCCAGATGTTGCAGGTTCGAACCCAGTGTAGGTAATTGATGTTTTACATGTGTACTTAATGCATATGTCATTATTATTGTTATTTTGCACGGTATTTTATTTTGAAGTTTCTACACGCATGCAACTTTCAAATATTAAAGGGCTTTTAGGATTCTTATAAATGACCATATTGGATTTGCAGTAGCGCTATTTTCTGTTCAATCGATGAATGGGCATTAAATTTTATATAATTCATAGATTGCCTCGTGTTCTAGTGGTCGGAATGTTCAAGCACAGATGTCTCAGTCCCAAGTTTAAATCTCAAAGTGTTATTGGGAGTTTAACATTTTTAATAACAGTCTCAAATCAGGTACGCCGTCGGTGGTGCACCGGATTTCCTTCAGAGCTGGATCGAAGACATCCGAGACATCGGCATAAGTGAATGAGGGAATTAGGAATGCTCTTGTGCGTGCCCACGAACTTGTGCACTATAATTATATATACTGTGAATATTATATATGCTATAATTATATAACTGTGTTTGGCTAGTCTCTATAAAAATCAATCCGCCACCGGCTTCTCACGAAACCCAGAAAACGTGACAGCTATCAGTTTTAAGGTATCATGTGCCAAGGGTTATCTTAGGTCAATTCAGCTGCAATGCAACATGACAGCATCTGTAAAAAAAGTATAGGAAACCATATTTATATTTTAAGTAATTATTAATTTTAATCTAATTAACACGAAACTCTTGTGAGCGGCGGAGAAAATTTTATTAATTAAAAATAAATATTCAATACAATGTTATTATCTTTGTAGTTCGGAGTGAAGTGAGTTATGAACCGGGTTTTATTATTTATAAAATAAGGCAAGCAGAATCATCTGATACTGCGTGAGAGTTAGAAACACGAGGGGGGGGGGGATTCCCCAAGTGTTTCGAACCTCGTCATGGCGCGGATGGTGGGGCTCTGTAGCCTAGCGCGAGAAGCCAATTGATCCAAGAGGGCTCCTTGTTCACTCATAAGAGAGATGGATTAAACAGCAAGACGACGAGGTGCTTTAGCGCTCGGGCCACGAGGCGAGGATGGGAACCCCACCTCACACCAAAATACAACCCCGGTGACTGTCCCAAAGTCGCCGGGGTTATCTTTTCGAGTGAGCCAACCGTACTGTGGAGGTAGTGTCTGTTAAAGCCTTAAGGGAGTGACTTGATAATTTGTAGTTCCGAAACAACTCACCAAAGATGCTACTGATATAACTAGCAATTGTACAGCCGGTGATGGCGCATAAATGCATTTATCCCAAAAAAAAAAATGGTTTCCAATACCGGGTGAGAAGACTATGTGCATTAGTATGTTTCTTGTATAGAATAGGAGCTAACGAGAAATTGGAGCCTTTTTCGACTACCGACGCCCACGTTATTACTATGCCGATGCATTGCCCTCGTCCCGCCCCAATGGGCCACCTACTACTAACCACACGAAACGCGACACGCCATTTTACGTCGGCATAATATGAGCAAGAGGTACCTCCCCGGTTGTGCCGGTCCAACTCTGTTGTATAATTGGATGTAATGTCTTGCACCATGCATGGCACCTATTCCTAAAAATTTTTGATCGTTAGTGGGTTTATAGTTTATGGAGTCGCTAGTTATGAATAGTCTCACACTGCTGCGCCATACGAGGAGTTGGAACCTCTGATGACGAACTCATAATTATTTTGTAGTTGTTTCGCTGTAATTTCTTCGTCTCCTCCAATGGAACACCGAAAACTCACAGACTATACGACAACAAAGCCGTCACTTCGCTACGGTATCAAATTAGATGTACTTCTATCGTGATGGCCCAATCCAGGTGAGGTATTTACTACTTAGTTCTTCCATGTAACTGCTAGCCTTAATTTTCAACTGATACTTGAAAATTTAACTGCCTCCGTGGTGGGAATTTATAAATATCAGTTTTACATCAGTTTAGCCCCTGAACTACACTGAACGGCCAACATTTAATGGTGTCTCAATCCGGTAGTAATAAAGTGTAAACAAAATTGTAGATATACACATTTTTGTTTCAGACTTTATTACACAAACCCCATAAAATGTGAGCGTACTTGCATTATTTTTATTAATAACAAAAAGCAGGTGCTCAATAGTGCAGTCGACAATACAATCGTGGGCATGTCGATAACATCGTTATAAAAAAGAACAAACGAAATCGACTACAGTACGCTGGGAATAAACAATATGGCGGACGTGCGTGATTTACGCGCCCGCTCGGATATTGTTGAAATCCGCGTCGATAGCGCTTTTGTTTCGCCGTCTGCCTTCTTATCGCTTTTTAGTGTTGCACTCATCATAAAAGTCGCAACTATTGAGAAATTTTGTATCGATACACTAATACAAGGCGAGTAAAATAATGAAAACCTTGATGTAATTCTTTCAAGGAAAATCTGCCTGATATTCATGTTAGAACGCTATTGCACTAGAGAAAAGGGTTACAATCACACAGACACGAACAGTTTATATTTCAGACTAGAAAAACTTATAACAACGTGTAAAATAATGTTTATTTGTTAAAGAATATATACAGAGAAATTAATTGTTAACGTAACTTCTTTTTCATCCAGCATAGACATACTACTACGCAGTACTATTGAAATAGAAAAACGAGCGAGGTATTACTATTGACGTTTTAAGACCCTGCTTTTAAAATTATAAAATGCTTAATTATTTCCTACATGATTAATCTCACTATCATATAATTATTTACCAAAAAGAAAGAGACAGAAAAATCTACGAAAATAAATCTTAGAAAATATTGCACTATCCTTGTAACGAGTGGATGATTAGAAAGTCGATAGGTATCTTTATTTACCCCTCACTAGACGAAGACAAAATATCTATACAATGTATTGCGAAAATATTAAACGCATTCCTCTACACTGTAAAGGTAAATTTATTGGTTTTAGCTACATAATCTTATAATCTATGTTGCGGCCGGGACGACATACACGATGTATCGAAAATGATTGGATGTTAGCGCTTTAAAGCGGTATTAAACGACTGTTGCTTGTGAAAGCAATTTGTATATTCATTTATATGGCAGCGAAGGCGTATTTTATATTATTTTATAGATGCAGTTGATGTTGTGGTGTAACATTGTTTGTGGTTTCAGCCTCAGTTAATGATAAATTAAAATGATGTCATATTTTGTATGATCATTTTTTTGTTTTCAAAAGAGTTGTTATTAATTTATTTTAGCTAAATCGACGTAATAGGCCCAATAGACCACGTGAGGCTCACAAACGGCACGAGCCGCAACTACAAAGCCATCACTTTAAGGCGACATAATCTGTGAGATACTTCCTCGCTGTGCCTTCACGATTTGGGAGAATTGGAACCGTCCAAGGAATTTGTAACAAATTTTTGAATTCGAAAAACCTGTAATCTTCTCGATAATTTAGCATGACATAATGCGTATGGGTAAAAATAGGACGCCTCCTTGTTTATCTAAGTCATTGTAATGCAAAAGGCCTTAGGACTTATAGAGTACGGATCAGTCCTACTTCTTCTTTACCATTCTTTTGCTACATTTTTATAGAATAGGGGGCCAAACGAGCAATCGGAGCCTTTTTACGACTACCGACGCCCATGAACATCTACTTAATTGCTGTGCCGATGTGTCCCTCCCCGCCGAAGGGCCATCGGCTACTCACAAACGGTACGTAACAGCCCACGCAGCCCAACGCATCGGCATAATTATAGTGATGTTCATGGGTGTCTTAGCGGTCTTTTTAAGGCAGTGGTATCTCCCCGGTGGTGCCGACCTAATTTAACTGCAATTCATTAACAACATTAGCTCTTACTGAAGTTAGGCCTATGTATTGGGATAGAGTTCAGAAATATAATATGGGCCAAGGTCATTGAAAAAGTGGTAGTAATATAGTATAATAATTTCATTTGCCGTAAAAATCCGTCATGAGAACAACTTTTATTCAAACCCATAAAAATCCCTTGAAATATTACGCAAATATCATTAGTATCAAAGGCCCAGCTAAATCACCACCCTTAAATGGATATTTATACAAATTCATGTCTTAATTTAACTTGTTACGACATCGATGTATATGTTTCTAGATAAGACACACTGTTTATATGAAACTACTTTACTATTTAGATCGCCTCTGTGGTCTAACGGTGCGGGTGTTGCCTGTTAGGACCGTTAGCAGCGAGAGGTCATGAGTTCGATCCCCAAGTCAAGCAACTATTATTAAATGTTTTTCAGATTATTCTGAGCATACATTACATTGCCCCGGAATGGTATATGCCCAAAGTGGACATAGGCTTGCAACCTGTGACATCATGGTCCTCAATACCTTGGGTAATCGTGGGTGTGCTTAGTATATCTACTGGACTTACAGCTCTGCCTATCTCTACGAGGATATTAGGCGTGAAATTACTTACTTAATTTTTACTTTAACTTATAGGATAGAATAATAAGTTAAGTATGTAATTTAATAACAGATACCTCTCGCTCACATGATTCTACTGATAAGTGACAGGATCATTCATACTGAAGAAGAGGTTTCGAGGTTTGACTGCTCTTAGGCTAGATTTATAGGAGTATTATATAATGTGTAAAGTACACCTAGCCTGGTAAACTAATAGTCATCACATTTGTCATAATCTCGTGTCGCTATGTTTATATTCATAATTGTTGTTAACAAGACTCGTTCTAAACTTGGTTTCATTGACTATCATGAAATATTCTTCCTCTATATGTTAGGTATGAAAATAACGTAAATCAAATTACTTTTTTTTTTCAAAATCACGCGATGAAAACCGCAACAAAGCTACATTTGCATTCATAAATATTAGCTTCGTTGTAAAGGGCTCAAAGAGTAAAAAAAGATATTAAAATACCCTGTGGATCTAGTTTGTACATCGACAGTTAAAGAACCTATTTACGTGGATAAAAGATATTTTTTCTCTTGCTCACTCTAAACGATTCGCTTTGAAGGGGCGGTAATGACGTTACGGACAACGACGTTAAGCTCCAACCATTTATATTTAAGAATAACATTACTCCTGACTTAAGATTAGATATAAAATTCACTTACGAATAAGGTTTTTATTCTTATAAAAATATCACAAATGTTATTGTCACCCTGACCGAATTTCGGCTGGCGGCGGTTTTAATTTTTGTTTGGTGACGCTGAGAAAAACATTCATGCGTCATCACCGGCCCCGGATGCAGTGGCATGTGTGTGGCTCGCGGTACATAGAGTCGGATTGGGAATACCACTAAGACCATCGGATCTGCCACCAGTGCCGCCATTGGTGAAGGTTCCCGGAACTAGGAACCATCAGAGCACATCGATAGCTAGTCATTAGTCTAAGCATTTGTCTGGCACCACAGGACAACCCCTCCAACTTTAGGGCAGAGCAATGGGTTGAGGTTCCCATGCTCGCCCCTTGCCCCGTACGCAAAAACACATCCTCCTCTTCTTATAAGATTCTTGAAAAATAATCGGTTTAATTAGCTTCACCCAAGGTATCTGGGTTCACCGCCACGACAAGGCTTGAACCATGGTGGGGAACTCTACACACACTAGTCGACTGAGAAGGGCATATTTTGTAATAGTGCACGCACTGTCACAGGAGCACACATGGTTGAGAAGTGAAGGATGCCACTCGAGACGTAAGCAACGTAAGTGCGGTAAAGCGTAGAAAGTTACGCTGAACAATTTCTTTTTAATATAGGAGGACACGAGAAATTGGAGCTTTTTTACGACTACCGACGCCCATAAACATAAGCATTATTACTATGCCGTTCCGTTGCCCTCCTTTTCACCTCTCCTCCACAATGGGCCTACGGCTACTCACAAACTGCACGAAACGCGTCACGGAAGATGTCACTTTACGGCGGTATCATGTGAGCGAGAGGTTCCGCCCCGGTCGTGCCGGTCCAAGTCCGCTGCAACGCAGCATGGCACTACCTCAAAGCATAAATCGTACAGAACGTGAAATATTTCCCCTTATATTTTTTCCATACTGAGGACTTGCGTTTATATCGTTCCTGTCAACTCCATAAAAAAGCAAACCTATAGCAGGCGTAATAATATTTATACGAGTATATCGCACGTGATCGTTCCTAGTTTAGTTCAACATCTCAGCAAATTCGACATCGAACTTAAAGCTAAAATATTGTGTAAGCCAAGATGTCATATATTTCCAAGTACGTAAAGTGGTTTCAAACGCAACGATACTAGAATTCTATATTGTGTGCCAAATCAAATGTTACCAGCAGAGTGATATAAGTTTTCTCTATTTTATTCAAATATTTAAT
The DNA here is from genome assembly GCA_017140195.1 of Eumaeus atala. Classification (NCBI taxonomy): domain Eukaryota; kingdom Metazoa; phylum Arthropoda; class Insecta; order Lepidoptera; family Lycaenidae; genus Eumaeus; species Eumaeus atala. Next base: position 145,320 of record JAFELO010000775.1, read on the forward strand.
AGTGAGAGTGGGAGAGATTATATTATAATTATGTTAGTGTTTACCGCCAAATTGCGCGTTATAAAGGAATGATAATAATTATATTATTAGCTGTTATGTTATCGTGATACATACAATATTGCCAAGTTTCATCAATATCCGTTTAACAATTTTGACAGAAGCTTTACAGCAACCATGGTCACAGTCCACCCGTGATCATGGTTGCTGTAAAGCTTCTGAAACGTCGGGCTAGATAAATAATCAAATAAACCGCGATATAATCCATAAAAGTAGTTTTATTGTAATGGCCTTGGGAGTAGAGTACATTCGGATTCATGTGAAACATACTCAAAAGCCTTTGTGAGATCTAAGAATAGGGGACTTTAGAATTTTGCGGGTCCACATATTGTTTTAATAAGGGAGAAGCAAGCATGAGTTGTAGATCTATTTTTTGTGAAGCCAAATTGTTCATGTTTTAGTATAGTTGTGGCTGTGAAGAAGTTGCAAATTTTTTCAAACATAATTCTTTCCAATATTTTTGATATGACAGGTATTATTGTGATAGGTCTGTAATTACCTATCTCACATTAAACACCTTTTCTATGAACTTGTTTGATGATTGTATACTAGAGTGGGGTGGGAAATATACCTTTAGTCAATGATAGGTAGGTTAAAGACGAGGCCAGTTGTATAGTACATGTTTTTTAAATATTTGTATGCACATTGTCATAACCTGTTCAGTTAGTACATTTAAGATTATTAATAATTTTTAAGGTCTCAGACTCAGATACAGGTGTCAAAGTGATAGAGTTAACGTTATATGAATTAAGTTTAAGAGGTAAATTATTATTGGAGTAGTTAATGTCATTTTCGAAACTATTAGTATTAGAATTATTATAATTAGATAAGCCAATATATTAAGAATTAAATTGCATTGTTATTTCAATAGGATTCGTTATTACTGTGTTATAAACATGAGTTTTATCTATAATACAAATTGAAGCGTTATTATTGCGGGCATTAATGATGTGCCATGATGCTTTACATTAATTTTGAAAGAATTTTACATATTTCATATTACTAATTTTTTGTGACTTCATAATGCACTGTTTTAGTATGATTGAACATTTCTATATCTAGTTTTAGAAATCATTTTATTACATTTGTAATGAAAGACTCCGATTTCTCATATGTCCCCCTGTACTATAGAAAAATAGCAATATCGTCCTACGCGATTCTGGCCACGGTGGTCATCTCTATAGATACTTACTATAGTGCGCAAGTGTGTACGCAGGCACAAGTGCACTACGTGTTCTCTCATTCTCCTGGTCCGATTTGACGGCAATCCGACAAGACCGGAGAGCAATCAGACGAAGTATTGACGGCTTAACGTGCTCTCTGAGGCAAGGTGGTGTAACACCGCCAACTTTCTGATTTCGGACTATTATTAGAAATTGAAAAATCCAAATAGCAATTTAGTCCGACACGAGCCTCGAACGCAGGACTTCGCGTCTGTGGTTGAACATGCTTACCACTAGACCATGAGGCAGACATGTGTATGAAAACAAATATGATGAATTTGAAGCAGAGATTAAGCAACAATACTTGCTTTGCCGTGCTAAGGTCGCTTACGTCTTTGCACACCTTGCATATCGGTATCATTTTCGTTCATAGGGCGTGAACGCTAGTCACATAATGGAGCTTTCACGCATGAATTTTAGGTATCCGTACCCAATGAGATAAAAGGGACCATATTACTGATACCCCTAGATATAGGAGATCTTGGAGTCAGCCAGTAGGGTCGCCTGCCAGATTGGCTGTATCTCGTGAAAAATGCTAGCTATATAGATATTTTTACAGGTAATGAATTTCTGTTGCCGTTGTAACAATATATACAAAAGAAATGATTCCATAAATTATTTCAGGGGCCACTTTCACTTATACAATAAACGTGACTTTTTTGTCTTTTATAGACAACGGTATGGAACTCTCGGTCCGACTCGCACTTGGCCGGTTATTTCACCCACGGTGAAATGAGTAGTCAGTCTTTTGATATAAATCGCATGGTCATCAATACACAGAGAGGCTATGCTGCGCGATACAAGAAAATAGTAATTTGGTTGTGCCGGCTCGATGTAATTGGTAATAACTACATTGATGTGGTATTTTTTTACAAAACAAATACCTAACTTCTTTCAATCTCATAAATATTCCTGTAAATTTTAATTCTTTGCATGCGGTAACAGGTAATGTTCTATTAGTTATATACCTTCTAGTATCCCAATCTCCTTGGGTGGGATTTGTAGTAAAATTTATCGCGGTGTACGACTTTGGTCTGCGAATGCATAAATCAGTTTGAATAAAGGTACGCGAGATATGTCTTTGTCGTCAAATGCGTGCGTGTTCTTTGCGTCACATATTAAAAAGGTCGTAAGTAAATTCATTTTATGTATTGGTTGTGATATTAAAAGAATATATTTTTGTTGTATAGGGGTATAGCCTTTCGACTGCCTACGCCCATAAACATCCACACAGATATGTCGCCCTCCTTCACCCTTGCCGCCAATGCGCCATTGGGAATTTTCACACTGTAAACTCAACAAGACGGAGACGTAGACGGCGCGTGGGACGACTTCCCGCTCGATGGACCGACGACTTGGTTAAGGTGGCTGAGAGCCGCTGGACGCAAATTGCTTGTGACCGTGATCTGTGGCGCTCTATGGGGGAGCTTATGTCTAGCAGTGGGCGTCGTCTGGCTGACGACGAAACGAAAGAAAAGAGCAGCAGTTACTACTTTCAGTCGGTGTCATGTGAGGCAGGAGTGTCAGCCCACCCCACCACGGTTCAAGCCTTGTCGTGGCGGTAGGTATTGCCTGGAGTGATCCGAGACACCTTGGGCGAAGCCAATTGGACCGAGGAGGTGGCGGCTATTTGAACCCCTCCTATAAGAAGAGGGGACTAAAGAGCAGTAAGAGGTGCTGCTCTTTGTACCCCACTTATAAGAATAGGGGACAAAAGAGAAATAGTGGTGGCGCTTTTGCGCACGGGGCAAGGGGCGAGGATGGGACCCTCACCCCATTGCACTGTCCCAAAATCATGTGGTGCGGAACAACCCCATCTGTGGAGGTGGTATTAGCCCCTTAGACTAATGACTAGCCGTCGAGGTGTTGTGATGGTTTGTAGTTCCGGGACATCTCACCAAAGGCGGCACTGGTGGCACACGCGGTGGTATTTGTAGGTATTCGGCACTAAAAAAGAAAGGGAGTGCCGGCCCATATTTACCTCTTACAAAAATTTGCAGTTACAACAACGTTATTCAAGGTTATATTACTATCTCCAACATGGTTCAAGCCTTGCCGTGGCGGTGGGGCTTAGTAGCCTGGGATGAACCCAGGCGAAGCCCATGGAATTGAGGGGTATCTTTACATCCCTCTTATAAGAAGAGGGGGCTTAGAGATCAGGAGGAGGAATAGCTCTCGGTACTCCTCCTATAAGAAGAGGGGACCTAAGAGGAACAGGAAGAGGCGCATTTGCGCACGGGGCAAGGGGCGAGGATGGGAATCTCACTCCATTCCACTTTCCTAAGGTCGGTGGAATTGTTCTGTAGTGCTGCGCAACCCCAATTGTGGAGGTGGAGTTGGTCCCTTAGGGGGCTGACTAGCCGTCGAGGTGTTCTGATGATTGTTGTTCCGGGGCACCACTCCAAGGGCGGCACTAAAAGCACTCGCGGTGGTGTTTGTGGGTATTCGCCACTATCATGTGCCTCGAGTCCCACACACCACTGGACACTACCCAGGGCCGTTGAAGGCCTAAATGGGTTCCCCACGTCAAAAGTAAAAAAAAGTTATGTTACTATGTCGTGTTGGCAACGACGGCGATTAAGATCTAAATGTTCCTACTAATCCCCTTTCTCTCTGTCCTACTAACATTAGCGTCGCAGAATATAGCATGTAGCCTTCCTCGATAAATGGACTATTCAACACAAAAATATTTCTTCAATTTGGTCCAATAGTTCCTGAGATCGGTGCGCTTAAGCAAACTCGTCAATTTTACATTACTAGTATAGATTCACATTTTACATTACTAGTATAGGGTTCACAGAACGTAGTCCATGTTATGTGAACCCGCGTAAGATCTACCCAACAAAAACACTTTTTTCGGGGCCATCAAGTATGCTATGTAGCCTATGTTCCTATTTCAGATTAATACATCCTTTAAAATAAATTGGCATTTATCACAAATCTCAATGATATCTGTATGGTTCATACTTAGAATTAGCTCATACTGGGTTAGAAACATTTTTACTTAAAGCTATATTAGTGTATTTATCTTTTTAATATTTTTTTTATTTCAAGTATCATTGGCTCATAGTGTGTTAGTAACATTTATGTATTTATCTCTTTAACATATAATTTATTAAACTAAAACTGAAAGAAGAGCTAAACAGGATAGGATTTTTAGCAGAACGAACTCTAAAGATTTAAAAATAAATAAAATTATGAATGAACCAAAGCCTCGATATCAAGATAGTACAATATCTTTTTTATTTTTCAAGTTATACTTCCTGGCGCGTCAGGGAAAAATTATGGAACAAAATTTTTACGTCGCGCGCACACACCGTCATGAGAATTCGACAACCTGAATTTAGCTATAGTCAACATTTAAAAATAGAAAGTTAATTTTGAAATTAGAATATATCATTTTTATACAATTGTTAATTGTATTTCCTTATTTTGGCGCCAATACATTCTACAATATTTTGCGATATTAAAATGGAGTGATAAAGGATACAGGATCGCTGTGATTGCATTACACAAAGTATGAATGGAGCCAAATGAAAATTTTAAAACTCTTTATATTTTACACTTGTTATTAGTCAGATGTTTGTATAAGGGGCTATTACGGTACCGAGTATTAACATATAGGTACAAAGAGACAGTGAAAGAGCAGGCCATCCATGTATTGTTCTTAATAAAAAGATGATCAAAGCAGTAAGGGAAAGAATTATTCGGAGAAATCCTTTCCGAAAGCAAAAGATCTGGGGAAATGAACATAGCACGTACAACCATGAATCGTATTTTAAGGGATGGCTTAGGAATTGCAGCCTATAAGAGACGCACTGGTCCTCTCTGAACTGATAAATTAAAGATGAATAGGGTGGTAAAACGAATCGAAACAACTTCTGAATTTCTGTGTTGAACTAACACATTGTAAAAGTAATAAATATTATTTGCTACTTAAAAATAGCTTTTTTTTTGTTACAATATGTATGGCAATACTTACTAGGTAGTTTAGACAATTTCATATCATATCTGCTAATTTGACCGGAAAGTGTATTGCATTGGTAATGACTATTTTGACGCATTTGATAAAAGCTATAATGATATGAAAATTTTACACCTATCAGATAGCAATGTGATAGATAAGATTATCCTTTATATTACATTTTTTGGTTCATTAGGCCTCGATTACTAACCGATAAATTCAATAATGTTTTTTAAATCAATAATTTATTTTTCGTTTGCGATATTCGCGTGCGCTGAAAAGAGGAGTTATGAGGGTTTCTCTCTTTTCAAAGTGGTTCCACAAACACACGAACAGGTAGAAGCGTTAAGAGTTATTCAGAGAGCTCGTCTTGCAGAATTTTGGGATGATGATTTTGGTGTCAAACACGAGGCGCGTGCCATGGTGTCTAGGGATAACAGAATGAATTTTCTGAAAGCTGCGCAAGCTATTAGGTTGGACACCAATGAGCTGATCAAAAATTTACAAAAGTAAGTGTTACTAATACTTATTTAATGCCATTTTGTTACGATGACTTGGCAAATGTTACGATAAGTGTTCTATTTAAATTATTATTATTTTTTTTTTATATTTAAAGAATTTCAAGTGTAATAACAGAAATAATATTACAGTAATATTAAAGGATATTTGACTTACAATTCAATGTAAAGTTATTAACAGTGACAAAATTAACCTTCAATTATAAAAAAAATCCGCACTAAAATATTTGTTGGAATGATTAAATATTCACAACAAACAGCGCATGATCTCCTAGTGGCTTCCTTTTACACAATTGCGTCCCTTTTTACGAAGTTACTCCTACAAGAAATACCAAGACCATGCAGAAAGATTCATCAAAAGTATAAACAGCCTTTCCGTAAAGCCGTTAATTTGTTTGAGGTTAATGAGAAGTACAAGCGTTAGCTTGCAAATAACAATATATTTAGAAAAAGGTACTCCTATATTTCAAATATCACGATGTTATTTTGTATCAAACTATAAAATAATCTGTTATTTGCAATAATAATAATATATGGACTTACCACACCAAGTTAGCCTAGCCTTGTGCTAAACACATACACTACACACTAAAATCTAAATATAATAAACTAATATTTTTTTTAAATATTTAAGATTTTATTGTAACATAGATAAACATATGGATGTCTTGATGCCCATGACATCGAATCCGCGATCTATATTACTACGTATGTGGCACTAGCTCACGTTACCACTATAAAAATCAGTCCTCAAATGCGGCTCGCCAATTAAGAATTATCAAATAAACAACACAGTTTAATTTTAGAGTCATCGACGATCAACTCAAACCGTCCACCCTGAGATCGGACACATCTTTCCTGTCATACAACTGGAATCAGTTCCAGACCCTTGACACAATCAACGCCTGGCTTGACGAACTCGCTTCTACCTATCCGAATGTCGTCAGCGCAGTAGTGATGGGGTATTCGGTGGAAAACAGGGCGATAAAGGGAATAAAAATCGATTATCATCCGGATAGGAGTGAGAAACTGATTGGTATGTTGGAGGGAACTATGCACGCACGCGAATGGATATCACCAGCAACTTTAACGTGGATAATTAAGGAGTTCTTGACCAGCACCGACCCTGAAGTGAGAGCGTTGGCGGAAAATTTCGAATGGCATATATTCCCAGTGGTCAACCCCGACGGCTACTCTTATACATTCACCAATGTAAGTATTATTATATTATACACTCGAGCATTATAATTTTTATATTCGGTATAAGGCTTGCGAATAGGTTGGTGCCTTTCAGTGACTACGGACGCCTGGAAGGTGTATCCTTTTTGGTGGTTCATCCAAAACTCCCAAATTGCAGGAAACGCGATAGCACAAGTGTTAATTCACGGCGGTATCGTGTCAGCTAGAGGTCACCACGATCACGATGTGCTGATTCGGCACTACAGCATGGCACCACCTCTTTTGTGAAATATATATTTCCTTTTCAGAAATTGGTGACAAGGTTTTAGCTTACACGACATTTACGCGGGCACATTATGCCAAAAAGGTTATACGACCTAAAGAACTATTGTATAGGTTGTAATTATGAGAAATGCCCATAATAGGTTTTCGTGTAAATTAAAATATTACTGTTATTTTACTAGTTTAAATAATAAGTTTAATTAGTTACTAACATTATGATAGCAGACAGAATTTGAAACTATTTTAATCTCTTTTATAATATCCCATTCCGTATTTCATGTTATACAGTTTGTTTGAAGCCAACGAAACGGGTTGGCTGATTTAAAATTAGTCGTAAGGTATATTTTTACTTACGCGAACGGAACCATAGGGTACTTCCTTGTAGTACATAATTATACGCTACTCTTTACACACGCACTATAAAAAAAACATATTACTATTAATTTCTATTCCGTTAAAGGGCTTCTCTATGTGATTCTTTTCAATGTCTTCGGGGTCAAAAGGCACAACTGCGTAACTGCGAACCAAATAAACCTTCTTTTACTTTTTAATATCAGGAATCAAGGATAACTAATTATACCTTTATTCATTACAATAAAATTACTTTTACGGATTCTATCGCGGTTTATTTAGTTATTCAACTAGTCCGACGTTTCAAAAGCTTTACAGCAACCATGGTCACGGGTAGAAATGTCGAGCTAGTTAAATAATTAAACAAATCGCGATAGAACCCGTAAAAGTAATTTTATTGTAATGAGTAACACTCCCGTAAACTTTAGACATTAATATACTTTTATTTATATTATACATAACAGGTTACCTATCCAAGGTTGCTTGGTTAAACCAAAATATATATATAAATTGGTAAAGAAATTATATTTTTGGTGGTTTAAATTTCTAAATTGATAAAAAATAACTTATTATTCAAAATCATTAGGGCAGTGGGAAGGGACGCTTTCGGGCTTAATGTCCACAGGATGAGAACCTCGCTCCATCACACTTTTCTCGGGTTGGTGGGGTTGTTACATATTGCGGGAAAACCCCTCTGTATTAGTGACGTATATTCCCTATGACCACGTTCATAAGGAATAGACCTGTGGCGCTCCATGAGGGAGGCCCATGCCCAGCAGTGGACGTGGTCCGGCTGATGATAATAATGATGATGAGTCCTTATAGGATATAAATAACTGTCAAAGTGTCCACAGGATTTATTATCCGATCAAGGTCTCATCAAAAGTGGCGCTGATGGCACTAGCAGTGGGCGTAGTGTACTCGGCACTACCGAAACACGTACACTACCGAACATCATCAGGTCACGTTTACGCGTTTCCCCAAATCAACATCAAATAATATTATGAGTTTCCTTTTAGATTTCATATACTTTACCAGATATTGAACGCTCACAGCTTGATAGTGATCAGTAAAAACGAATATGTAAAGATAAGCAAATATGCACCAACACAATAGTAATGATAAAAATAAAGACAAGAATTCATTAGCATTTTTCCTCAGAAGGATTATAAAATACCCGCCAAAGGTAGTAAGGGCACAAAAGTTAATTGTATGGAAACGTACTATTTATCTAAGCGCTAGTAGTCCGTCCCGACTTCGCGCGGATACTTCACGAAATATGGAAAAAATCATTGGTTTACAAAAATATAAATACAAATTTTTTTAATTTCGGCCTCGTAAGCATTACACGTTACCTCGATAACAAATAAAATTTATGAGGAAACAACGTTTGTGGAGGCAGCTAGTTGACAATAATTTCTGCAGATATATAAGGATTTACTTTGGTGTTTTTTTTCCTACCTTTGGTTATGTTATCGAAGTTTTCATTCTGGTCTCTAACGTTTTATAAATTTTAATATAGCCTATGTTCATTACGGATATTGTAGGATTCTTTCAGATTCTTAATCAATTCAATGCAAACAAACAAACAATAAAATGTCTCTTCTTTGTAATAGTAGTATAGGAAAGTATGCAACTTGGCAGGTCTCTAGAGTTTTGATTTCATTGCAAAGTGGAAATCAATTGCAAAACTGCAAAGTAAAAGAAATAAATAAGCGAGCATAAAAGAATTAAAGTAAACATATTTACGGATACAGAATGTTTACTGATATGATGTTACAAATTTTATATCATAATAGAAGCGTTAATCAAGCTTCTCAGAAATTATGGAAGGTGGACGTCGAAGGAATTAATAATAATTACTTTTAACCCAAGTGGATATTTCATAAAAAACGTATACTTATAGATCGCAAATTTTCCGTTTAAAACGTATGCCCAAGAAGTACTCAATGTTCGATCAGAGCATACATTTTATCAATATCATTTTGATAATTGTGAAGAGATAAGTCGTTTCATATTCCCGGGAAATAAACATTTACATTATCTTGAGTGAGAATAACAGTTTTTATTCTCACTCATGATAATGATAGAAAAATTATTAAATACTGAAACAAGCAATTAATTTATTATGTTGGCAAACAAATCCCTCTTTGCCACCAATTAAAACAATTTTAAAAAACGAATGGAACAATAAATGAATATTTTTTCACCACTGTCAAAACGGACAGATAAAAAATTCCGCAGCGGATTGTCAAACTAAAATGCATGCTATGAAGACTGCGCCAACGCAGTGGTAGTGTGTCAATCCTGAACGGTTCATAAATATTTATAGGTTACCATAGAGTACCATACCAATCCATACATAAATATACATATATGAATACAATAAATCTAAAATCTCTTGAAACATGGAATCCTTCTACAAGTCTTTTAGATAGTGATTCTATATATTGATATCTTAAGTCTACGCGATTGTTACTCATTGCAATAAAACTACTTTTACGGGTTTCATCACGGTATACTTGATTAAATAGCCCGACGTTTCAGAAGCATTACAGCACCGTCGGGATAGTTAAATAATTGAATAATCTTCGATAGAAGCTTTGTTGTAATGGTCATATACAGTTTTTATCATTCCGTTTGAGGTACGAAATCCTAATGATACTATATATTGTAAACTTAGAACGACGACACCGGTTTACGCTTTGTCCATCAATCATCTTTACCGCCTTAGACAATCTTGTCCGGAACCAGAAACCAGCGTAATATCGATCAGTACAAATGACTAGGTCGACTAGCTGAGATAAATCGGCACAATCGCCGTCTAAAGTGGTATGAAATTAGAACAAGATCAGCTTTCCTGCGTTCAACAGCTAGGCGTAACAGAATCTAGCTGCGAGATCTCGTGGCCACAGGCACGAGTATAGTAATAAAGATTATGATAAGCGACTGCAGATAATACAAATAGGATTTTATTGTTGCACATTGAGAAAAAGACTGGGTTTGATAATAATAAGTATCTATAGACCGACATACACATGAGCGTCACCGCGGGTATATAGACGTACATTGCCGCCCCTTATCCTTTCCTCTATGTTGTTCTTGGTCTATCCGAGTAGTTACAAAGCTCTCGGTAGGAAGATTTGCAAACACCACTTTTTTCCTGTTACCACTATTCGAATCCATTAGTATGTTATATCCATATGGTACCACTATTTCAATTTAATTTTAGATTTACCTGCATAGTTTACGTTTGTAAATGCTGATATAAAAATGTTGCATCCGTAACTTATGGTATTTCTTTATATTTTGGCTACAACATATACAACATCCGCGAGCCTTCCTAGAGCTATTTTGCAGCAGTCTCGCATTTTTTTTACTATAATAAAGACGCATAACTACTGCAAAATGAGTGGCTCCCGTCACGCAATAGAAAGCTATCACTTTACGTCGGTATTAAGAGAGCCGGCCATTGGTTTACAAAAAAAAAAAAAAACAGAAATCATAATGAACTGACACTAAGGAGTCGTGGATTTTACATAAACATATTTTTTGCAAAGTCAACCTTACGCGCATGATTTTTAGTTGTTTTTATTAAGTGAATAATTTTTCACTGTGATCATCATTCATATGAACCGTTTTGCGACTGTGTATCTTGGTTTTTTTGTTATTCAATGGGGTCTACACCATTTGGGTACAATGCATCAATAAGACTTGCTCTTGCAGGAGAACCATTTCTGTGGACTGTGGAACACTTCATTTCCGAGACCATTTGTATATTTTCTGTCTTGCTAGTCCCCTGAGCGTGAAATAATATAAACTATTGAATTTCAGCACAGAATGTGGAGGAAAAATAGGAGTACACAAAATTTCAAGTCTTGCGCTGAGAGTGGTACTCATGATGACATGAGCAACGGCGTGGACCTGAACAGAAACTTCGATTTTGTTTGGATGTGTAAGCCTATACTTGATATTTTAGTAATTACAATCCTCGACATAGGTTTTGAGGAACTTAGAGAGGAGGGAAGGATCCCTAGATTTGTCGTACGATACGTCTCGCTTACACAAAGTTAAATGTTGTGTAAGCGAGACGTATCTCGCTTGTGGTGCCGGCCTATTTGATACAGTGCAGAATGGTACTACCTCTTACTTACAGTGTTACGTTACAGACAGAAAAAAATAAAAATGAGGACATTTATTTGACAACAACACTAAATATTTCGACAATAGTTTAAAACAGAACAATAAATGGAAGTATGAAAGCTTAGTGTGCTGCGCCAAATTGGTTAGGTGCGGCGTAGCTAGGTAGGCATGCAATGCAAGGTACCTAGCGCCGGTTTTCAGCCTCACTAATTTGCGTCTTGTGTATGTCATGCCCACCAATGAGGGTAATATTTAAAAATAAATAAAAAACTAAAGCAATAATAATGAAATAGAAAAAGATTACAAAAATATGATTAAATCATCTACATTAAAAATATTTAAGCACATTTAAATCACTACACACGAATACAAAGGGATAATTCTGTGTTACTGCAGTTAACCTATAGTAACTACCGGCCAGAAACTGCAGCTAAAATGGAATAACAACAACACATCTTCAAACCAGTTCCCTAATGGGGGCAAAGCGAAACTCGTTGCCACATATCGCGGTCCTTACATACCTGCCTTGCCTCCTCCATAGTCATAATTCTATTCATGCAAGCATGCCGGGTTGACAACACCTTTTGGCAGTACCAGATCAAACTGATCATGGTATGGCAGTCTTTATCCTCCCAGGTACCTACATCACTAATTGTGTATAAGTTTTCACTTGGCATTCTTTCTATATGACAAATACAACTACATATTATTTCCAGCAATTGGCGCGTCCAATAATTCCTGCTCCAACACTTACGCTGGACCCAACCCGGCATCGGAACCGGAGACTCAGGCGATTGCCCAGTACGTGAGCAACTTGAGTAGACGTGGCCGCATCATATACTACATCGCCTTCCACTCCTACACGCAGCTGGTCGTCATACCATACAGTCATGTGTCTGGAGCTGATGAAAACGATGCTGCCAATTATGCCGATATGGTTTGTTGCATTTTAACCCAACTGCCGTAGAAGTAGAGTAACGTTCTTCGAGGACATTTTAGCTAGCACAGGGCTAAGCTAACGTGATAGCGTGAACTCGGTTAAAGTCTTGTATTTAACAGAGTTAAAAATCACGTTTGCTTAGCCCTATGCTAAGCCTCGCTTTAACGCATGGGGCTAGGGGCGAGGATGGGAACTTGTAACCTGTGTAACAGGGGGTGAGGATGGGAACCTAATCCCATTGCACAGGTCCAAAATTGATGAGGTCGTTCTGTGGTGTGGGGCTAACCTTCTGTACAGGTCGAGCCGATTTTTTAGGGGACTGACTAACCATTGAGGTGCCTTGAAATTTTGCTGACGTTATAAAACAGATAGACACAGTGATGATTGGATTGTTTAATATTCTGCTCTTTTAAGTTCGAGATCGCATCGCGGGGAACAGAAAAACTTCAACAGAGATACGGCACGACGTACCGAGTCGGTGTTTCTGCTGATGTCATGTGTAAGACATTTTTACTAGAGGTCCAGGTATTCATGACTCTCATACATATTTGAATGATTGCAACAACCTTATCAAGCGACAGAAGGAGAGTAATTAAAAACCTGCTTAAATTAAACTTGTTAAAAACTAGCTCGTGTTAAGTCCAACTCTATTGTTATAAATAGCAGCACCCCTCACGTTTCATTTCACATGTGGAAGATCGTGACATTATCATATATGGACTAAATACTTTGAAGAACTCTACCTCTCATACACAAAAATGCAATTTCTTATTTGTGAATCCACGAATTAGCGCGTTAAGAAAAACAAAAATCTCTTCAGGTTTATTATGTAAAGTGTTAGCAGCGTGTTGAAGTTACATTACGCAGGTGAAGCGCTCCTCAGTTTCATCCGCTTAAGCTAACTTCAACGGTGTAACATTTTCATGTACAAGGTTTTCATATCTTTCACCCTCTTCCCGGAGAACATACATTCAAAATTTCAGGTTCATGCGTTCAGTAGCTTTGGCTGTCGCTCAGTAACGGAAGAGTTTTATATAAGCACAAGCAGTCCATCCCGGTTTCTCACTCAACAAATTAAATTTACGACAGAACAACGTCTGTCGGTATACCTAGTAGTCAATAACATCTGCAGTGAAATAAGGTTTTCCTTTGATATTTTTTTCACAACTTTGGTTACATTATCGAAGTTTCATAACAGTCAAAACGTTTTGCCATATGTTATATAGCCTACATTCATCACAAATATAGTAGGGTAAAATATTTTTTCAAATCGGTCCAGTAGTTTTGGAGGCTAGTCAATGCAAACGATCAAACAAGCAAACAATGAAACAAACAATGAAATGTTTCCTCTTTATAATATTGTAGGAAAAAGCAATAGAATAAAAATAATAGATAAAGATTTGGATGGATAGATTCCTATCAAGACAACGAATTAAACTGAAGTCAAATGATCACATTTGTTCTGAAGTAAGCAGCTTCTAGTAACTAATGTAATTTGTACAATATGTTGCAGATCCTATGAGCGGTACAAGCTTCGACTGGGTGAAGTATTTCGCTAACGTTCCAGTTTCCTATCTAATCGAACTGAGGGACCTCGGGGAGTATGGCTTTCTGCTTCCATCCGAACAGATTGTCCCTAACAACTTGGAAATCATGGATGCATTACTTGAGATGGATAGGACGACAAGGCGTCTTGGATATTATTCTGGGACACAAACAATCCTTTGTTCGTTGAGAGTTATTGTGTTTGGTGTAATATTATCTTTGAAAATTTAGCTATAAATACATGATATTAAACTATTACTTTTATTTGAATTTAGCTGTTATCCTGCGTATTTAAACATACAATAAATAGCTTATAATATTTATGTATATAGGCAAGTAGTATCATAACAACTAGTTTTTGCTCCCTGATTTGCTCTCGCAAAATATTCTCCTTGAGATCCATTAAACAGAATGGTTTAAAAATTTGTCTATCAATGATTATAGGTAATTATTTGCACTTGTGCCTAATTTCTTCTAAATGCGTTTAGCAGAATTTCTTAGGAAAAACCAACATACATTCATCCTGACAAGTTTTTGTATGCTTGAAGCGAAGAAAATAAATATTTTTTTTGTATTAAAATATCTTGCTACATTTTTTTGAACAAAAAGTAAGTAATCTTACTTTTGGCACAGGCAAAGAAAAGAAATATCGTACAAACTCTGGTTGATGTTCTGGTTGTTGTGTAGAATAAATGTGTTATCATTCGAATATTCTCTAGTTGAAAATAAAGTAAATTTAATGTTAGGAAAATTTAAATTAATTAATATTATTATCTTATCTATAGATCCGACAATTAAGTTAACATAATTTAACTCCGAAAAAAATTGTAAATTTTTCATCGTTGTCAATGGAATAATTCGATAATAATTATCTAATAATTCTTAGATAACTTAGTTCAAAATATATTTTATAAGTACTTCAATATTATTAAATGCAGAATATGTAAATAATAAAGGTTTCATAGTTTATAATTTGAAACCAGGACCCTGAATAACCTGATAGAGATGCACAAATACTTATGGATCTCGAGAAAAAAAAAATATATATATATTTTTTGGGAAGACGTGATCAAACCAGAAAACGATGTCAGAATCATGGTTGACTCAAAGAAATAGATTGCGTTTGATAAATACGTGGAAAATGTTGGTTTACTATCTCAAGTTGCTATAAATGATGTTCAAAGATAAGGTTTTATATATTAGGTTAGTTATTTATAAATATGATAAAAATGCACGTACGTGTATAAGTGGATATTTTAATTTTAATCTACTTCAAGTAGACCAGACTGAAAGTCTATATTCAATCCACTTTATGTTAATATTAATATTTAGCACGATAGACCAAAATCTGACTATAAGAAAACACCTAGAATTCTCTAATTGATGGTCACCACTAGTCGTATAATAAGGCAATAACGTAGTAACTAGTCATATAATAAGGCCGTACATTGAAAGCTACCTCGAGGAATATGAAATTAGTTACGCAGAAAGTTCATATGCCAGTAGAGTGGAGTATGCTCTTACTTACTATATTTGAAATAACTTAGTATGAAGTTGGTTTTAATTCCTCTGACCACCAGATTCAAGCCTTGTCGTGGCGCTCAGTAGCCTGGGGTGATCCGAGACACCTCGGATGAATCCAATTGAACCAAGGAGGTGGCGGCTCTTTGTACCCCTCTTATAAGAAGAGGGAACAAAGGAGCTAAAAGTGGCGGCGCATTTGCGCACGGGGCAAGGGGCGAGGATGGAAACCTCACCCCATTGCACTGTCCCGAAGTCCGCACCAAAGGTCAACCCGATGTGTGGAGGTGGGGTCGGTCCCTTCGTGGGGTGACTAGACGTCGAGGTGCCCTGATGTTTTCTTGTTCCGGGCCACTTCACCAAAGGCGGCAAGGAGCAAAAGTGGTGGTATTGGTGGGTATTCGACACTTTAATGTGCGAGTCCCAATCATCACTGGACCCTACCCAGGTCCGGTGAAGGCGCGTAAATGCGTTTCCCCGCGTCGACAAAAAAAATTTTTAACTCGGCTGTGCAGCAATGATTTTTCTAACTTAAGTAAATGTTTCGTATGGTTACGGCGGAGGAAACATCGGGAGGAGACTCGGATTTGTGTATTCGAATTTCGATTAATCTAGGATAGGACCTGGCTTCTCTTCTGGTTTGCGGAGGTCGGATGGCAGTCGCTACTTAAATACTGGCATACCCAACTTTATTTGTATTAGAAACGGTTGGCTACAGCGAATTATGGCTGCTGAAATATTCCTTTGGTAGTGAGGAGATTTACTACCACTAGATAAGAATGTTAATGTACGTCTGTTAATTCTAATATACATGCCGGTATGATAACAATTAGCTGTCACACCAGCACAAATATCACGAACATCTGAATTCATGAGCTAAAAGGACTTACAAGTTCTTCATTACGAATGTTATCATAATCATTGTGGCTTAAGGACAATATATTGTATACTACTTTAACGTTAATCATATCCAAAATTGCGACCGAATAAACTTGTGAGTATAAAAAAGGATAGCCACCCCTGTGGACATCCACAGACCACAATACTTGCGTTTAAATGCGAGCGGTCAACTTACTTATAGCGAACAATATTATGATCATTTCATCCACTGCAGAACATTGTACAAAAATGTGATATTTTGTATTAAATGTAAAAGGAAATATGTTTCTACATTATACAGAATAGAATGTGGAGGCAAAACTGTAACTAGGCTACTTTCACGTCGTGTTCACAGTGGAATCTGAATGATAACATGATTAATGGCATCGATTTGAATAGGAATTTCGGCTTCCTATGGATAACTAAGTCAATTTAATTTAAATCTGTGTATATTGAAAAAGTTTTTGGCGTGCCTGTAATTTATATTAAATTAAACTTTCTATTTTTTTTTGACAAGGGAGGCCATTTATGATAAGTTTTGCTACAGTTGGTAAAGTACCCTCAGCTATTGTGTTTGTCATCTAGGATCGTATCTTCAAGTTACAAGATGTCCTTTAAAAAATGCTTGCTACAATGATAATAACATCCCAAACCACTCAAAGAAAATCTCTGGCCCAATCTTTTCAAGACTACAATACAGACTGAAGATTACAAAACACGTTAACCCAATAGATGATGCCTCTCAAAATTTAACAAATGAATGGATAACACACGCAACTAATAGACACATTCTGCATATTTTTTCTCCGCTGTCAACCCTGGAGACACAGCGAGTAGCAGCGGTGAGAAAGTGTGGTGGGCTACGCCCGAAAAAGAAATATCAAAAGGTATAATAAAGATTAACAAAAGTTGAGAGATCCCCCTATAATTAATTCAATGTTTTATCGGTACTGACAGTAGTTTCACATATATCATTGCAGCCACTGGCGCGTCGCAAATACCCTGCTCCGAAGTGTTCGTTGGTCCGACCGCCTGCTCCGAACGCGTGTCCTTAGCTATTTCGAACTATGTTAACACTCTACAGCAGCGGGGAACGTTCATCTACTATGTGGCTTTCCATTCCTACTCTCAAATAATACTAGTGCCAGTCATGTTGGTGGCAGCAGAGTATTGGAAACACCGCAGTATGCTGATATGGTAGATGAATATGGAATTCTACCAATAGTTTTGTGTAGTGTTTATTGTTTCTTAGTACTTTAATAAAACCTAAACTATTACCTTTCAGTAGGAGATTGCGATAAAGAGTGCGGAGAAACTCCAACAAAGATACAGCACGAGTCAAGAAGTCGGCACTTAATCTTTTCTTTATAAAATTACGTTGCCCTAGCCGTATTTCGGCTACAACTATTGATAAAAGCCATCTGCGGAACGTTATTTATAGCACAAGGGTTTAAGCAGACATAAGTGTACTCTCTATTCACTCAATCTCCCATTCCGAGGGAACGGCAATCCGACGCGACCGGAAATTTGGTGCAGGGCCGGTAGCTTGAGTGAGGAGGAGGAGGGCTTTATTTAAACACACGTTTGCATGCGTTGCCCTTCACACTTCTGACCTTCCGATGGGCCACCGGAAGCGTGCGAATGAAGGAGTAACTGTCACGTTGCGGCGGTATAACATAAGTGAGAGGTACCTGCAGCGTACCGGTACCAACGTACCAACATTTACAACGTCATCGTTTTTGATACTCTATCTGGATCTAGTTTCTAGGTGAAAAGTGTCACAGAGGTGCCTGTAGTGTATCTGATCGAACTTCGTGATTTTGGGGAGTACGGCTTCTTGTTACCGCCCAGTTCGATCGTACCCAAAAATCAGGAAATAGTGGACGCGTCGTCGAAATTTCGTCGAAATGGATCGTGTCACTACGGAGTTGCACTACTATCATAGTTCTAGAAACATGTTGTCTAGGAGCTTTTCGTTAGTATTGATTGTTATGTTGAAATATTTTTTATAATTTTTGCAACTTTTATTATTTTTTTTACAAACTGAAGTTGTTATTCAGAATGTTTAAATCCTTGTTATACATTACACAGTCTCCTTTCTGTACTATTATTATTATTAATATTTTCCGAACATTATTAATTAGGGGTCTTGTTGTGTAGGTGTGTTGTTCTCTTCACATTGTATATATATATACATATCAAATTGTTTCTTTGTTTCAAAAATCCTTTGTTCGTTGGGAGTTACTGTGTTTGGATTCATATTATCTTTGACATTTATTTGTAAATAAATGATATTAAACTATTAAGTACTTTTATTTGAACTTAGCTGTTATGTTGTTTACTTGAACCCGTAATAAATGACTTATAACACTTATGTACATAAGCAAGTTGTATTAAAACAACTATTTTTCGCTTCCAGCTTGGCTGTCGCAAAATATTCTTCACGAGATCCATTGAAATGTTTGGTGTAAAATTTTGTCGATCCGTTATTTTTGTTTATTGTATACACTTGTGCCTAATTTTATCTAAATACGTTTAGCGGAATTCCTTTGAAAGAACCAACATGCATTCCTCCTGACAAATTTTTGTATTCTTATAGCAAAGAATGTAAACATTTTTTTCTTTTAAATACCTTGCAACATTTTGTTGAACAAAAAAATTTGTGTGGGAAAATATAAAATATTTCACATCATAAATTATCTTATATGTAGATCCGATAATAATATATAATTTATATACAAAAAATATATAAGGTTTTTAAAGTTCTCTAATTCTGACAATTAGAAAATATTTATCTACTAATACTTTGTATGTTAATTCATACATAATTTAGTTCAAAATGGGACGCCTCGCAATATTCATTTATTTCATAAGTGTTTTTATATGATGCATTTAGCAGAATATGTAAATTATAAAGGTTTCAAAGTTTATCAAGTGAAACCGAGAACTGATAAAGATGCCCAAATACTTATGGATCTCGCGAAATAAAATGAATATATATTTTGGGAAGATGTGACCAAACCAGGAAACGATGTCAGAATCATGGTTGACTCAAAGAAACAGATTGCGTTTGATAAATACGTGGAAAATGTTGGTTTACTATCTCAAGTTGCTATAAATGATGTTCAAAGATAAGGTTTAATATATGTAGGTTAGTTATTTATAAATATAATAAAAACGCACGTACGTATAAGTGAATATTTTAATTTTAATATACTTCAAATATTACAATAAATCGCGGTTTATTTAATTATTTAACAGCAACCATAACCATGGCTGCTGTGAAGCTTCTGAGACGTCGGGTTAGTCAAATAATTCAATAATTCGCGATAAAATCCGTAAAAATAGTTTTATTGTAATGAGTAACATTCGCGTAAATTTAAGACATCAATACTTCGAACAGCCAGGGGTGGTAAAAAGGAGGAACTATTGGTCTGTTCTTGGTAACATATGATAGAATAGCTTTCGCCAAGTTCGCCAAAAGTTTTTGCGGGACTCTACCTCTTCTAGTTTCCAAGTTATGCAGGTTTTAACTCTTTACAAAATGGCTGCAAAATGTAATTTTTCGTATATCTCTGGTGTTTGATCCTCAATCTGGCCGTGCGACGAGTCTATCGATTCGTCTCTGCGGCTCCCGTGTATTGGGACCAACAAAAAGGTCAGTACGTTGGTCTGCCTCGGACTATCTCAAAAATCACCAAATTTTTTGTATCTTTGTGTTGGATAGCCCGATTTGAGCGTTCGACCAGTCGTTTTAATGGTCCAGGCGAGTCGCAGGCTATGGGATAGGAAATAACACCCTAGTGCCTGGGGTTGGTGTGAAAGCTGCACTTTAAGAGAAAATGTTTTTTCTTCCTGGGAACGAAAATATACCACGAAGCTTCTTGAAATATATGGGGCGTATGTAGTGGCGATAGTGCTGCAAAATATTCCAAGGTATAAGGGCACGTGTCTGTGCGGGTTTTGTGTATGTGATAATTTTAAGATTTTAGTTTAAAAAGCTGGCAGTTCATTCAAATAAAGTCAAAAAATTTGTTGCTTTGTGGTTGGAGTAAAAAACTCACCAGGTAAGCGTAGTGGTTTTCCATACACTGACTCTGCTGCTGATGCTTTTATGTCCCCTTTCCGGATGCTGCGGATGCCTAGCAGCACAAGAGGAAGAACTTCGGTCCAATTCGTATGACTGTGTCACATGATTGCGGCCTTTAGTTGACGATGTAAACGTTCAATAATACCATTACACCCAGGGTTGGTAAGCGGTGGCAGGTCGATGTTCTGCTCCGAGCATTACAGCGATCTTGCTTAACAGCCTGCATTCGAAATGCTGCCCCCTGTCGGTGGTAATCTTCTGCGGGCAGCCAGATTGAGACACCAAAGCGAGGGCACAGGTATCGGCTTCGAAGTTTAGTAGAGCGTACACCTCAGGCCAACGACAAAATTGGCAGATGGTTGTGAGTAAGCTCGCAAAAATCGGTAATGACCCTCCGATTTCCATGTGGATATGAGAAGAACGTTGGGAAGGAGTTAAGAAGAAGGAAAGGTGGGCTCTGGCTCATTTCATGCAATCTTTCTTTATGCCAGGTCAAACAAATCGCTCTGTCATTAATTTGACCGCGGCCCTTGTACCGGAATGACTCAGACCATGTACCATTCGGAAAATTGATCGACGAAATGGTGTCGTGATAAGTAGACGAGCGTGGTCAGTGAATACGTCTCAGAAAATAAATGTTACCTTGCATATAACAAGTGCAGTTCCGTACTCTCTGTACTCTGTAAGTTCTGCGTCTTTGTCTTTGTGAAAATTAATAAGCAAAGCGCAAGCCTTATAATACATTTTCACTGGTTGCAGATTGATGGCTTCTATCCTGAACAGCGCGCCTGTGACTACATTGTCTTTGCCCGGTACAAATTGCATATCTGTGGTAAATTGAGTAATGTAGTCCAGGTATAGGAACTGTCTAGGAGAGCAGTTTTCCACATTTGTAGTGAATGCATGCGTTGGGGGTTATGGTCGGTAAAAATTGTACATGGTCTGGACATATGTCGGAAATTACTAATGGCCTGATAAATGGCAAGCAGCTCCCTGTACTGTAGGGACTGCATTTTTGTTGTGCAGTCGTTAAAAATGCAATTGTGTTGTATCCGCCGTTTTGCCTGATATTATTCCTTTGCCTTCTATCAGGACAGACCATAACGCTGGTTCTTCGGGCCAGAATGGGGGTATGCGCCTGCCTACCTGAAACAGGTTACCCTCTGACTTGAGCTGCGCGTAAGCTCTGGAATGTTCGCGGCTCGTGGATGCGTCCTTGTTCTCGCAAGTCATCTTGTTCTTTTTGTCGGGATCACCAGTATAGTTGTATGTCTTGAGATGTTGAAATATGAACATTGTCTTGACAAGAAAGGTATATTCACAACTAAATAGTTGTGAATATACCTTTCTTTTTTTACATTAATTTTACCACAGATACTAACACAGATAGTTTACAAGCACTATGACGATAGGACAGTCAAAAGCAGCACAGCACAATAAGGTCTACAGCAAGAAGGAACGCGAAAGCAAGAATTTAGAATTAAAATGTTAAAGATAAAAGTGCGACGTAATTAGCGAAAGCGATTCAAGTGGTACGTAGTGTCTTCTCCGTAGCTTGCAGCGACTGACGGGGTGAGCACTAGCGCATTGAAACCTGTTCGAGGTAAGTTACATTTCTTCATATATTTTTATAATTTGTTTATTAATTTTGCTTTTACTTTTTGCAGGTGGAGTGCGGTTGCCGCACTACCAAAAGTCAGCTTGAGTGAGATTAGTCTGTTCAGTTCTTGCGCACCTTAGAGGGCGTAAGGGGAAGGGGCTCCGGGGAAGGACGGAATAACAGTAGAGATTCTTAGAGGAGGACGTGTGTTACAAGATACATACCCAACTCTCACTTCCATATAGTAACGTTGGGAGGCGTGTATTCTAAGCATTCGTACCAAAGGGGCGGGTCGGTACGCGTCGCCTTCAGGGGACGCCCTAGTCCGCACTGCGGTAGGTATTCGGGCCAGAATTACCGTCCAGTGGACTAGCAGGAGTCGCGATGTGCACGCTTCTTGCCAGACCCCAGAATATAATGCAAAAAATTTTATTTGTCTATCTCTTTATTAAATTCGTCGTTTCTTCCAGTTATCAATCAGCCTGCTCTTTATAACTTATAGGGGCAAACGAGAATATTATTTTTTTGCTTACCGATATCAATAAGTATTTTATTATATTGCAGTTTATTATAACACACAATTATAATGCAGATGTGTTCTCCTCTTTTCTCCGTTCAACGTGTTAAAATTTACGAAACGCTTAGTTTTAGCGCTAACAAATTATAATTATTATTACAAAACATAATTGTTTGGTGCTTAGTTCAATACATCCTATTGCTAACATACGTACCTATACAAATTAGTTTGTTATTCGAATAACATAATTTTGGAAACTACTGTTCCCGAACCGTACAAACTGATCACAACTTGTTATTAGTGTCAACACTATACTTTATAATTAATTCAGTCTGCTAGTATATTACGGATGAAACCGTAAATATCCATTTATCTTTACTGTGTTTTTCAGAACACATAATATTTGTTTTATAAGCCCGCTAGCATCACCCCTGCGCTGCAACCGCGTAACTCCGGTGCTATAAGATCGCGGGTTTGAGTCCCGGTCTAGGTAATGGATATTTCTATATATTATTTAATTTCTTAAATTTAAAAAAATACTTGGCTTAGGATTAGGCTAGCGCGGTGTAACATACCCACAGTTAATAGCATATAATATAATTTCTTAAAATATGGCCTGACATTTCATAACTTACATAAAGAAAATAGCTTTGGGGGCTTTGTTTTATAATAAATATATACAAATATGTTTCCAATTTATGATGACAGCAGAATGTTAAATTCTAAAATTAAAGTTTAAAAAAAATAACAGGTCAAATGGAGCCAGCTGTTGGAAGAAGCAGTTCCCTCGGATCCTTCAACTGGGAGAGATATCATGCATTAGCAGAAATACACGCCTAGCTGGACGAACTATATTCTCTGTATCCTAGTGTCGTGACAATCGAGACCATGGGAAGATCTAACGAAGGGAGAGAACTGAAAGAGATCATTATCGATTTCATATCAGGTGAAAGGGGTAATAAGCTTCTTGTTGGAATAGGAAGGGGGATTCACTCGAGGGAATGGATCTCACCTGCTACTGTTACGTGGATTATCAAGGAGTTCCTACCGAGTGCTGACTCCGACGTGAGGTTTATTGCGGCGTCCTTTATATGGCATATCATTCCAGTAACCAACCAGATATGTTTATACATTTGCTGGTGTGAGTTTTCTTAATGTTCCACAAGTTGGTGCTCGCGTCTCTGGTCATGAACTTTTTATTACACCCCATTTGTTGCCCATGCTTATTACTTATAAAACAGCAATAAGTTCATTCAAATCTTTCTATGATTTTTGGAGATTGGCTTGTACAAATAGACAATCGTATAAACAAACAATTATTTTCTTTAAATTTTCCTCTTATGTCCTATAGATAAAAGACATCGACCAATGCGTTGTCCCCGCGACGACCTCTGGTGCCGAAACATGGCTTTATTAATTTAGGACCCGCTTACTAGTGTGGTCGAAAAGTTGAGTGCAATGAGTACAAAATGCGTGTTTTCGCATCAACATCCCATCCCAGGCGCACGTTACTCCATTCATTAACAAAGCACAGCATCTCAAGATGGAGTATCGCAGGAACCTTCACCTCGCCACAATATTGTTCAATATTGTCAAGTAAGAGTCTTCACCATACCTGTTCCGTAAATTGGAATGGGCCAAAGATAAACAACTGAGTATTGCGACCTGGTATTTAGTTAGCTTAGGGTAGTTCCTATCTATTCTTTACTCAATTGCAACATACTTCAGCTTTTCGGGGTAGTTTTAGACATGGCGCCACTATACTTGGAATAATAACACTAATGTTGGAATGACAAAGGTAGCCACTTATTTAAATTTCAATTAACTCTCACCTTTCTTCATACGTCAGTGGTGTACAATGTTCATATATTTAGCATAATACATCATGTCATTTTACATTATTTCGGAGAACCTGTACATAAACACAGAATATCAGCACTACAGGTTTACCTACCTACCCTCAACCTATCTCATAAGGTAGCCTCAGTCATCCAACTGAGTGGCTTCCTTTTCGGGACTTGTGTTACACTGTTGTGGATTTTGCATCTGTGTATTCATGTTCTCTTCGCACCTTTATCTTAACTGGAACTCCTTAATAGCTAATCAAGTTATTCTTTAATTTCTTTAAGTGGTTGTCAGTATGTATATGTCTTTTAGTGCGGTTTAGGTTAAGTTTATACATAAAAGATGTATGTAATTTAATGGCCTGAATATTATTTTTCTATTCTATTCTATTCTATTCTGTTCTGTTCTGTTCTGTTCTGTTCTGTTCTGTTCTGTTCTGTGCTGTGCTGTGCTGTGCTGTGCTGCGCTGCGCTGCGCTGCGCTGCGCTGCGCTGCGCTGCGCTGCGCTGCGCTGCACTGCACTGCACTGCACTGCACTGCACTGCACTGCACTGCACTGCTCTGCTCTGCTCTGCTCTGCTCTGCTCTG
>JAFELO010000775.1:170577-192972 GCA_017140195.1 Eumaeus atala
ATCTCTTTGCAGTAGCTGGTCCGGGATGGATGCGAGTAGCTCGAGTTCGGTCGTTTTGGCGTTCATTGAGATAGGCTTATACCTATCAGTGGACCGATAAGGGTTGATAATAATGATGATGAGTGTGAGTCAGTAGCGTCTTTTCCTCATATTCTCATAAGAGGGGTGCAAAAAGCAGCCCTCTCGGTCCAATTGGCTCATTGGCTTCGCCCAAGGTGTCCACACCATGATACTGACTGTACATGACTTGAACCATGGCAGGGTAGAGCAATATTACCAATATTTTCCTTTATCGGTCCTGATCACCGCCACAAGTCTATATTTACTTACCATAATTTAGTATAACAATAACTATCACAATGTACATAATCCCAGTTCAGAGAGTAACACTAACTCTATCGTTAAGTGCCTCGATAACATAGAGATAACGCACCGGTTCATTGGCTATTGTTATCAAATTATCCAGAACCGATATTGGTGATATGTTATCAATGCTTTACTTTGGGGATTATGTTTTGAAATAAGAATATTTATCCTTGTTTTTTTGTATAGTGGTTTGTATGAGCATGTTTAATTCTAGAGTTTACTTCTTAATGAACGGTATGGAGAAGTAATTAAGCCACGGTATAAAATATATGAGTAGTGAAGCCATGTGAGAGAGCGATTGTACTTTAAAACCATGTTCGATCGAGTTTTTATTGTATATGGGAATAATTTGTCGGAGCCTTTTTATGACTTATTCAAAGGTGGTTTGTAATATTTCATGCCTCAACGTAGGCAAGGCATTGTGCTTTAAAATGTTGTTCACCGCCATCTGTGGTTCAACATGTTTTCCCCACCATAGTTCGCGGCGGTGGGACTCAGTAGCCTGGAGTGATCTGAGACAACTTGGGCGAAGCCAATTCATCTGAGAAGATGTTTGCTCTTCTTATAAGAAGGGTACCTAAGAGACTAATGAGCAGGAGGAAGAGACGCACTTTGTAACCCACTTATAGGAAGAGTAGACAAAGGAGCAAAAAGTGGTGGCGCAGGGCCAGGGGCGAGGATGAGGACCTCACCCCATGGCACAGTTCCAAAGTTGGTGGGATTGTCCTGTGGTGCGGGGCAACCCCATTTGTGGAGGCGGAGGCGGTCCATTAAGGGGCTGACTATCCGTCGAGGTGTATTGATTGTGTGATTTACTGTTCCGGCGCACCTCACTAAAGGCGGTACAGGTGGTTTTTGTGGATATACGGCATTATAAGTTGGCGCGGGCCCCACACACCACTGGACCCCCCCCCTCATGGCCAGAGAATTGTAAAATTGAGACGCGTTAATGCGTTTCCCCACGTTAGCAGAAAGAAAGGTCAGATGAAGTGTCCGTGAAGAAAAAAACTAGTAAAATCTATTCGCGTATCTGGGCCTCTAGTAAAATCTATTCGCGTATCTGGGCCTCTAGTAAAATCTATTCGCGTATCTGGGCCGACAGACGGTTTATTTTATAAGACCGAACGGGAGGAAGAAACGCAACGGCAATTATAACACCAGCTGCGCTTCCAACAATGACTTGAGCAATGACATCGACTTGAACAGAAACTTAACCATTTGTGGATGAGGGAGCTTACTACTTCATGTATTTATTTATTTAGTGTTTTGGAGGAACAACAGCTTAATAACTATAATAGAACAAAAAACACATTGTGACAGGAAGGAAATAGTTCCCCAGTAGCAGGAACAGTAATTATTGTTACACTACACGCCATTTTTAAATTTGACCGCCAAAATCAAGCAAATAACACACAGTTTTCCACAGAATTACATGCATTTTTTTTAAGAAGAACCAACATTCTCAAAGAAATAGTCACTAATTAGCTTTGTTGATTTTAAGTTTAAGTTTTTTTTTTAATTCAATTGTAAGTCATTGATATACAAAAACACCAATATACATAGTCATCACATGTCAAATTCTACACATTGAGATTACGGCTTAAAGACATGTCAGTAAGATTGACTTTACTAAGAACGATCTGTAGTTCCAGAAGTGAGCGCTTTTAAACGAACAAACAAATTCTTCAGCTTTATTGTATAAGTATATATTTACTTCATTATCTCAGCTGTCGTTGTTTCCTCTGACGCTTACCAGTAGACCTTCGCTGGACCGTCGCCAGCTTCAGAGCCCGAAGCGCAAGCCATCCAGACCTACGTCCTGAACCTCAAACGCGCCGGCAACATGATCTACTACTTCGCTTTCCACTCCTACTCCCAAATGTTTCCGATACTCTACAGCCACTTGTCTGGAGTCGACGTGTTAGAAGTTTCCAATTACACTGCTGTGACCAGATTGTGTCACTTGTCTTTCACGCCATTCTCAGCGGCCCTGGGCATCTTGTAGTACAGGATTGTGAACTATACTTATGTGTAAAACAAAGTTCCTAAAAAGTCTGCATGCTATTTTCATAAATTATTTTCAACGGGATTTTCATGCGATTTTCATCCATGAACAGAGTTATATATATATATATATATATATATATATATATAGAGTATATAAATTATTCTCGGCCGAAGCCGGGGCAGTCGCTAGTAAAAATATTCACAATGAACCCATTATAGACGCTAACAGAATACATATAACACAGTTTGCTGCTGTTGTACCTGTTTGTGTATATTTTAATTCCACTTTTCGTGAGTAGCACCATCACCACTCACGTAAAACCGACATAAAATGACGGTTACGCTAGAATTTTCATGTGGTTTTTGAGAAGATAAAGGAGTACAACGCAACTGCAGAACCTTAGCAAAGGCACGTCATAGTCAACTAACAATATTTCTCCTTGAGGCGCTAAAATATACTGATTCACTACATATCTATGTAGTGAATTAGTAGGATGCCTGTGATCTGCGTAAGATCCATACTGGATTGTAGAATAAGTTCACGTTTTGTCCGTAATAATCCGTACGTTTTTACCTATCACACTGTCAGTGTTTCGAGCTCATAACTGTGATAGACACTTCTTTCCCGACTAGTAACGCGACTAAAATATAAGGCAGTGCGCAAACTACTGTCAGATCCTTTTTGTAAAGGAATACCTGCAATACCCGACTTGCATGCGTCAGTGTGAATCTCTGGTGGTAAACTAGGATCGTATATGGCTAACACCGGTTTATCGCACGATTTATTAGCTTCCCAAAACTAGATTTTTGTGTGTCGCTCCATACCCACTTCTTATTTTTTTTTTTATTAGTTCAGAGAGCGGGCGAGCTGTTATTGCAAATTTATGGATGACCTTTCTAAAGTAACTGCATAGCCCATTAAATTAACACACTTCGTGCACATTGCTAGAAACGTGAAATTGAGACACTTCACATGAGATTTCATATCCTAAGTAAGAAATCTTATTTTGTAAAGATGCACATTAATTTCATATTTAATTTAAAATTTTGCTTTTGAAAATTTTCAAGAACTTTATCTAATAAGTCTAAGCCTGCATTAACGTCGACAGGCCGTAGCAAGACATCATCAAAGAATGCTAATACTTCTGACGACCGCCGGAATTTTCTAAACTACCCACAACCTTGTTTATTAAACGCATAAGAACTGAGGGAGCGTTTGCGAGATCGAAAGGGACTCTATTAAATTCTTAATGACTTTGCGGTGTCACAAAAGCCGGAGAAGCATACTTGGACTCTTTTATGATGCTCGCTTCTAATCGCTCCTTAATTTTAACTCTGGCAACTTCTTGTTCATGTTGTGCTAATCTATACGGCCTACGATATTCTGGTCCATTGTTAGGTAATGTTATATGCATTTTAACTAAATTTGTGCATCCTTACATCTTAGTACAGCTTATATACCGAGCAAAACAGTTTATATAACGAGATAATATACTAATTAATTGGTTATGTTCAAATTTGCTTACTGGACCTACCCTAACTTTGTCAAAGTCTACCCCGCCAATAGTACAATTAGCGATACATGAGACATTTAATGGTAAAGCATTTTAGGCTGATGGCGTTTTGCAAATATTGGCATAGTGGCTGGCCTGATTATTTATGTATGGCTCCTGGCAGCTGCCGGCGCGAACTAGAACGATCCTTTCCTCCATGGGATGTCCTTTATTTCATTGTTGAGGATTTTGAGGTAGCCTCCATTTCCACTTAGAAGCGTTGCTAGTTGTGTCGCAGGGGTTACTAAGTCCTAACTGGCTGCATTGCCAATAATATGAACCTTTTTAATGGAGATACCCGGTGGTAGGCATTCACTTGCAGCAATAACGACACGAAATCTGCTAATAACGTCGGCAACATCTAAATTGGAAAGGAAATTGAGTTCCTACTGAAGTGTATCTTTGCCTTCTTGTACTACAAATGACACACCTTCACTATTTATAACCAGTTGCCCGATCAAAATATTTATGCCGCTTATTTCAGTGTCTGTTGGGTACGCGTTACAGTTCATATGTAACGAGACGATGTAGACGAGATAAATACAACAATAGAAATTCAACAATAACGGTGAATTAGCCGTGTGAATTTATATGGAATCGCACATAAATTCACACGGCTAATTCACCGTTATTGTTGCCCTTGTCAGTCCACTGCTGGACATAGGCGTCTCTCAATGAACGCAAAGACGACCGATCTCCTGCTACTCGCATCCATCCCGGACCGGCTACTGCACGGAAATCGTCTTCCCACCTGGTGAACGGTGGACCAATACTATATTACAAACTTATATATAAATATTGTGTTCGTTGTTGTGTCTAAGCCAATCTCTTAACTTAAAGTGACGTTACGTTAAAGTGATTTTAATAAAATAAAATTTTGTCTACATTATTAGTAATTAATGAAATGAATAAATTAATAAGTTCCTTCTGTCTTCTGTTTGCCCGATTAAGGAAGTGGGGCGAAGTTGTGTCGTTGTTAATTAATCCTGCTTAATATTATAAACGTGTTTGTAAGTATTGATGGATGTTTGTACCTCTTGCAAGGAAAAACTACTAAATGGATTTTAATGAAACTTTACAATTCCATCTAAATAATACATAGGCTACAATGTTTTAAGATATTGAGTGAATATGTTCGCAGACGAAGTCACGGGTAAAAAAAGATAGTAAAAAAATAAAAGTATTTTATCCACCACAACCCAGGTCAAGCATGTATATTAAAAAATGTTATTAGTTAAAATAGATGCAAGACAAGATTAAATACTTAGCAACGATATTATTCGGATGATACTGCACAGGTGGCGAGATCTAGATATTTTGATAATGTATCGGCTGGGCTTCTCGTATTCCCTATCTAGAGGTAGCGATCAATCATTAACCGTGAATAGTAAAAAACCTTAACAAATTATACTATAAAATCTTCCTCCTGCAATTATTCTATAGATATAGGTGAAAACCACATGATGTGTTTTCATAGTACTTCAGGCCCCCGTGGGTAGACTGGATGGTGCGTAAATGCATTTTTCCTGCTAGAACCAATGCCATACACACCGCTTGTACCGGTCGATCGATAAAATCTTACATATAGTAACAGTTACAACACATATGACTGACAGAATGACAAACTCACGCACCCGTTACGGAAACGTGGGGGGGGGGGGCGCTTCCCTCTTTTTGGTCCCAAAAATAGTTACTATAGGGTACGCCCACAATACGGTATATCTCTTCCCATCTGCGGGAAAGAAGGGGGGTCGTCCCCCTATCTTCTCCCTAAACCTGAAGACACAAAAGTCTTCATTAGCCAGTAGAACTGTTGAGGCTGGACAATCGCCGCCAACCAATAGTAGGTACCTTCAAAAAAAAATTATAGTATAGCCGACGCGCTGCTCTCTTTTTCGCCTCCCCCCAATGGGCCAATGTGTGTCCACTAGATTTTGATAAAATCGATCACATATAGATATACAGATTTAGAGGACTTCCTTTAGTAATAATATGTAGCTATGTAGATAAACTAGCAGTGTCCCGTAATTTATCACGCCTAAAATATATCCCAAAGGAAATATTGATGTCTTCGGGATAAAAAGTGTTTTTGTCATTCCACATAATGATATATGAATTTTGTGTCAAATTTCAAGCAAAATATTTCCCATTATTTTTTACGTGAAAGAAAATTACAAACATGTACAATTTTTCAGCCGTACAAATTTGTCGTTTTCAAGAAGCAAATCAGTAACGTTCACATACATCCAAGCAGCGAGACAATGCCATACACAGTAAAGGGGGGTTGACGAGCTCACGGAACTGTCAGTTGACCGCCGATGCTAATGAACTTGTTGCCCTCCTACCACTTTCCCTCCGGTACACCACCAGACACTCATGCACCGCTCCAAATGCAATACCTCCAATGTCACTTTGTAGTGAGCGATATTTCTCCATGGCACAATTAGGCTACTATGCAGCATTGGCTGTACATTTACGGAATATGCAGATGCACTTTAAGCTAATCGTTTGGAAATCGCGACTCTAAAAAATATATTTTTAACACAAAAGCCAAACATGTCTTTAGAGCCATGATAGTCTTTTTTATAGAAGAGGCCCCCGGTTACTCACAAATCCCGCGGAACGCAACACTGAAGATAGCATTTTACGGCGGTATTTCGTGAGCAAGACGTACCTTCCCGGTCGTGCCGGCACAATTACGCTCAATGCAGCACTGCACTATCTCTTGCTAAGCTCTGTCTAATGTTCCGTATCTAAGCGGTCACAAAAGTCCGGTTCACTTTGGCTGCCAAACCACCTCACGTAATTGACCACTTTACCAATACTCTACCGACTGCACCAATTGTCACAATCCTATGCTCCATAGATATATTTTACAAACTTACTACTTGTATTTGATCTATACTTTTAAAATAACATGTCCTGTCTCACATTCATCATCGCTGTGCGTTACTGTTACATTACATCTAAAGGTGCCACTTCTATTTGGCTGCAATGCATGACGTTTTTTTCGTAAATTCTTTTTCAGCCCTTCGGTCCATTGTTGGACATAGACTCCTTTTAATGAACGCCTAGACGACCGATCTCCTGCTACTCGCATCCATCCCGGACTGGCTACTACACGGAGATCGTCTTCCCCCCTGGTGAACGGCATGGGATTACCTTTTATTAATACAACCATAGAGTGTCATATTTAGGATCCTATCACGCCTAATACCAGTTTGAATAGATTTTGTGATTTACGTTTATTGTTTCAGATGGAGATTGCTAATATGATAATATGCACTTATGGGTTTAAAAAAGGGATATGCCACCTTATTAAATATAGCTTAAAGATGTTCCCCTTATTTTGATGCGTGATCATACGTCACTTCCGCCCATTCACATTTCATACTGTCATCTGCGCTGCAGGCTGAGATTAGTTATCGCGCGGAGCGAGCAGCGTAGAGTATGGCGTACTAGATATTTATACTAAACGACACCCGTGCCAAATATGTTATATATTTCCTGTGTAAAATATGTATGCAATTAATCAAGAAATATATTTTTTATAGATACGATATCACGAATAAAATTTAAAAACACAATCCACGATAATGTGAGTTCATGTTTATTTTTTAAAATTATAAATATTCTCTGTACTTATTTACTATACAGGCCTATTGTCGTATAATTAGGGTAAAAGTTTATAAACTATATATAATTATAATGTCCAAAATTCATTATCGTGTGCTAGTCTACAAATTCTACAAATATAAGAAACGCGAAAATTAAAACATAACAAACATGTTATTTTTTTACAATAAAATTACTTTTACGGATTTTATCGCGTTTTATTTAATTATTTATCTATCCCGAAGCTTTACAGTAACCATGGTCACGGGTGGACTGACATGACAGATATCCTGATGTACCAAGTTTTTAAATGTCTGTGATTATTATTGAATATTACTATTTAAATTATATTAAATAGTAATCTTCAATATTATAATTACATCTACGTAAATCTAGTTACGTAACGGCAAAATGAAAAATTATAATTATTAATCACAGTAAATCATGTTTTTGAATGTTTACTTTATATTTCAATGATCTGGAAAGCACCCACTAAGATTTTTAGAAGATTGTAAGTAAACAGTAGTTTTTTGTTGTAAATTTTGTTCAAATATTATTTAATATATAAAATATAATCCTGATATTTTTATACAAAGACATGTGTTTGTTTACATTAAAATAAATATAGTTCTTCCTCGATTAAAGTATTCTATGCTCCGATCTTAGGTCGTTTCAATAATTCTTTTAGAATGTGTAGAATTCTACGATTTTATAAAAAAAAAAATTTATAACATTGATTTATTCTTTCCCGTCTATAAAAAGCTATCTAAGACAATATATATATATATAAAGATTCTTCGCTCGGATAAAGGTAATGCAACCGTAAAAAATGGATACGACAGACTACAATGACAAAATCGAACACCTTTTATCGGATGAGTTCGAGTTCACTTTCAAAAATGTCAAAACCAACCCAACAGCGTTGTAAAAGTAGTACATTTATCTCATTAAATGACACACTGATCATTGAGTCTGTTTAGTTGAGACGTTAAAAATCTAATCCCTACGTGTGTAAAACCGCCGAAGCTGTATGGGCTGCCGAAAATACACAAGTCTGGTGCTCCACTACGTCCAATAATGAGCTAGACTGATTCACCAACTTATAAATTGGCTCAACATGTCCTCTCACCACTTCGTGGACTCTCTAAAGCATTTACAAGGGATTCCTACTACTTTGTGGAAGAGATACAACAACTACATCTCTATGACAATAAAATTATGGTCAGTTTTGATGTACAGTCCCTGTTTACATGCTCACCAATAAAGGAGTGTATATCAATAGTAACAGGAAAGCTGAAGGATAATAACCCACCACTGGAATATGCTGAGCTATTAAAACATTGCCACTTCTCGCTACATGATGCGGAATCATCAATTCTACAAACAAGTTGACGGAGAAGCGATGGGTTCACCAGTATCCTCTGTAGTCGCAGATATCTTTATGGAGGACTTTGAGTAGGTTGCCCTTCGAACTATAACACCAAGGTTCTACAAGAGGAAGGTTGATGATACTTTCACAATTTTACCTAATGATGAAGTAGCCACATTCCTTAACCATCTAAATAGTATAAACTCCAAAATACAATTCACAATGGAGTTACGGGCACATAATTCTTTAGCTTTCTTAGATGTTTTCATCGTCCGTAATCCTAACAACACATTCAGTCATACAGTGTATAGAAAACATATCCGTACTGATCGGTATCCAAACGGCAATTTTTATACGTGCTTTCGTTAATCGTGAAGAACTATATTCATTTATTATTATGTAAACAATCACATGTCTTTGTATAAAAATATCAGGAGTATGTTTTATATATTAAATAATATTTAAAGAAAATGTACAACTGAAAACTACTGTATACTTACAATCTTCTTAAAATCTTAGTGGGTACTTTCGGTCTCATTGTAATATAAACAAAACATTCAAAAACATGGTCTTCTGTGATTAATAATTATAATTTTTCATTCTGCATTATGCCTTTACGTGACTAGATTTAAGTACCCACCAACCTACCAATTTAAATAGTAATATTAATCACCGACATATTAATACTGATATATCTTATTACTATTAATCCCTTATTTAAAGAAAGAACAAAATTGTATATATAAACTTAAGAAACATCCATCAGTGCCTTGCTGATTCTTATAATTTTTAAGGCTAACACAAAAATTAAGACACTTTTTTGGGATAATCATTATTTCGCATAAAGTAAGTTTTAACATTTTACTTCAGAGATAGGAAAAGGACTATTACATAATCTCTGTGGTATTATTATTAGATTTTGCTCTTTTATTCCTTCGAGTCAATTTTAAATTTAACTTTCTATAATTTAATTCAAAAAAATTCGTGCTTATATTGAGTAACGTCTGTAAGCGTCCCTTGTACTTTTATTTCACTTCTCATAGTCCAAGATTTTCCCTCAATTTGTATCTTAATCCTGACAGTTTATTTTTCGCGCATATAATGACTATCTAGGGGTGTACATTTTATATTTTAAATTATTTGAATGAAAATCTGTCCTGTCTTTGGTACAAAGTTTTGCAAACCAAAACATTCTATTTGATGTCAATAAGACAGAAGCAGCATAAAAAACGTTCAACCTCATGGAATCATGTAACCCTTGCGTTTTCCTTAAATATTTTATATGTGAGGCAAAAAAAATAACATTTTAAAAATATGTACCAGATACAGATGATATTTTGACAAGCTACGACATCAAATTTTGAAAGCACTTAAAACGGCATCGTTTGTTTCGCTATTTGCAGTTTCCCAGATCGTAAAATGCGGGTTTCTCCTGAGTTCACCAGCACCTTCCGTTTTTCAATAAGCCAAATTGGCTTTCCCTGTTTTACCGTTGTTGGGGTGTTGATGAACCAGAAATTTCACTGGATCCTAGTGGACCTGGTCAGAAAGTTGTATCTGACAAGATAACCTTACTATCGGTAAAATAGTTACATTCGTTTACAGGGTGGCATTTCTGTTTCACAAATAGAGGCGTTAAGATTGTAATTGTGTCTGGCACTATAGTGGTGCGACGTCCCGTTTCATCAGCTGTCTCCTGACGATGACATCGGAGATGACGTTTCCGAACGCATTACTCGAACGCTGAGATGAGTTTATGAAACTCTTTATGTACCATGTGTATACTGTGTTTCATTGAACTATAAATTCTCTAGCCAAGACTATAAAGTATAATTTGAATTGTACTAAAACATGTAAGTAGTTGTAAGTAATTGTAGGATCTGTTAATAGAAGAACGTAAATAATTAATAATATTCAATTTTGAACTATAGTGAAAGAAAGAAAGAGGAAAGTAAAACATTTATTTGACAACGACACTTAAAGACATCGACAATAGAGCAATAAATAGGAGCCAGAAAGCTCAGTGTGCCTTTAGGCTGCGCCAAATTGGTTAGGTTCAGCATAAGCTAGGTAGGCACACAATGCATGCTACCTAACGCCGGTTTTTAACCTCACCAATCTGCGTCTTCTGTATGTCGTGCCCACCAATGAATGAAATAAAAAAAGATTACTAAAATATGATAAATGAGTAAATAGTGAATACAAGTTTCGTTTAGTTCTAGTAAAAGCATGGTTAACATTTTGGCGGTGATGGCGGATATTTTCGCATTTCATGAGGATTTTATTGTATACCGATGGGCGTTAACGACAGATCGTTGCCTTTTTACGACTACCGACGCCCATGAACATTCGCATATTTACTATGCGGATGTCCATGGGAGTTGTCAACTCACCGGAGCAGCTCTCTTTTGCTCACCATAAAAACCATGAGAAACGTGACACCGAGGATGTCAATTGCCAGTGTTATGTGAGCGAGAGGTACCGCACCGGTCGTGTCGACCCGATTCCGCTGGAATGCGGAATGGCATTACCTTTTACAAAGTAAGTTTGTAAAAATTTTAGATATTCAAGCCGCAGAAACCGTTTACTGTTTGGCCGCTGTGGGTTCCACAGATGCAGATGTACGTCCCATGTATCTTAACTGTATGTGTGTTTCATTCACAAACCAAAAACTGTTCCTGAGAACTAGCTTTTGATTTTCGGCTTTATTTAATTTCTGATCATAGGATGGGATTAACGTACCACGCAATTCGATGTACAATGTGGCTGTTTAATTATATAAATACCGTTCTTATACTCTATAGTCGGTCCGTCCGTCGGTGGTCTTAAAAAGTATGGATTTTTAAGACCACAGACAGAATGTTACAAAATTCTATGTCAACATGTATTGGGTTACCACAAAAAACATAATCAGTGAATGGCTGGCACGATGGAGCTAAAGAACGCCACCTACTTATTTTTTTCCCTGCGTACAGGAGCGATTATCAAAAAACTAGTTATAAATAGATAAAAAACTAGTTAGTTCACACATTAGAAACAATGTTCTGTACATTGCATTGCACAGTTTCTTAGGAGTCACGGAAAATTGAGTAGAAAACCATTTAGTTTCAAACTGGTACCATCTTCGGTCCGTCACGGTTCCGTACTCCCACTTCTCGCTCAAATGCTACTGCCGAAAAGTACCATTTTTCGGTGTTGCGTTCCATGCGGTTTGTGAGTAGCCGGTGGCCCATTGGAAACAGAAGGAAAAGAGAGCGACAGTTCGGCACGGTAAATATGGCACCTCCATAATTACAGTATCGAACCGTCGTTTTCCTCAGGGAAGTCGGTTGTCGTGAAAAAGGTTTCTACTGCCCATTTGCTCACCTATATACAATAAAAAAAATATAACAAGAGATTATTATACATCAAGGAACGAGCACTCGGAGGTTTTTTACGATAATATGTTACATAACACTGATGCGACATCCATGGTAATGTATATTGTAACAAGTAATACCATTGTGAGAAGCCCAGTAGTCTGAGCGAAATAACGCGATATGCACACGAACACCAAACAACGAAGAAGGATTTAATATAACGGGTTAAGTAAAAATTGTTAAAAACACAAAATTTTACTTCTGGATCTATCTGCAAATAGCATTATTTTATTAGTCTGAAATCGAGGTTAGCATCATTGTTATTATTATATTTCATTTGAATCAAAGCCTGCAGTATGAAAATAATAGCGAGTAAGTATATGTGACCTTGTACTAGTCGTAAATGACTCCTAGCAAGTTTTATTAAACTATAACAACTGAATATTTTCCTATTATTTTTTATAGAATATGGGGCAACGAGAAGTCTGAGCCTTTTTACGACTACCGACGCCCATGAAAATCTACATAATTACTATGCCGATGCGTTTTCCGCCTCCCACCCGAATGGGCCACCGGCTACTCGTGTCTATGTCTCACGAAACGCGACACTAAAGATGTCACTTTACAGCGGTATTATGTGAGCGAGAGGCACCTCCCCGATTGTGCCGGCCCAATTCCGTTGCATAGGAGGATGTAGTTTCATGTGCCATGCATGGCACTACCTCCTCCTTTGTAGCATGGCACTTCCTCTTCATTTACAAAATGTTAAATAATACGCACGATAAGTTTTGGCAGATAAAGTGACAAATAAGTTCGTAACAATAGCGGTAAATACGAGTATAAAGTCGGAATGAAAACACTAAAACACGTTGAAGATAACCGCACGAAATAACTATTCACAAACAACTTATAAGAGAGCATTGCTCATACGTAGCACACCCAACTTCTCCTAAGTATGAGGCCATTTTGCAAACTTATGCAAAAGTTGTTACAGATAAATTCGTCTATAGAGATTGCTATTATTAACTAGCTTTTATTATACCAAGTTGGGACCAAAGATGTAGAAAAATCTAAATCGAAATGGAAGTTTAAATATATTTTTATAGCTTTTGGGAGTGGAGATATAGACATCCATTAGCCCGGCCCCAGGAAGAGTAAAGTTACCTTCTCTTGAGCAATTCCTGTCTGGCGCGTCCACGTCACGGGGTGGTCATCTTGTACTCCGGTATGTTGGAGTGTTTGTGTTGGGATATATATTTTAGACTCCAATATATTGGACTGTAAGATGGCAAGTTCAGCAGGGACCTGGTACTGCAGGTTATAATGCAGAACTCCTGTCCAGGGTTACGGGTGAAGACCTCAACGATGGATTGGTGTCCGAACCCTGATGGAGAGCGAGATTGTCAGAATTCTCCGAACACCGATTTCGTAATACCGCGATTTAGAAAGCAACGGGATACTACTACATTATTTATTCCCATGAGACTTAATGATGGAAGACAACCAGAAATCAGTTTTTCCTGACGATCCGGTAGCGACCGGTACTCTGAGTTTTTCGGGACTCCAAACTAGACCCCCCCTCCCCGAAAAGCATGCTACTAGAAAGAAACAAATCCAACTACGCAGGAACATCTGCGTGGGGACCTGGAATGTAAGTGGACTCATTGGTGAGGGTAAATTGCACGTCGTGGATAGTGAAATGTAGCGATGCAACACCGTTGTTACCGGCATATGTGAGACTTATTGGAAAAGAAGTGGCCGCCGGGACTTGGACAGACACTCCATCTATTACTCAGGTGACGATACAAGTACCAACAGCGGTGTGAATATTGCTAATTCCGAACAATGGAATAAAGTGTTCCTAGGTTACAATCCTGTCAGCAATAGAATAATAACAATAAAACTCGGCGCGACACCCACCCCATTGGATATCATACAGGTGTATGCACCCACTAGCGCAGCAAAAGGTGAAGATGTAGAAAGCTTCTACAACGACATTAAAACTGCAATAGCAACAATACCCAACAGAGATCTGCTCATAATACTTGATGACTTTAATGCTAAAGTAGGTGAAACACGAACGGATACGGGTTTGCGGAATAAAGTAGTCAAGTACGGTTTTGTCCAAAGAAATATACGAGGCGAAAGATTCTTACAATTTGTAGCTGACAACAACAACTTACCATTATGAATACAGTATTCCAGCAACACTTTAGCGTTGCTGGAATACTGTATTACATTACCGTAATCAGATTGACTATATACTGATAAAATTTAGATACCAAATTTCGATAGTGAACGCACACACACTGCCCGGAGCTGACTGTCTATTTGATCAGCAACGGCTTGCCTGCAGCTTCAAACTTAAACACCGCAACTCCATATCTCGTAAAATCAACGAAAAGTACGAAATAATAAACCGAACGACTTTACTAAACAAACTGTCAATCGATAGCAACATATGGAGGTCAAGAGCACTACATGATGAACCGGAATCACTCTGGCAGTCTGCAAAAAGAGCACATTAAAAGACGCCACTTGGCACCTCGTGGATTGCCGTGAGATGAAAGCAAATGATGTATCCGTCCAGGATTTGAATTCCATAAGTGCTCAAGTTCAATCTTCTTCTCGCAGATATCATCACAACTATCTCAGAAACATCTGTTTATAACTGGAAAGATACGCAGGTCGCCACGAAACCAAAGTTTTATTTGAAGACAAACCTGGGGAATTAATGATGCAGATGTAGTAAGTGTAAAGGAAATAAAGGATATTGTGGGTGTGTGGAAAGAATAATAGATAGCTGTATAATACCACCGTGTAGCTTAGACACTCTCTTGGAAGCGAATAATACTTCGGAACCATTTGTGCAGAATAGTGAAGTTCGAGCTGCAATTGATCACCTGAAAAGTACCAAAGCTGTGGGAGGTGACGATATCCCAATAGAGATTTTAATGGGTGAATACGGAGTTGAAATGTTGCATGTAATCTACAGATTATATTGTGCACACTCCGTGTTCATACCGCTACACAAGAAAGGACCAACAAAGAAATGTAACGACTAAAGGCTTATCCTTAATCTTTCTTGTCATCAACGCCAGACTGCAAACCTTTCTAAATCCAGAAATAGCTGCAGAACAAGCCGGATTCGTCATGGGTCGAGGAACTAGGAAGCAGATTTCAATTCTTCAGCAAATAATTGAAAAGTCAAATTTTGATATGGGAGGAGGTGTGAAGGTGACACCGCCAG
Source organism: Eumaeus atala (assembly GCA_017140195.1). Lineage (NCBI taxonomy): Eukaryota > Metazoa > Arthropoda > Insecta > Lepidoptera > Lycaenidae > Eumaeus > Eumaeus atala. The sequence continues at coordinate 186,097 of JAFELO010000775.1, forward strand.
CCCCATCACTTAGTTCACCTTATATGACACCTCCATTAAAACGAAATGCGACTGTTTGAATAGAAACCATCGAATCGAAAGGTTTTCAGATACATGCTGGTGTTTGACAGGGATACATACTTTCTCCACTCCTGTTTAATATCTATGCGGAGTTTATTATGAGAGTTGTTTTGGAACAATGGGACAACGGGGTTTCAATGGGAGGTCAGAAATTATCCCAAGATACGCCGATGACACAACTCTTCTAACCCGCTCCGAAGAAGATATGGAAGAACTGTTGACACGCCTAGAAACAAAAAGTCTCGCCTTCGGATACGTAATAAACAGAGATAAAACCAAGATGATGATCGTCAACCGAGTTGAACTAAACCAGCCTGACATCCACAAGATTGGCAACTGTGAGGTTGTCTAAAGTAACGTGTACCTCGGCTCAAAGATCATAAACACAGGAGGTTGTAAAGACGAGATTCGAAGGAGGTGTGCTATCACAAGATCTGCCGTAGATAAGCTGAAAAGCGTCTGGTGCAACTGCAACATCACTAAAACCACGACAGTTCATATCATGGGAAGCTTGGTCTTCCCTATATTTTTATACATAAGCGTAGACGGTTCGTCGGAAAGACCAACGGAAAATTGAAACACTTGATATGTGGTGCTGGGAACGACTGCTGCAGATCTCTTGGATGCATTGAAGACCATTACATTGTCCGGGATTGGTATGTGCCCGAAGTGGCCATAGGCTTGTCACCTATGACAACATGGGCCTAAGCACCTTGTGAGTTTCAAGTAAACTCACATCGTGAGTTTTCCAGTAAAGCTACTGGATCTACGAGTTGTGGATGTACTAGCTCACCTCTGCCTACCTCTTCGGGGATAATAGGCATGAAGGTACTTTGAAGGTAGTGGTATTCCACGGAATTTTTATTACTCAAGTCAAGTTTTTCGCTGATTCGATTTTTGATGCAGTAAGCAAATATGGACTGAAATCTGTTTTAAATTAAAAATAAAAATGCACCTTTGGCACGGCACTCAAAGTGATAAACATTTTAGGAATTATCTACAATTTTGTGAATTTACCTGATATTAAGAGACAGTATGTCATTTATTTTTATCACGACCACCACCCTACAAGTAGGACAGATGTTATTAAAATGACAGCAAGTTGTTCCTTCACAGAACGTCCCCGTAATCCCACGCATAAAGAGATTTGGTAAAACACGCTAAAACTGCTAACAATTACAAAAAAATTAGACGATCCATGACCACGACCACTCCGCCATTTATGTAATGCCCTGCTACTCGTACCTAGTTTGGCCATAAATGTAACAAAAAAAATATTATAATATGAAAACCTGATTTGAAGTAAGTAATAAAAAAAAGCTTATTCAAAGTGGTCTCCATTGGCTACAATACAGTCCTTTAAACGTTGAGGCCAGTTATTAATTTCACCGCGCACTCTTTCCACGAGGAAATCCTGCCAATCATATAGATTGTTGTAGGGGCTCCAAATTATCATGGCGTTTAGAGCAAGCCGTACTTTCTAAAGCTGATCATAATCCAGTGGATTAAGGTCTGAACGTTCGTTCTAACCAAAATTAGATGAAACGAGCTTTATGATCTGGTCTCGAGTCTTGCTGCAAGGCCCATACTTAGCTGTTGAACATGGTGTTATTAAGGGCTAAAGTACCTTCTGAAGAATGGTATCTTCTTACACTTGTGCCGATGTCTCGATATCTTTTTGACAAAAATATGGCCCATTTACTCTTGCATAGATAACACACCGCCATACCATCATTGAAGTTGAATACTGCCCACGTTGCACGCTGTCGACTAATTGGGAAGCCGCAAGGAAGCTCCCCAATAAAATCTATAAAAGCTTTGATAATAAATACGGTCATTTTTAATAGTATAGGGGAAAACGAGCAATCGGAGCCTTTCAACGACTACTGACACCCTTGAACATCACTACAATTATGACGATCCGTTGCCCACATATTCACCCACTCCCTATGGGCCACCGTCTACTCACAAACGACACGAAACGCGACATCGTAGGTATCACTTTAGCGGCGGTATCAAGTGAGCGAGAGGTACTCCCCGGGCGTACTCGCCCAATTCCGTTGCATAGGATTCTCGATGTAGGGCACAGGACGACAAAAAATCGGAGCAGCAACATTATATTTTCTCATTTTATTCGCTTTTGTAATTAAATACTTAAAGCTAAATCTTACCCACATCCAGTCACTGATTGAGTTGAAGTGTATACGCATTTACAAATCCCATGACAATTTTGAAATGGAGCTGATCTGGCGATGGAGCCGGAAAGTGTGGGACTTCACCAATAACCTATCGCAACGTCGTAGTATTTGGGTATGATTGATTTGTAAGTACTTACACTTGGATGACAATCAAGATCTACACATGGAACTTGAAGGAGGCCATGGGAAATCTTCCTAAAAAACAGCAATCCTATCTTCTTTGGGATTCCTCGATTTGTCTTTATAAGACCTTCGGTTTTTTTTGAATGAAGACTTGTATATAAAATATTCTTTTATAATTAATTGGCCAATCAAAACTCACTAATTGGACAAAACTGGACAACGTCTTGCCGCTTCACGTCGTCATGGCAAAAGCTCACCGAGGGGTATAAGTAATTATAACAGAGTCCATTATTCTGATTATATAAGTCGGTAGCACTTGAGTATTTAATGATCAAGCAACACTTTGCCTTGGTGACGATTTGTCCTCGTAATAGACGTCGCGTCGGTAGCCACCAATTGGTTTGAATTACTAGTTTCTCAATAGAGTTGACCAACCATCTCACTACCTTTCCTATAAGTTTATACTTTTCTTGAAGAATTATCTCGTTATGAATCATAACTACCTAAAATTTGTACAATTCCTGAAAACTGCATATTGTGTATACCTCATTTCTATGGAAGCGCAGCCACAACAAAAATTAAAAACAATGTCCAGACAATAAAACCGTTAATATGTTGGAAAATGAACAAAACAAATAAAATATACCGCTGGGTGTTAATTTTTCAAAGGTAAACGAAAATTGGAAGAATTTTATCCCGTATATTTTATCCCGTATTCGCCGACGTGCGTTTTTTGTTGTGACTGGCAATCTTTTTTTTATAATACCGATGTTCCTGTTCATATTATAGGTGACCTAATAATTATTGAGACTAGTCAAAGACGGTTTACATAATAATAATAATAATAATAATAATAATAATAATTTCTGTTGACTAATCACACGTGTACCGACAGCGAAAATATATTTTAGATTTTATTATAGATATATATATATATATACATCCACGATCTGGGAAGGATTCAACAGCGGTCTCTGGCGTGACATGTAGGCCTATTCTGAATATGTCACCACTGTACCAGCCAGTCGTCAATAAATGTTAGCAACGTTACGATGTTTAGCACTATTGATACAAGTTTTCAGTGAAACATATTTACTTCTAATAGCGGTAAATACCTCGCAGTGTAGTGGCTATAAATTTAAACGAGCGATTTTATGATCTATTGTCAAATAAATTTCCAACTGTTATAAACCAACGAGGACACCACTTTTTTTGAGGACACCACTTTTCTTCGGTTTTAATAAAGCGTATGTCAATTATGCCTTTAGTACGTGGGGATTAGATAATTTTAGTAAGAGATAGTGCCATGCGGCATTATATCAGTCAGCTCTCGCTCATATGATATCTCCGTAAAATGAGAACTATGCTATCGCCATGCGCTGTTGTTTGAGAGGTAGTGACCCAATGAAGGGGAGGAGGAAGCGAGGGCAGTGCATCTACATGAAAATAATAATACGGATGCCTATGGGCATTGGTTGCAGTAACGTTACGAGTCCCATATGTTATTGTAAAAAAAAATCACAAAATGTTTTATATTAATTACCTCTAGTACTGGTCCGCAAGTTTGCGGTAGCACAGCGGGCCATTGAACTTGCTATGTTGGGTGTTTCTTTGTCCGATAGAATTCGCATTATTAATTACTAATATTTTGGTAGGTAATTATGGACAAGAAAGTTGAGGGACGTGACAGAAACAATGACACCATCCCGTTTTATCAGTAGGCCAAATTATATTACGGTGAGTAGGCGAATTATTCGGGTCATTATGTGTTCAACTTTGATTTAACATTACTACATAATGAATTTTATGTGAGATCAATGCACAGCAGAAATTAACTTTTTACTGACGAAAGGACCGATCATTTCAATAATTTCGTATATTTTGTAGCTTAGGCGTCGTAGAAACATATAAATGCATGTCTTTGAGTTGATAGGGCAATGTTTATCTGTGTGTAATAAGTACACGTGTCAGGCAAAGTATTTTGTGTATAGCTGGATTTATGTAACACATTGAAACTAGCAATTCTTGTATCTGTATATGTACACATATACTCTGTCTGGTAATGTTGCAATTAAAAATACAAAAATATCACATTTGAATTTGGAATACGTCATTTTTATACGATTGATTTCATTTTGGCTCCAATACATTGTAGAATATTTTGCCATGCTAAATCCCAGATGTTGTCCCACACCACATGACAACCCCACCGACTTTGGGACAGTGCAATGGGGTGAGGTTCCCATCCCCGCCCCTTGCCTCGTGCGCAAAAGCGCCGCGACTTTTTTCTCTTTGTGTCCCCTCTTCTTATAAGAGGAGTACAAAGAGCGGCACCTCCTCCTGCTCTTTGGCCCCTCTTCTTAAAGGAGGGGTACTAAGAGCCGTCACCTCTTTGGTTCAATTGGCTTCGCCCAAGGTGTCTGAGATCACGCCAGGCTACTGAGCCCCACCGCCACGACAAGACTTGAATCATGGTGGGGAAACGTTTGTGCACGTGACTTCTATTGTTTCAGGAGTATGTTTCATCCGTACCCATGTTTCATCTACTGTCACATAATGCTGTAAAAACTCGTGAGTATCACGCTTAAGCAGCGCCAAACACTCTGACGAATCGTCCACTCGACGTTGCCTTTGTTTAACAGTGAGCAAACGCGGCACCCATCGCGCGCAAAATTTTTCATTTGCAAATGTTGGTTTCAATTGTTACAACCGCATTCAGAGGAAATGCTTACCATCTCTGCCTTCTGCCGCAACTTTAAGCGCCGATCATTCAAAACGATTATTCGAATCTTCTTGATCATGTCCGGATTCGTGACTTTAGTTTTCGGCTGGATCTGTTGGCGTCTTCGCAGCTTCGTAAAATCAGTTACCCAGATGTGAATTGTACCCAATACAGGGGCAATATTACCGAAAACACTGTCAAGCTTGACTCTAATCTGGGTTGCTGTTTTCCCTTTTAAAACGTGAAACTTTATCACCGTACGAATTTCGTTCGTTTCCATTGTTGAGAAAATTTACAGCAGAGAAAGTTCTAGGTTTCTAGTTCATACAAATTCTATCAGTTTGAATAAACTGAAATTTGGCGCTCTATTACAGTAAAACTACTTTTACGGATTTTATATACGTCGGGCAACATAAATAATTTAATAAACCGTGGTTTATTAAATTATTTATGTTGCCCGACGTTTCAGAAACTTTATAGGAACCCTGGTCACGGGTGGACTGAGATGACAGATGTACCAAGTTTTTAAAAGTACCCAAAGAATTATAATTCTAGTTGTTCCGATTAACGCAAACAGTACTTATTATATCTTGCTGTCTTGAGGTGTTATGTTTACTTCTTGATTTGATTATGTTCACCACTGAATCCCAAGCAGAGGGATGAACACAGCCATCTTCTCCTTTGAAATTTGGAAGTTTTTTAATTTCAATAGCCTCATGGATCATCCTTGCAAGGAATCGGTGTTCCCTCGTGAGGATTTGCGCTGTATCAAAGCTAATGTAATGGCAAGGGTCAACTTCAGCATGCTCACAGACCGCAGATTTTGTAACACGTCGGTGTTCCATATCGGCTATATGTTATTTGACGCGAGTTTTTATAGATCTTTTAGTTTGCCCAATATAAGAGAGTCCACAGTCACAATCAAGCTAGTACACTCCTGCATCTTGCAGAGGGATATGGCATTCTTTGGCGGCTTAAAATAAGTTTTTATTGAAGCTCGCTTGAGAATATAGCCAATTTTATCAGTCACCCCTTTTTAAATATGGTAATATAGCCCTCGACAGTGGCTGGTTCCATCTCAGTCCACCCGTGACTATGGTTGCCGTAAGGCTTCTGAAACGTTGGGCTACTTAAATAATTCAATAAACCGCGACAAAATCCGTAATAGTAGTTTTATTTTAATAACTAACATTCGCATAAACTTAAGACATCAATTGGTGCTCTATTTTCGAAAAGATAATAATATAATATAATGTAATAAATTTTGTTAACCTATCTTTTTTTAAGTTCGTCGTTTCGGACAGTTATCAATCACTCCGGTATATATATTACAAGCTCATGGTACTCTAAAATAGAGATAAGAAAAGAAATCTTTATTGATCTTGTCCGTCATCTCAACAAAACAGAAAATCAAAAATGAAAAGATCACAATTTGATTGAAATAATAAAAAAGAAAGTTAAATTAAAATATAAATAATGAAATTAAGTATTTGTACAGAGATCAGTACGAACTGTAATTTAGAAATTTTCTTTAGAGAGGGTAAGAGAAATGTCAGAAATTAAGTGATGCCTGATATTTCTAATGTTGTAATTGTTGTAATATATTCAATTATAAAAAGTCTCAGTAGTATAGTATGTTTACAGTTTTAATTAAAATAGAAGTACTACTGGAGGTAAAGAGACTATATCTATTCGACTTTTAAATACATTTATTTCAATTGGTATTTCCACATTCACAATCCAGGACAGACTTAAAATAGTACGAGAACAACA
>JAFELO010000775.1:193098-229679 GCA_017140195.1 Eumaeus atala
TATATATATATATATATAATTTTCACGGATTGTCCTTCGTTCCTTATATTTAATATTCGAACAATATAGTGTTGAATAAACAAAAAGGAGAAGGAGTAGAGCTCCTTTTATATAAATTATTTCGTGCATCGTTTCATATTTGATATACTTTATATCACGAATATATATGTACCCGGCGAAAGAGAAAATATACTATATAATTACGATTTGGCGATGGCAGATAGCGTCAGCCATCGTCGCCATCGCCAAAGGGAGAAAGAGTCAGTCCGTTCTCAGAACCTGAAACGATCGCTCTCTTGAAGATTGTTAATGAAAATAGCGGCAAACTGAGCTATTATATATGTATTCATGCTTATGGCCAATGCATAATCGTTCCATATTCCGACAGAGTCAGACAGAGTCCTTATATTTTTGAAATTTTTAAAGGTTGTTTTATCTTCATAGTAGCTATTCTAGACTTACGTTGCGTAATAATGTCTTCATTCTCAAACAAACATTTGCTCCCTCACGTGTGTAACACGATACTTGAGTCCAGTCACAAATAGTCAATCCTTCAAGAATTATTTTTTGTTTTAATTTACTCTTTAGTATATTCATTGATATGGTTTACTGGGGAATGGCCCCCGATTATGATCTTCTCCACGAGGTAGACTTTCACGTCAGTGACGAGGCCATTTGAGCTAACGCGCGCGAGGTATTCCAGACTCTGAGTTGGGGGCAGCTCGCGCGTAGAGAGGAACCCCTCAGTCACACTGTCCATGTTAATAATATTTAAATTAACTATTACAAATATTCTCATATCGGGATGCATTTCTCCCATCTGCGGGAGAGGGGGGTAGGGGTTTAATACCCCTTTCGATCCCTAATCTAGTCTCGTCGCTCTACGAGCACTGATAGCAATCCGGTAAAGCATGACATTGGGATTAGCTTCCATAGCATGGGTCCAGACTCCAATGAAAAAGTCTACAAGTAGAAGTGAAAAAAATCTAGTTTCAAAAACTCCTATTAATTCTTAGAGGGCTCATTCGATTCACGTCTAGAAAAATGTATCCATCTATGTTCTACTAGCACTTAAAAAACCAAAGATGGCGAAATAAAGGGCTTCGCTTAATCCTCTGAAATTACTAAGAATTTGGAGATTTTAAAGAGAGATTCAGAAAGAGACAAACTTTTGAAATTAAATGTGTTCTAAAGAAATCTTATAAATAATGAGGTACTCCAGACCTAGAGGTTAGTCCTTACCATTTAAATTAAATAAAAATTGGATTTGATTGGATGGCATTCTGGTTTAAACGATTCCTCGCACATATTTTAGGAGCCTTCAAAAGACTTAAATTTTTAACTTCAAGACTAGCATTAGGTTAAATAGTAATTGACTTTTCTGATTACGGTTAAGGTCATAATTCATTTGTAATCATATGCGTCCTTGCATTTAATCTCAAACACGGACTTGCTATGTGATTCTGAGCCGCTTTACATGTGAAGTTCGGATATTTTAATGATTTTATAGCGGACACTTAAATGGTATATTGTCAGTTCCATTGCATACATATTTTTTTTCCTAATTGTTCACGGGCCTTTAAAAGGATTATGATCACACTTGGTTGTATATGCTAGTCGATCGACACAAAGGCTGGTATTTATCGCCAATAATGTCAGAGGAGACTAAACTATGTTAATAATAAAACTCTATGGGGAGGCTTATGTCCAGCAGTAGACGTCCTCCGGCTAGTGATAATGATAATGATAATAATGATGATGACGAAATAATAAAAAGTATAGAAAATATATTACTTTATCGACTGATAAAACTAAAAGGCAACCAGTGAAATATCGATAAAATTTTGATTGTTTCTTGTATCTCACAAGGCACGGCGGGGGAATAAATCGAATTGTATCAAAATTCTAGCGCTTAAACAAACCGTTGGCATGCACGATCGGAATATTTATGCGAATTTTGAATTTGAAATGTCGTTTCAGGAAAATTACGGGAAACAAGCGTCATTGAAAATATATAAAATGTACGGTGACAAATATCGAGTTGGAACTAATTACGACGTATTCGGTTAGTGATGTACAATTTTACTATACTACAGTAATAAAGAGAGACTACTACTACAGTACACTTTGTACTAATTAAAATTTTAGTCAATAATTAGGTTTATCTTTAAGTGGTGTATGTATAGTTGAAAAAATATTTATCAATAATCAATAATAATATGTTCATGTAATGTATCCGTAATTTAAAAATATTTATTTGCTATTATATAATAAAAGATGATTTATAAACATAGGCCGTGCCAAAAAGGAAACGAAACTTAAATAGCAGAGATATGTTTGCAATGACCGAGGTTACTCACACCTTTGATGAGCTAAATATTTTTTTTACAATAAAAATATTTTACAGATTTTATCGCGGTTTGTTTAGTTATTCATATAACTAAAAAGTTAAATGTAAAGACGTTTCAGAAACGTCGGCCTTGTACTATTTTCGTCGTAATAACTATATAAAATCTGTAAAAGTAATTTTATTGCAACAAGTAACATTTGCAAAAATTTAAAATATCAAAAAAGTACTCTAATATTTTTATTACTTGGTTTTTGTAACAGATAATGTAATTGCTTCATGCACGGGCTTGTACTACCGAGGTCGTTTTAACAGGACACATGACACCGGCGTAAAGTTATAGCTGTACAATCGCGTTTCGTGCGGTTTTTGAGCGATACTGATTGGTATAATTGTATTTAGCAGATAGAATAATGTAATGAAATAAATAATTATATAATATGTGTTTTTTGCTACTAACTAAATAACTAGACTAAATAATTATAATTCATATGGTAGTTTTAATAAGTTCATCATCATCATTCCAATCATCAACTAGCTCAGTCCACCTGTGACCTTGGTTGCTGCAAAGCTTCTGAAACGTCGTGCTAGTTAAATAATTAGTAATAATAATAAACCGCGATAAAATCCGTCATAGCACTGATTTAACAAAAGATCATAAGGAAGATTGATATTTTTTCGTATGCCCCGGATAAATGTGTAAATACGTCAATAATGTGCGAGTGAGACAACGATAATGGCGTTATTTTGAAATCGTTTCTTTATTATCGCGGCTCATACCTGATGATGTATTCTTATGTATTTCTTAAAATTAAAAAGTGTCGTTTTTTAAATTTTGCACTAGTGCGCAATAAAGATTATTTTTCGTCTTAACTGTGATTATTACTAAATTTGGTATGTTTTGTAATTGCAAACGTTTTTTTTATTAAACTTTGGATATCTATATAGGATTTGAATTAAAAGAAAGATGAAATCTATATAAGAAATTTCTAAATAGTGCAAGACAGTGCAACGTCTTCCACACTTCTGGCTTTATTGCACTAAATTGTGTAATGTTAGGAACTTATGGCAATTAAGTATAAAATATTTTTTGTAAATAAAACACGAAAAATATGAAAAAAAAAAAATATATTTGCTATTTCAAAAAGTATAATACTACGTTACTTTTACACCAGTTACTTTTTAAGTTTCTAAATAGATAGTATTAGTTTCCAAAATAAATTTTAAGTCGTCAATTCTCAGTCACCGCAGCGTTCTTCAATATTTCTTCATTCAATACTCAATCTATTTATGTTATTTATGTCACCTTATCTTAATCAGATCACTTTTCTCATATTATATCATAAAATTATAAACCATGAATTGTCTTGTTGCCACCTAAAGAATCAAAGTAAGAGCTTTAACTATCTGAAATATCTGAGTAGTCTTATTCATGATATGACTTCCAAAGTATGATACTTTGGAAAACCAGTCTCAACATTATAAAAAGTTAAAAGAACAATATAAAATAGTCTTCTTCTTTTTAATAAAAATATTAATTAGGTAGTAGTAATAATAAGCAGTAAGTATCGCAAAATTTTTAGAATAAAAATATGAAAATAACTATATTGCTTTGGCACAATGTTGTCGCGTAACAATTGTGCTAAAGCATTTTTCTTCCGCTCACCAGTCACCTGAAATATTAGTAATATACTAGAATGATAAGTCCAAATATTAATAAATATCAAGATTTTAACATAACAGATAAAAATTATAGTAGTTTTATTTCGGCTTATAGAAAAAGGCCGAGCTTTCTCCAACTGGCACAGGTATCACAGCCTGGAGATCATAAATAGCTACAATTTTAGAGCTACTAGGTTCCCTGTAGGACTTGCTGTCTCCTGATTTTCCTTCGTACTAAGTTCTTTCTGTTTTTGATGCTCTCTATATCTGTCTTCTGAGACCTGTTTTTCTTCATCTATAACGTTTTTATATTACTCACACAGATTGCATTGATCCTTTTTAGGCGTGAAAAAGGAAATGTTAGGCTCCGTATTAAAAATATGAGCGTAAAACTCATATTTTACAGCAAATTTTTGGATGGATTCTCCTTCCTGTTTATAATGTCTATATATTTTAGCAATAGTTAGACCACCATCAATGAATTCACGAGAAGTATTAGCCTCAAGGTAATGGCTTTCGACTCGTGTAATTGTATTTATATGGTCACGTACGGATTGTGTGACTTCCGGGTCCAAGTTAGTCTTTGAATGCTTCCCACGGTGATCTATTGGGACTGTACCAGTATCACTGCCTTTTGCTTCAAGAATTATTCGTAACATCCATTTGCCTACAGCTAACGTATATCATAAAAAGGTTTTGCTCACTCCAACAGTCTTACCTTCTGCTAAAAATGTAAAATAACAATTTGGCCGTCTTTCTTTTGTAGCATTTACTTTTAAGCGACGCACAGAAACAATCAGAGTTCTACACACGATGATAAATAATCCCGCTGTTTTTTAAATGAACGAAGACTTCAGAAATAGTAAAACAATTTTCACCGGTTCGACGATAATTTAATTTCGTTGAAAAAGATAAATGGCATATACTTGAGAACTACTTCAGCAGTGGGGCTTAATTTCTTTAGCATTTGTTAGTTGTCCAGTTTGAGATACATAATTTTTTCCAGATTTTTTCAACACTTTCAAATTTATTTCCTATCCGCTGGGCAACATTTCGTACTCTTTTTTTTGTTAAAGACCGATGAAGAGGACTTCATAGGCTTCTACCAAAAAAGCAAAACAAGGGTAGGAAAATTTCCCAAGGCCACGTAGGACTAGAAGTTGAATTGGACGATAAACTGGACTAAGAACTAAGCGAAGAGTCAGTCGAACAGCCATACGTAGAACTTGATGATGAATTGGATAAAAGGCGGAAACGTTTTTTCTCCTTATTCGATATAAATCTTCTTCATTGTCAGTTCCAATCGTTTTCATCAGAAATAACTTCAGCTCCTTAGGTATCCCCGTCATCATGGCTTTTTTGAAATTTACTTCAAATATTATTATTGATAAGATCAACCACTACTTCTAAACACAATATCATTAGGCTTTTAACGGATTTAATTGTGCAAGTTAGAGGTGGAGACAGATACAGATATTCATATATGATTAATATCTGAAAGGAAATGATAAATAGACCTCTTTATATTTAATAAAAATACACTTACTCGAAAAATTTTCATTTATCATTAGTAAGTCTAAGGGTAAAGATGTTTCTAAAGTCGCTGTAACAATTAAATTGAAATATTTCAATCAATAATAAGTTCAGTGATCATAAGATTAGTAATATAATTAGTAATTTAATATACTTTCATTATGTTTCACTTCTTACAACTAGATTTAACAGATGCCAGGGGGTTTTTAACAATTTTTGTCATGATCATCAAAAATCAGTTAATATGTCAAATAGGCAAATAAATTATTGCACTTTAAGCAAGCACCGATTGATATAATTACTTGGAAAAATTCAACATCTCGAGCTATAATGCCTTAACATACAATCAAGTCTACCATGATTAAAATTTTGGGAATATTCTAATACTGAAATGGCATAATTAACAATAAGGTCATTATTGAATAAAAATTATGAATAATTCCAGGTCTACAAAGACGTAATATTACAAAACTGGTGTTACTGTTTTTTGAACTGTCAGTTGCTTGCGTGTAGTATCGACACAAATGTACATTTACGTCTTATATGCTTTAAAAAAATTAAATTCTTAAGTCATATTTACCTGAGAGACGATATAGCCTCTGTACACAACTCCGCAACTGAGCAATAGGACGTCGTCTCACACAAGGGGCGTAGCTTTTGCACTGAAAACTTAAATGACATTGGCGCTCTCTACCCCACAGTGCAAAAAGACCTTAAAGCATTAAATGCATCCACATAAAAGGGAAGTTTTGGCAATGATAACTCAAATTTGGATTTTTTGACATTTATGACTTAAGAACTATGTAGTTGTGCGGTATGTTAATCACTATATTTAAATATCCTCATTTTCAGGTTGAAGCAAAATTATTAATGTTTGTTTTAAGTAAGCATAGAAATGTGATAGTCTACATGGCAGTATGTAATTAATATCTACAATTTATTGCATCCAATGCAGGATCGTGTTTCAAACAACTCAATGAACTCAAAACATGATTTCATTGAGTTGTTTGAAATATTGGGGGAAATATTAAACATATATTTGGGGTTCCGTACCCAAAAATGGATAAAAGCGGAACCATTGTCTGTCGGCACATCTGCATGTCTCGTCATGTTGTTTTTTTAGAAACACGTGGCCTCGACTCAAGATGGACCTTTGGCCCTTATTTTTTGACAACTCAGTCTGAAAGTTCTAGGTGTAGCAGCGATACTGGGCCACACCTTACCCAACTTTAGAGGACCCAGTGCCGCTTACAGGAGACTATACTCTGAGGTCTACCGGAGTAGGGCCTTGTATCCGTACATACCCGGGTCCCGGCCATCCGGTGAGGATGGGAACCTGACCTCATTTGACGGTTGAGGTGCCCTGTTGCTGACAGATCCGGGGCAACTCAGATTAGGCGTCGGATGGCACCCGCAGGGTTTTAGTGGGTATCCGGTTCATTCGCGAGCCCCACGACCCCATCGGATCCCAACCAGGACCGATGGCCATGTACAAATGCATTTTCTCGCGAAAAGAAAAGAAAAGAATTATGAAAGCAAGTTAAACCATAAACGATAAATAAAGGTCGAACGAAAGTGAAATCCGAACATGGTTAGATTAAGGGTGAAAAAAGCGGTACGGCCGATAAAATGACTAAGTTGTCGTAAAGTTTGAAGGTAGCCAGTGGTCCCTTGGAGGTGGTGGGTCCTGCGAGTATTCGTTTGTCCTCCTCCTATAAAAGCTCTCGTTTGTAGTTCACTCCATACAAAACGAATCCAGGCGTCTCGCAAGTAAAAGTCGAGAAAAATACTTATAAGTTGTGATGTTGATATGCGAGTCCGACTGGCACTTGGCTGATTTCTATAGATAAAGCTGAAAGCACATCAAACGACGGGTTCATTTTTTCGTAACCTATCATCTAAGAAATTTAAAAATGTGTATATGTACATGATGGGTTTGAAAGTCAGGCAATGTGTTGATTGTGGGCTACTAGGTAGTGACAGGCTGCATCGTAGCATGTCACTACCGTATAGAGTTTTGCCGACTTGAGGGAAATAATTATTTTCCACCATGGTTCAAGCCTTGTCGTGGTGATGGGGCTCAGTAGCTTGGGGTGAGGCTAGATACCTTGGGTGAAGCCAATTGAACCGAGAGGACTGCTGTCTGGCTCTTTGTACCATTGTTATAAGGAAAAAACAAACACAGGAGAAAAGCAAAGGACAAAGGAAAAAACAAAGGACACAGTAGTTGGAGGTAATTTTGTGCACGTGGCAAGGAACGAAGATGGGAACCTCACCCCATTGCATTATTCCAAAGTTTCTGCTTGTATTGACTTTGGTCAGATGAACCACCACATCCCCATTTAGAGTAAGGGATTAAATTTCTTTGTTGTTCTTGGAAAATTGAATCAATTTTTAAAATTCTGGCAACAGTGTGGTCCAGTAAGTCTTGTATAGCATAAGTATTTGTGATTTTGATTGTAGAAGATAGTGGATATCAAGTTTGTTTTATTTCTTTTGTTTTGTAACATGGGGGAACTATTGTACACTTTCTTTCATTGGTTCAATTTCCTAGGTACGTATATTGTGCTGTAGTTAGATCCGAAGCAATAAGAGCACTCAATGCTTCTGTATCAGATAAAATCTTCATTTGATTTGACTCTTTCCACATAGTCGAGAAAACTTTTTCTTTTCGCTCTCAGACTTTCCTAGCTCTTCAACGAGATGAGCCTCTGCATACTCACCTAAGGCCCGCAGTCCTTGCAAAAATGCGTTACAAATATGCTCAAATCCATATTCTTCTAGTAAAAGAGTGTTTTTCCTTTTCGTTACTAAAATATGGAATGCAATAAGTATTCCATTCAAATTGTGATATTTTTGAAAATCATTTATGATATGCTATAGTTCTACCATTTTGCACAGTGCGTCGGCACTTTATAGGGCTGAGACTAGCTGTCAATGTGCTCTGTTCACATGTAGTTCCGGGGCACCTCACCAATGTCGGTACTGACGGCTCTCGCGGTGGTTTTAATGAGTATGTGCAGCCAGCCCTACACAACCAGTACCGGCGTTCGCACTTAAATGCGTTCACCCCGCGTAAACATAAAAAAGTGCAACCTCACCCTTGCACGAGGGGGTGCAACTACACCAATATCCTGACTCCAGGCTGAAAGTCAAAAAAATATGTGTTTCTCTCAATCACTTAATACAACTAAGTACATAATATATTTGACATAAAAAATGTGATGAGTGATTGTTCTCTGTACTAGGTTTACACCTGCATTACTGAGCACTAGGCTCACCCACACAAGGCTCAATATATCCTGTTACTTCTTATGTTATTGAGATTAAACAAAAAAGAAATGACGATAATAAGTTTGACATAAAAATAAAAGAAACAAAATAGCTATTAATAAAAAAAGGAACACAATAAGGCATGCGTATGTGTGTGAGTAAGTGAATAATGTGTGTGTGTGTGTGTATGTGTGAGTATTTATAAGAAATATATTAAAAAATATTTGTATGTGAAGGTGTAAATAAAAATGTAAGAGTTGTGTCCATTTAATGAATCTTAGTTATAAGTCCTTCAGTGGCATCATAATTTAAATATGTTAGCCAGTTTTCGTTTGCATTAACTTCTATTGAGGTGATATATAGACAATATTTGGTTCAGCTTGTTGCACAGAAACCGTCGACGAAAACAGGAGGACCTTTGTGACATACTCGTATTAAATTTGCCATTTGAGCATACAGTGTATTTTTTGCGCTGGTTTACAAAATCATTACGATCGTAATTGAGAGAGTTCTTTTTTAGGATGACATTAAGAACATATAACTGCCCTACCGAGAGAACTCCACCTTTCTTGTAAACTTCGGCAGTGGGAAACATGTTTGGGAGTTTCCAACTAACCTTAAGAACATATCTTTGAGTCCTTTCTAGGCACTATATGAGGAGCGATTGCACTAAAGCGATATAGGCTCTCCTAATTAGTTTCTCATTATCAATAAGACTTAGTCCCTTGAAGACGAACATAAGCTTGCGAAGTCTTTTGCAAATAGAGTCAATGTGTACTTGGAAGGACAAACTACTGTCAACAAATACCCCTACATATTCAATAAACTATATTCGGCATAGCATGGGACAGGAATAAGTGGTTGAATTGGGGGCAGTACAAGAATGAGCCTGTAATGATAGAGGAACATTCCTGGGTTGTGTGTATCGTGTTAGGGAAAACAGGATATACTTAGTTCTTACGACATTAAGGGAGAGCATATTATTATTCAGCCAATACATAACAGAGTTAAAACCTTATTGTGTTAAACTGAAAGTACGTAACGTAAGTATTGCCACAAAAAACGAACGCCGTATCGTCTGCATATGTAAACATTTTCCCACAGGTCTGGTCATAGCGTGGCCGGACAGTCCCCGAGGAGGTGAAGTCTGGCCTTTTCGACGGGGCCAACCTGCCGCTGGAACGTAAACGCACTCCCCTTCGTTATAAAAAAAGGTTGCTAAATGCGTGTAACAGAAAATTATTGAAAATGCTGCAAGCATAACAGAACAAACGGTAGTCGGTATTTGGTCACCACCGATAAATATCCTCATAACGGTTATACATTCGTGTGTAATCGCATTAGGGAAACGATATAAGGAGGCGAACGAGCAATCGCATGTGTTCAAGAAAAGATATAATAATTGTCATCTTTATGCTGTATAAATAACATGGCCCATGACACACTGGGGCAACTACACAATGAAGCCGGGGCTGCCATTATTAATAGAAGGACCATTTCCATGGGGAAATCCTTCACTGTTAATCGAATAGGTCGTTTCAGGGACTCAAATTATCATGGCGTATAAAGCAAGTTGTACTCCCTAAAACTGACTATAAATCTTAATGCGGCGGATTAAGGTCCGGACTTGGTGTTCGGAAAGATTGGGTGGATCGAGCTTTATGAGCTGGTAACGAGTCTTTTTCGAAGGTCCGTACTTGGTTGTTAAACATGGTGTGACTTAATTATCTTCTCAAGAATGGTATATTGATATACTTGTGCCGATGTTTTCACACATTTCTCACAAAAATACTAAAATCTATCAGAAAAATTATATGTGTAGAGAACGTGGTAGCACTCAACTAGTATCAGCACAATGTAAAATAAAAATTCATTGGCTTAGTACGTTCGCTGATGCAAAATCACAATATGTCTTTGAATACAATAATTGTTGAGCGTTTGTGTTTCTAGTAGTTTGTGTTTCATCGCGTGACAACATTTTTACGGCGGTGAGTAAATTATTAAATAGCGCATACACTGCAGCCTCTTGTGATTTCTGTAGTTTGGTGACATAGTCGAAATTTGTCGTTTTCTACTGTTTCTTTGAGAGTGAATTCAGAATAATTTCTGGTTTTTATAGTTTCGTCTTGTATGGAAATGTGGAATCCTTCTGTTTCCCAAGTAATCTACAAATTCATATTCTAGTTCGTCTAGGTATTTATTTTATTGTTATTATTATTATTATTATTACTGTGCGTACATTGAGCTACATGAATGCAATGTCATATCCGTATATACATATAGAATGAGAATTGATAAGCCTTTAAACCCGCTACTTCGTCCGCGTAGACTTTGCGAAATTGTTATCAGACGCATCTTATGGTTCGGCCGGAGGCTTTTCAATTCCACGTCACGTATCCTAGACACTTGAATGATATATATAGTAAGCAATACAACATGAAATTCTCATCAAGCACGATATGATGTCCCATAGCGCCACTTCCATATACCTCTCTAACTAGAAAGATAGATAGTACGATTTTTATTGACCGCAATAAACATAGGTTAGTAATATTACAACTTAATTATTAATACAATTGTAATTAATGGAGGTGGTCACTCAGCATTTGCCATACATATTGGATATAATACATATGTTTTACACAACAATAAAACCTTTATTATGTGCCGAAAGAAAACAGCATCGCTAATGAAGAAGCAGTGTTAACTCACCTTTTTTTATACATACCACGGTATTTTACCGCCCTTGTCTATTATTTGGTAATATCTCTTGTCTCTATTTGTCTATGAATTGTCACTGCTAGATGGAAATCACGCTATTTTGTCATTGCTGTCTCCACGAAAAAGGTTATTTCTACGATGCTGTCTTTTCTTTCGGCACATATTAAACGTTTTATTGTTGTGTAAAACTTATATATTATGTGTCTGTCAGAAAACACAGCATCGCTAATGAAGACGTGTTTGATATCTTCTGGTGACAGGAAATAAACACACAGGCAATGTTGAAATTAATGTTAATGAACTAGCACTCATAGTAAAAAGAATATAATATTTCGATTATAAGGATATATTGTTTATCTATATCATATTAAAGAAAGTAGGCATAATTAAACAAACATTGAATAAATTTTCCATCTACTATTTTTGTAACGAAATCAAATTCTTCCACCATCTCACATTATTTAAAATAAAAATCATAATTTAATTAAACACTATAAATTCGTGAGAATGTTATCCATTAATTATTTATTGTTAGTTGTTATAAAGTTAACTTTAAGGAGGTTTAAAACATTCTAAAGAGTATTTTTCTTGGCACGTTCCTGTGTATTGATCTCTCGGCAATAATGGTTTCTCCATGTCTGTACAGGTGCCCAATTACCCTTTGATAAAAACTCTTCTATTGGTTTGTCTTCTAGCCAGGAATTCGATTAAGTTGATTATTAAGTATTTTCGAAGCGGGTGATATGGAGAAGGGGGTCTTTTTGCGGTAAATACGCAAAGTTTTGTCTTCTTGGAGTTAAATTTTGTCGGCCACATTCCGAGACTTTCGTCAATAACGACTCAACTACAGACATAATTTGGTTCCGATACTTGGTGACGTTTTCCCGGAAAGTATTGGTGGGGCCTGTCATCTGCAGAACAGTACTGTCATCTGCAGAACAATGGATGGTTGTAGCATATCGTTGATGTGCAGAAGAAACACATCGCTGATGTGCGTGGGAGACAGAACGCACGCTTGTGGAACACCAGCATTAACAGATTTGAATTACGAACATACTCCGTCGACAACGACCTTGATGCTGCGATCTGTGAAAAAACCAGTCTTATAGTTTTCCAGGCAGTCCATAAGATGGAAATTTCAAAAGGAGCACTTTATGCCCGTCCCGATCAAAAGCCTTCGCTATATTCAGACCAACGGCCAGTACCTCCCCCTTGGTTTCAATTGCCTCCGCCCACCGGTGCGTTATGTAGGTCAATAGGTCGCCAGCCGAGCGTCCCTGATGGAAACCGTATTGTCAGTTGCTAATTATTTGGTGTTTCTCTAATTAACGCAGGAGCTGGCAGTTAATTATGGTTATCGCAATAGGTCGGTTCGTTGGATCCGAGCAGCCACCTTTTTTTAGGGATCGGGCATATTATAGCTGTCTTCCAAGAGCTTGGGACTGTGTCTCCTGGAGATAAAAAGGATGTATTGAAGTTAGCTGATAAATATCGTGTACTCTTGAAGGTACAAATAGACGATATACAAAGGTAAACGTTTTCAAGAAATTATGTGTATCTATTTCATTGATTTCCAATAATACCATACCTTGGTATGTATTCCACTGATTCTCAAAACCGTCTGTATAAATAATGTGCAATCGCCAAATTATGCACTTTGTAAAAACAACTTGAAATCATATGCGTAGGGTTGACTGCAAAAATATGTTAAATTATGCACTGCTTTCTATTAGTATCTAGTAGATTTGAAACATGCCTTGAAATAAATATACGAGTACTCATTAGTAACCATTTAAATATATATGTCATATGATGTTGCAAACTAGAATCTTAGGGTTGCATTGTTAAAATCTATCCTCCCCTCCACCCCGGAGGGTAGCTTTTAACAATGCTGATAACAATAAATAAAATTATTGTTTTAATTTTTTACAGTACTTTCAAAATATAAAGCTATATATTTTGTTATAAGTAAAGAGAGGAAATATGTATAATACATGTGATGTAGACCACTATAAGTGCCTTTCGATATGCATGCGGTCTCGGTATGGCCACCAATGTAAAGTATTGCATTAGCTACATGGAAGGCTTTCACAAGGCACGGCGACTGAGAGAGAGAGAGGACTGCAATTGACTCGATTTTTTTCATCTGCTACCATTATAGCCTATGGGACTGAAACATAACTTGATGCGCATGACATCTAATTTTTTAACATTTCATAATTTTCAGGTCAAAGCTCGTAAGGTTGACGCATGGTTATTAATATTCAATTTAATTTTTTAGGCAACACCTTCATTTATATTATTTGAAATGTACCAGCTATCCATATAATATTGAGATTCACCGCTATAAAAAAACCGTAGATACATGAATAATTTTGTCGGTTTCTGATTAGGAGAAACCTATAAAATGGCCGTTCAGCAAATGACAGCAAAAACTGTTCGCTTTTTTCTTTATAGCAACAATATATCTAGGAAACCGCACTGTTTGCAACATCCTTCGGGTCTCGGCGCTGTATTTCTACATCTGTAACTTTTTTAGGAGACCAAAATCAATCACCGTTCTAGAGAAAACCATTTTTGAGAGGTTGAGATAATTGTGTGTATGTTCCAGTAACGCCATTCTCTGCCTCGGTACATACAGTCTCATTTTTCTAGGAAACCATAGCTTGTCGAAGCCCTATACACGCGAAAGAGCTAGCACGGCACCGCGACGAAGACGAAGGTTTCAACGGTAGCCGTGTGTAACATGCGTGTAAAAAGGCACTAATCCTAACCGTCGACAATTGTAATATTTTTTGCGGTGTTGCGTCGACAAACGTTAGCTAATCCGAGCGTATATCTTGAGCCATGAATAACAATAGGTTCGAATCTTCATCCGTTGTCCCGTGTGATTTCTTGGAACCTATAAAGAACAGTTTAACTTAGGTTTTCTTAGTATTGCATTAGACACTAAGTCCCATTACCATGACAAGACACGAACCGTGTTGGGGTACCGAAAAGCCAATCTCAATTTATTTTAGCAGTCTCTTTATAAAGAGAAAACATATTTGAAATCAGGACTGTATGTCCTTTTTGTTGGTTTCCAGGATCGAATGTATAGAACATTTGAACAGAAATTTTGATTACAAATTTGGAAGTAAGTATAATAACAACTTAACGTAACTTTAGAGTCATAGAAAAATACATTTTTTACTCTTAAATAGGTACGATACGAAGATATAACATTTTACTTCATCTTAAAAAATGGAAGAGTGACAACTCAAAAACGTGACACCGATTGCTTCGGCTACGCGTGGTATATGTTCTCAATCGCCTTGATTGTAAAATGGCAAGTTAAAGTAACGTTAAAGTGTGGACACCCTAGTTCTGTATGAAACGCAACCGCCATTCATCATCATAATCGACCGCCATGCGGGAGATAAGTGAGTTAGGTACCTATAGACATACTTACGTACAATGTAACCACAATCTTGGTAGTATGTGAAGGCGATTATAAAAATGCAGTTTGAAATCTTAGTGCTTCGGTATTATTTGTTTCATTAAAAGGTCGTGGTTTTTAACACGTTGTATGGTATCTAACTTTGCACTCATTTAATTTATATAAATTTTTTAGAGTAACTTTATAAACCAGGTTTAAATGATGCTACCTTTTGCCTTAAAGGCAAAAAAGTTACAATTTTTTTTTTCATTGGGCCATGAATGTGTACATTACTATTCTGAAAATACTTAAAAAAATAAGGCGAAAACTTATAAATAATATGTGGTGGTGTGTTGTCGTAATTTTAATTAATCTTAAAGTTAAATTGTTATTGTGATTTAAAATTTAAGAAAAATCTTGACGTAAAATATGGACACCCTGGTTCTACACTAAAAGCGACCGCCATGCGTGGGGATAAGTGAGTTAGGCACGTATACACCTACTTACTTATAATGTTAATGGGGATTTATCAACATAATATGAGTGGCACGTTTTTCAAGCAACTTTTTTTCATTGTTTTTGTTTGAAATGAAATCCGCAACCCGTGTTGTTTCCCACAATCTCGCATGATTGATGTATTGTACGGCCAGTGCAATATATTTATATTATCAAGTTTTAGTAAGGCCTAAGTCCAGCAGTGTACGTCATCCCGCTGGAGATGATGATGAGGTAATGGTTAAATTTTTGTGGTATAAACAATCATAAAATAATTTAATATACACCGTTTTTACCTTCGACTTGCGTTACGAGGGATGCGATATTATTTGTATTTTTTACTTTTCATGTATTATATATATAATGTCAACGTCGCCCTCGCCACGTCCTGGGGATAACATCTACTTATGATGCCACTGATTTTAGTAATTCCTTTGCTCTCGTCTTTAGGACGTGCACAAAATATGCACCAAACCCATCATTTAAGCTGGTGTTGTAATACGGGTGATATCTATATTCCTCGTCGTTCAAAGCAGATGAAAACAATTCATTTATATTTTGTATAGCAGCCCCATCCATGGTCATCTGCGTATCCAAAAATGCACTTTCAGGAGTAGAAGGCGTTCATATTTAAGCCTACATAGAGTGAAACATCGTACAATTCCTGTATCATGACTTGTAGCTCTTCAACGTTGTTAGCGAAGATGATAACGTCGTCGGTAAATAGCAGATGAGTCACTTGTTCCCATCGATATTTATGCGTCTAGTTGACCCATTGAGGAGCTTGAATATCTCCTCCAGTGTGAAGAGTTTCGGTGAGATGGAGTCACCTTGATGCACCCTCTACCAACGTGAACTGGGTGTATGAGCTCGTGGTGTTTCACTTGAAGTGTTACTGAACGATAAACTCCTCCGATGACATCTACGTATCTCAAATCTACTTGACAGCGCTTCAGCGTGAGGATAACTGCCCAGGCTTCAATCAAGTCGAATGCCTTTTCGTCGCCTACAAAGGACCATTAGTGGTTGGTTATTCTAGTTGCATTTCTCGATTACTTGGCGAACGGTGAATATGTTGGAAGACTGTGGAAAATCCACACCTGAACCCTGCTTGCTCTACTGGCTGGGCTGAATCAGGTCTGGTGGCTAACATTTTTTTAAAAATTTACAAATGTGGCTCAACAGTGAGGTCAGTCGGTAATTGCCGAGTTTAGTGTTGTCCCTTTTGTTGGAGTATTACGTCAGCATCTTTCCACGTTTTTGACGTTATTCCCTCAAAAAGCACTTTGTAGCATAACAGCTACAGATGTTTAAGTGCTCTACGTCCTCCAAAAAAAAGTTGCTCCTAGGTGATCCCATCGTCACCAGGGCTCTTTCCTTTCTTCATTTGCTTGAGAGTGCGTTTTGTCTCGTGTATGTTAATTTCAGGGAGGTCTTCCGTCATGTGCCTAGGTAGACTCGTGGGTCTCCAGAAGCAGAATTTTGTGCTCTTGTGGCTGCGGGTTATGCAGTTCTTTATAAAATATTTCTACTATGCTAATAACTTCCTTACGATCGATCAGATAATTGTTGGCCGTTACGCGTAGTAAGTTTGTATATTTGAGATACACCTCATCTTAGATGTTTCTGAATTATTTCGGGACCTCTGTATGATTCTACGTTAGCCATTATTATATTATGCTTCTTTCTCCTTTTATGCTTGCGGATAATCTGCTTTTTGTGACCGTTAAGAGAGATTAGGGTCAACTAGTTGTTGGTTTATATCGTCAACTTTTCCATTTTTCCATTTTTCAAGCCATTCTTTGTAGTCGTCAGCTCTGATTATCTGAGATCCCATTGAAGGATGGCTTTGTCGTTTCTACAACACGTTTTCTTTCTAGAGATACCTTCAGTGCGATTCGAGATGTTACTATTCTGTGGTCACTTCTTGGGCTCACTTGGTTCAACGCCTCAACATTTTGGATGATGTGTCTTCTGTTTGTCAGTACAAAGTTGATATGGTTTTTTTACCATCTAGACTCCTCCATGCCACAATCTTTGGGTTGTTTCTTAAAGAACGTATTCATGGCGCACAGTTTTTTATGCTCCAAGTAGCTAGCCAAAGAATGCCCCACTTCATTTCCTTGGCCTGAACCGTAATCTCCCACATACCGATCTCGAGCAAGGCCACCTAACTTGGCATTGAAATCTCCCATGACGATGGAATAGAATGAATGATAGGTTCTTCTCTAGAACTTTACTGGTATCGTCGTAGAAGCTGTCTATGACGATATGAGTAAGGTACTTGCCTTACTCATATCGTCATCGATAGAAATATGAACTTTGGCCAAGTGTTTTGAGCTTAAATAAGAATCAACCTCGACACGAACGATAACTACTAATTCCTCAAATCTAACCGGGCATATCTTTTTATTTGTTAAAACTGCAAACTAGAACAAAGATGCTGATTATGAATCACTTTATTTCAATATGTCTAGATTTATCATCGTTACCGGGCTATTCCAAAATATTAGGGTCACATATTAGAGGAGGTTGGTGAGGGAACATATAATAGATCCTACGATAAAATAAAAAGCGGTGTCAAATAATACCAACTGATACCACCAGGGGCAACAATATAGGATATACTTTCTTAATTATAACATTTTTAATTCCGCTTAGCCGTGCATGTTGCGCCAGATATCGCGGGTTCGAATCCCGCCCACGTCATGGATGTTTGTCTATGTGTTTCTGCAATAGAAATGTAAAAATAAAAATTGCTTGCGGCCACGAATCACGTATGGTATTTTGTGCCAATATTGAATCCTATCAGGATATGAATATGAAATGTGACCATTACTAAACCTAGTAAATGTACACTACCTGCACGCGTCCTTATTGAGGCTAGACACGTGACCATTATGGCTTTGGACGCCTTAGGAAAAGTTAAGATCGGTTGGTTTTGCTGTCGAATACGCCGTTGGGACCGACTTGACTATCGATGCCACGGGCTAGGGCACTATGCAGGCTCTTGTAGGGCGGAAGAGGACAGGAGTCGTTGCTGTTGGCGGTTTGGGGAGGATGGTCACCAGTCAAGGATATGCACTGAACCTCCGTATTGTCATCTATGTGAAAAGGTTGGCAATGAGCGAGCCCCTAATAATATGACTGGGTCTGGGTGGTGCACATTCTCTCGGGAGGTATGCATAAGAAAAATGGTTAAGGTACTACAGGTAAACCTCCAACGATGCAGGTTAGCCCGTGATGTGCTTCTCGAATGGAGTCGTACTTACAGAGCGGATATTATTTTGGTATCAGAGCAGTATCACTCTTTCTCCGGACAAATTAGTTCTGTGGCCAAACCGGCACGGCGGCAATATGGCTCCCGGGCCAAAATCGCCTTTCCATTAGGTATAGTGACCTTTGTGTCGTGTTATTTTACTCCTAACGTGCCTATTTCTGTCTTCCGAAGTAGGGCTGATGAACTCGAGAGAATATAATAGTTCGTATGCATATGGGAGAAATTGTGATAGGGGAAGACTTTAATGCAAAATTCGTCGAAGGGGATATGGCATATAGCGACGTACGGGGAAGAGAACTAATGGACATGGTGGCAAGTCTCGACCCTGTCATTATTGAGGAGGGAAACACGCCTACCTTTCAAAGAGTCGGCATGCGTTCCTCTATATTAGACCTCACGTTTGCTAGTCATGGATTAGCGGGCGTAATCACTGACTAGGCTATCGTACACGACCAGTCACCAATACATTGCGTATTTGGTTCACAGTAAAGAAGGAGGACCCACTACAATACCAGAATGTATTGTGAACACACTTCAACAGATGCCACACTCTAAGTATGAGTCCGGTCTTCACGATCAAGAAACAGAGTCTGGACTATTTCCACCATCGCATCGGGTTCCATGGGAGCTACCGAATTACGGCCTACCAAGTTTTGAGTGAGGTTCAGTAACCATTGCCCCAAAGGTCGGCAACTACATCCTTATAGCTCGTTTTCCAACATCTTGTTTTGTTCACCTTGATCGCCGTTACTAGTAGCTTTTTCGCGCTTTGTACTCTAAATTCTTTTGCTGCCAAGTGTCTCTCTTTCGCGCCCTCAGTGCTTCTCCACGTAGACACATACACTCAGCCCTGAGCAGTGCTATCTCAGCCGTCCACCAGTAAACTGGTTTCCGTCGTGAAAAGGCGGAACAACAAGGCCGTGTCGCATCACATCCTGCAACAATGAGTTCCATCGTGCGAACAACAGGCTTATCCACGTGGTTAAATAACTATGCAGGAACTTCTTTCTGAAGTGCTTTTATGAAAACATCCTCATCTAGACTCGACGAATTCCATCCTTTCCGGTTTATCCATCATTCTGGTATTGTAGTGGGTCCTCCTTCTTCCTCCTCCTTACTGTGAACCGAATACGTAATGTACTGGTGATCACTGGCCGTGTACTCCTCTACGATAACTTAGTCAGTGATTACGCCCGCTATTCCTTGACTAGCAAACGTGAAGTCTAATATAGAGCCACGCACGCCGACTCTTCGAAAAGTAGGCGTGTTTCCCTCATTAATAATGACAAGTTCGAAACTTGCCACCATGTCCATTAGTTCTCTTCCCCGTACGTCGCTATATGCCATAACCCATTCTACGGATTTTGCATTAAATTCTTCCCCTATCACAATTCCTCCCATATGCATACGAACTATTCGCTCGAATTCGTCAACCCTGTTTCGGAAGACAGCAATAGGCTCGCTGGGAGTAAAATAACACGACTCAAAGACGTGTCATCTCTAATGGAAAGGCGACTTTGGTCTGGAAGCCATATTGCCGCCGTACCGGCTTGGTCACAGAACTAATTTGGTCCGGAGGTAGAGTGATACTGCTCTGATACCAAAATAATATCTGCTCTGTAAATATGATTCCATTCAAGAAGCAGATCATGGGCCAACCTGCATCGTTGGAGGTCTACGCCACAATGGTCACGTGTCTAACCTCAATAAGGGCGCGTACACTACCCCATTTATTAGGTTTAATGATGGCCACATTTTATATTCATATCCATCAGGATTCAGTATTGGCACAAAATACGATCGATTCGATATTTTAGAATAGGAATAGGGGGTCTAAAACACGTACAGACATAAGCATCAAAGGACAAGGAAGCATAATACAATAATGGCTAACGCAGAATCATACAGAGGTCCCGAATTATTCAGAAACATTTGAGACGCGGTGTATCTCAAATACACAAACTTACTACGCGTAACGGTCAACAAACATCTGATCGATCGTATGGAAGTCATTGGCATTGTAGAAATATTTTATAAAGAACTGCATAAACCGCAGCCACAAGAGCACAAAATTCTGCTTCTGGAGACCCACGAGCAACTCTACCTAGACACATGAAGGAAGACATCCCTGAAATTAACATATACGAGATAAAACGCGCTTTCAAGCAAATGAAGATAGGAAAGAGCCCTGGTGACGATGGGATCACCTACGAGCAACTTCTTTTTGGAGGACGTAGAGCACTTAAACATCTGCTTGCATTTCATATGTAAGGAATTAATATAACTGGTTTAGTATGTATTTATTTTCTCGATTAGGTCAAGTATTCGGATACTTTCCTATCCTCCCTCGTATTACGTATTGTATATTATCTAATAAGTGGTAGTGTCATGCTACATTGCAGCAGAATTGCGCCGGTACGACCAGGGAGGTACCTCTTGCACACATGATACCGGCGTAAAGTGACATCTTGAGTGTCGCGTTTCGTGCGGTCTGAGAGTGGCGAGTAGCCCAAGGGGGGGGGGGTGAAAAGGAGTGCAAAGAATTGGCATAGTAATTATGCTGCTGTTCATGGGCGTCGGTCGTTGTAAAAGGCTCCTCTTGGAGGGCTCTATCCGAGAAAAGTTATAGTGTACAATTATAGGTAGGACGTTAAGGTAGCAAATCCAACTCGTGTTTTCCGCCAGTGAAAATCGCCTTTTTTTGTATAAAGGTTATTATAAAAATACATCGATTTAAAAAACTCTCTGGGACGACCTTTATGGTCATTACCATATACCAAATACAATATAGTAACAGGAATAATAAAATTATTTTTATTTTTTTTTTAGTATTGGGGGGAAAACGAGTAATTGAATGATATTTTGACGATTACCGACGACAGTCGACACTGCCATGCAGACACAATGCCCTCCTTTCCTCTACCCGTAGATGAGCCATGGGCTACTCATAAACCACACGAAATGCGACTGCATATCTGTAACGTTACCGCGCTGTCTGTTAAGTGGTTTACGAATGAATGCATAACGCTTATAAATATTAATTCCAAGCCGCATGGAATTCAAAAGTGCAATTGAGATTCATTTTTGCATCAATCACAATTCGAGACGGAATATCCATTTACGCGAGAAGATTTTTCAGAGCCAAAGGAAACGCTAATCTAGATCTTTTTATTTTTAACACGTACACCGAATTCGGTCTACATGTAAACGGGAAAAATTATAGGCTAAAATGCCTAGTGACAAAGAGGAAAATTTCGCTAGTTCCACTTGCCAGTGAAGGTAAGTGGATTAGAATAACGATACAAAAGTGTAAGTGTGTATTTATGTGCATTAGAAGTTATACGTCTTTGGCGTAACAAGATATGAATCTTATTGATTTTTTTTTTATCTTTTGCCTCATTCTACGTTTGTACTCGTAGAAAAAATTACACTAACAATAGAAAGTACCTTCAAAATGTATTTAATAAGTTGAAAGTTTTTCTAACGCATTATGCTCACTTTTCTGAAAAACTTTAAAATGTTGACTGTTGCCACTTTCAGGGTGACGGTTCCTCGTGACGGTGCGCGCGCGCATCATAAAAAACTACGCTCATAATTTTTCCCAAACGCATTCAAGAAATTAAGAAATAACTTTATTTTGCAAAATAAATTCAAAAATATTGATGGAGCAAATTAATTTATGATCTATGTGGTATTGCGTTTGAGACGAGCAAACGGAGCCCTTTTACGACTACCAGCACCCATGAACATCCATATAATTACTATGTCGATGCATTGCTGCCCTTTCCTCCCCCCAATGGGCTACCCACTACTCATAAACTGCATATCACTGAACATCACATTACGGCGGTATTACGTGAGCGAGAGCGTGCTGGCCCAATTCCGTTACATAGGAGGATGTACTGTCTTGCTCTTTGCATGGCACTCTATCCTCCTATGCAACGTGACACCTACTCTTCCTAAATTTATTATTGTTAAAGTTTCTTCTACTTCTAAGTTCTACCTTGTTTATGGTTGAAATGCGTCAGAATATTTAAAAGTTTTATTGTTTTTTGCATACAGGGCAAATAAAAATACAAATCTAAGTAACTACCAACGTCTCAATACTTGAGTGAATATTATTCGGACGTACGGAACTCATTACTTTAAGGGGTAGTGCAATGTTGCATTGCAGCGGAATCAGGCCGGCAGGTCCTCTCGCTCACAAGCTCACAAGAGTCCAGCGCAAAGTGAAATCTGTCGCGTTTCATGTGTCAGTGAGAGTAAAGTGTCATTGCTATAATGAGCGCTTACTCTATATGACCGGTGGCCTATTGGAAGGCAAAGCGGTAAGAAGGCTATACGTCAGCAATACTCATTAGGTGTTGAGGGATTCAGTAGCCATAAGTCCCTAAAGTTTCCAACTGCGCGTTTGTCCTCAATTCTATAAAATAAAGTACATCAGTGAGAATTAAGACAAAACGTGCCATAAATTAATCCCGTGGGTGTGTGTATACGGAATAAAGTCATCACCAGTTTTCGTATACAATCCTCCAGCGTGGGTTTGTAACAAAATACAACACATATAATTAAAATTCATTTCTGTATTCCAAATAGATTAACTGTTATAGAAGTGGATTTATTTCTGTGGGATTCAGGTCAGAAGCGGTTTGCTGGAGCATTAAGAATATTTAATGCCTAAGTTTTTTAATATAGAAGAAAGCCAAATGAGGATTTGTTTCCTAAATATAGTGACTCTTAGGTAAGGCACCACTGTCTTAGGAAAAGTCATAGGCCTGCCAGATAAATACAGACCAGGACCAAACAGTATTTCTACTGTTTGGTCTTAGGTTGAGTGAACATCAAGCATACAGCTTCTTTTCTATGAGAGCGGGCCAACGAGTCGAACTTACCGCCACCCACAGATATTTTACAAATTAGGCGTCCTACAAACACGTTGCCGGTCTTTAAGGAATAGATATGTTTTTTTCCGTGAAGACCCCTAAGTCGTATTGGATCGGATATACGGATAGAGACAGATGGTGTCACAATACTGTTGAACGCGGTAAGAAGTGGAGTTTAGACCGCACAGTTGGGGATTTAAGATGAGAAGGACATCAACATGTTGGGAGTGGAATTTAGAGTTCTGTCGCGATGTCCGAAGATGAAACAAAAATATACACAAGGAACTCTCCTTCGGATGAAGTGATCAAGCCGTCCGCAAAAAGCTTGAACGTCAACGATTCGAATCGCTCCACTTTCTAAAAGGTCAAATGTAACGAACCAATAATGCGCCTTTCTCCCTTATCCACTTTTAAACAGCGCTGGCAGTGCCTACCACTTTTAAAACTTACCACAATGCAGTGGAATTGAGCGCACACAACTGGGGAAGTACTTCCAGCTCATATGACACAGCCTGCAAGTGATGGCTAGTTCCGTGTAGTCTGTGAGTTTTCTGTGTACACCTCGAATGGAATGATGAAAGTCGGAATAATTGTGCCGTTGTTATTGGCTCTAGGTAGCTCCGGTTTTACCAATTACATACATACAAAACCGGATATAACCAAATAAGGACTGGCAAAGTATGAACGAGTATTTTTGTAAGAGGTAGTGCATAGGAGCAGAGATGCATGGTACATGACCCTACATCCTCCTGTGCAAGGGAATTGGGCCGGACCGACCGGGGTGTTACCTTTCGGTCACTTGATGCCGCCGTACACCTGAGGTGTAGTGACACCTGAGGTGTCGCGTTTCGTGCGGTTTGTGAGTAGGCGGTGTCCCATTGGTGGGGGGGAGGTAAAAATGAGGCCAACGCATCGGCATAATTATGCTGAAATTCATGGGCGTGGGTATTCATTGAAAGACGCCGATTTCTCGTTTATCCTCCTATACTATAATAGAACTATTTTACCGGTCCTGTATATCAATTGCCTGAAATGTATATTTTCACTTTAAGCCTGAGAATTACCCGTACCAGTAGGTATTTTAAGCATACACGCTGTTGCAGTTCGCATGATAATTTCGAAGCCACCACACTGACCCAAAACGTACGAATCCAAAGATTTACCGCGGGTGTGGTGTCAGGTTTAATTTGAAAATATGAAAATGGTCGCTAAATTGTCTAACGAATAGAGTAATAAATAAATTATATTGTTTAAACATTTATTAAAATTAATTGAATTTGAATAATTTATATGTTATTGCTTTATATATAGTGGGACGCCAGCGAACGTTCGTGTTTCGTCAAGTGTTTTCTTTGGTCACTTTAAAAACATGTTATATTTTTTACGCTTTTAACATTATAGTATCCCCATTTTTCCCTAATGTTCCTGCAATGCAACGTGGCTCTACCTCATAATAATTTCTCTCACCCTCAATTGCGAGGGACGAGCACGGGTCAAAAGCTTATCCCGGTAGAAAAGGCAAATATTATGTTATGGCGAGGGATTTCTAAAACGCCTTCATGGTAATAATATATTTATATTAACAGTACAGTTGATAGGTACAAAATAAAACAATGAGCTATCTGGTAATATTTAAAGGCTATAAAGTATCACGTTTTTTGTAGATTAAGAGATTATTGCCCCTAAAACACCTTGATGTGTGCGGCCATAAGACTGGCGTGTTTCACACGACGAATTTTTATTGATTAGTTACGTATGTAATCCCTCTGACTTTCTTGATGCTTAAAACAAAACAAAGACGATTTTTATGCGGTTTTCACCCATGGAATGAACGATTCCCGAGCAAGCTAACCTTATAATTTTTCCCCCGATATTAATTAGCGGAGCAGGCGCAGAACGCTAGTTTAAAAATAAGAGAGGAATGTGCAAATTATTTAAATCCTATTGCTTTTAACTTGTTTTCCTCCATAGATCTCCTTAAGAGTTATTACTCACGTACACGTATACCGTTTGCTTTCTTCACGCTGGTGCCAGCTTTTAAAATAAAATGTTATCAGATCATACGTAAGAATTATACTTACAATCATTTTTTTTTTCATGTTTTGAGGACTGCTTAATACCAAGGCCTATACACACTCGCATAAAGGTGATGTAGACGGGTTGCCTTCTTTTCTATTTCTCTTTTAATCGACCACAGGGAACTCACACACCAACTGAAAAGCGAATATGGTCTCGTCAGATGAAAAGGTACCTCCCCTGTCTTACCTAACTTGGCTGCAATGCAGCAAATCTATATAAAAAATCGTTCTTTTCACTTTCAATTTATATCAGCTATCATAAAGTATATAATATTTTACCAGTACTTGATGCGCACCTTCTATTTCAATACAGTAAAAGTGGCGTTAATTTATTAATGTTAGCCGTTAAAGAATCAATATTCATTTATAGCGAGGATATTGCACCAGGAATAGTTTATATTACCAAAACTAGCAGCAGCCTGTGGTTTAAACCGATGCAACATACTAAAATTCCATATTATAAGCTTAAGCCCCCTATCACAATAAAACTACTTATACGAATTTTATCGCGGTTTATTTAATTATTTATTAATCGGGCTGGATAAATAATGAAATAAACTGCGATAAAATCCGCAGAAGTAGTTTTATTGTAATGTTTAATATTCGAGTAAACTTAAGACATCAATATGTGAACCAGTACGGAGTGGTAACGGCAAAAAAAAAACGTCGCCCGGAGGATCTCATGACCAAGCGCGCAAGATTTGTAACATAACTGATACTCTTGAAGAGATGGCGAGACCTTGAACTCATCTCTACGTGTGTCAAGATTTCACCAAAAAATGATATACGGGGGAGCGCCAAGATTTTAAATCAGGCAAGTAAAAAGTTATTAAATGCAACAATCCGAGTCCACCCGTGACCATGGTTGCTGTAAAGCTTCTGAAACGTCGGGCTAGTAGTAGTTTTATTGTAATGACTAACATTCGCGTTGGGGATTTAATTTAAAAAAAAAATGCTAATGCTCACTTACATCATGAAGGAACTGCAGTGCCCATTTCGAGTTTTTAGCTACAGTAGTTTTTTTTCTTGACTGCTCTATGCTGACGGCAGTGCCCAGTGCAGTTTATCAGTTACTATAAGACACGTAGGGAGATCGTCTAGGCGAGATTGTGGTCAATAGGAGGACAGAATCCCGTCCTTTCCCGCAGGTGCGAGAAATTAACGAAACAGCGGTTTTCGTGGCCGCACAAAAGTATCCAAAAATGATTGATACCGGGAGAGAAACTACACGACCGGCGCACGCGCAAATAACATCACGTCAAATCGAATTAGAAATGCAATTGTCGGTCAATGTGACGGACATACAGAAATTTCGTTACGCTTCTTATAAATGTTACGTTTTACTGTTTGTTTCTATTTTTTGCCTTCTCGGAATGTAACTTTTGAAGACTTAGATACGCGTCAATAAAGATAACAGCATTTATTTGATCGTTGGACGTGGACGCAAAAACCTTCTTTTTATAGGATAGGGGGCAAACGAAAAATCGGAGGCTTATTACTCTTGCCGACGGCCATGAACATCCTCAAATTTAATGTGCATAATAAATAATTACAACATATAGCTATGACGATACACTCATAATACCACATAATAATACATACCAGCATATAACAAGGGTAAAGGGTGACACACCCTTTAAAAAAAACCTATTTAAACTTTGTGGGCGTAAGGCTGTGTTAACATTTCCCATACAAAAATAAATGGTACCTATTGGATGTTTACTGCAGAAAGGAGTTGAGTTCCGTTTTGAAAATATTACAGAAAACGTACCATATGAAAAAACAAAAATTAAAAACACTATGTAATATCTAATATAAAAAAGCCGACCGCGTTCGTAACAAAGAAGTGAGAGAGAAAAATTAGGCATGAATGAATGATACCGGTGTTAAAATGAGAAAAGGCATGCTCCGATGTTTCGGACATGTAGAAAGAGTGATGGTTGTACGGTTAACGAAATAGATATACAATGCGAATGTGGAAGGATGTAGGTACCGGGGAAGACCAAGACGAACATACCACGATTAAATTGGTCGGGTACTATCCGAAGGAGTCTTCGCAACCGGCGTGTTTGTATGAAGACAATTATGAAAGTGGAGGAGGCAAGGCAGGTATGTAAGGATCGTGAGATGTGGCGCTTCGTTCTGTCTGCCTACCACGTTAGGGAACTGGCGCGATGATGATGTGATATAT
Organism: Eumaeus atala; assembly: GCA_017140195.1. Classification (NCBI taxonomy): domain Eukaryota; kingdom Metazoa; phylum Arthropoda; class Insecta; order Lepidoptera; family Lycaenidae; genus Eumaeus; species Eumaeus atala. The sequence goes on from JAFELO010000775.1 coordinate 220,980, forward strand.
ATATATACAAATATATATATATATATATATATCTATTACTCTTCAATTATGATATTTCCTTATGACAGTAGTACTTGAGCAAGCTGAGACCCCGTTGTGCCACCAGGATTCAATCTCATATCTTTTTAAGATTTTTTTTAAATATCTACTTATTTACAATGTTATGACGACACAATAAAAATAGTCACAAATAATTTAATCATGTCGAATACTTCAAGTATTCTTTGATCTTCTCTAAGAAAGCTGATATGTAAACAAACCTACATGTTTAGACAAATAAGTTGACTCTGCGGGTAATAATTATTGAGAATAAGAATACTTACTCTCGTTAATATTAATCAACCTAAATTGAACTTAAATAATAATTAACAAACATATACTTATTATAAGTCAATGTCCCCCCAAAAGTTGACAGTCCTAACATGATAAATATTCTCTAAATACAAATCTCTGAATCGGATCCGAAGATACTGTCGACCAGTTTTTACCAATAGATGGGGCGATTGCCAAAGAAGGTTTTAGTGTCACTTGAGTTCTCAAGACAAATGTAATGATACATCATAATGTTATGTTAAAATCCATAAATCTTTGTTTACATTGTAGCAGAGGACATAGAAATCTACAAGCATACGGCCAAAAAATATCATCCTCTTTTTAACACAGACGAATAAAAATAAAATAGTCACTGTCAAAAGTGAATGTAAATAAATAAATGCTGCATATCTCCATATCCCACTGGCCGGTTACTTTCGATGATTTTTTGAAGTAAAACGACACTTCAACACGTTCAAAATTGGAGGCCATAAGAGCGCGAACCAAGCGGAAGTCAGTCCAGGCTTTCCGTTCGCTGCATTTTGAATTTTAGAATACCCGTATAGAATTGGGTCGTATGATTTGGGTTTGATATCGAATAGTGCTGAAAAGATTCTTCAAAAGAAAATGTGTTTCAAGCGAAATGATGGACTTAAAATTATTTCCTTTCCCAAGATTTACGAAAAGGTCTCATAATAATATTTTATTTTCAATTATTTAATGATTATTCAGAGTTACATACTATTTTTAATGTAGGAAAGAATTCGAAGAAATCTTGTCAGAAAGCAAAAGATCTGTAGAAATGAAAGTAGCACGTAGATCCATGTCGTGTACTTTGAGAGATGACTTAGGACTGGCAGCCTATAAAAAACGCGCACTGGTCATTTCTTAACTGATAAATTAAAAATTAGCGAGGTTGTAAAACGAATCGAAACAAGTTGTGAATCGGTACGCAATGGGAGGTCACAGAAAAATTTTGTTTACTGATGAGATTTTTTTATAATTGAGCAACACTTTAACAAACAAAATGACCGTATTTATACTCAAAGCTCTAAGGAAGCCGGGATCATTCTTGGGAAGGTAGCTAAGCCCTTTAATAGAGCCATGTTTAATTACTAAGTATGGTCCATCAACTCGGTCCATGCAGTCTCGGATTTCATCAGACCTGTAGACTGACCGTCGTCTAGTCCCGATTTTAATTCGCTGAATTATAACTTATAGCCAGATTTAGAGAGGACGGCTTGCTCTAAACGACTTGATAATTTTGGAATTTCTGAAACTATCCATACGATTGATAGTGAAGAATTTCCCCAAGGAAAGAATGCGTGCCTGTATTGATAACTGGTATCAACGCTTGGACATTATTAATTAATGAACAATCAAAACTACAAAAAAGATTACTTGAAATGATTGGCTCCAGTCAATGGAGATCACTTCTAATAATCTTTTTTGTAGTTTTAATTGTTTTATATTTGTGTGTTAAACTAGCATTAATAAAAAAAAATATCTATAGCAAAACTAGTTAGTTTGGACAATTTAATGTCAATCTGCTCATTTAATGTCATATCTGCTCATTTAATGTCATAACTGCTCATTTAATGTCATTTCTGCTCATTTTATCTTAAAATGTATTGCATTGATCATGACTATTTTGACGCATTTGATAAAATACTTTAATGCCATAATGATATGAAAATTTTACACCTATCAGATAGCTATCCGATGGATAAGATTATCCTTTAAATTACATTTTTTGGTTCATTAGACCTCGATAACTAATCGGTAAATCAATAATGTTTTTTAATCATTTTTTTTGCGATTAAAGTGGTTCCACAAACACACGAACACGCACAAGCGTCAAGAGTAATTCAGAGGGCTCGTTTTACAGATTTTTGGGATGATGATTTTGGTATCAAACATGAAGCACTTGCCATGGCTTCTAGGGATAACAGGATGAATTTTCTGAAAGTTGAGCAAGCTGTTAGGTTGGAGACCAATGAGCTGATTCAAATATTTGCAAAAGTAACTGTTACTAACATTTATTTAATGCCATTTGGTTACGATGACTTAGCAAATGTTATAAGTGTTCTATTTAAATTACTATTATTTTATTATATAAGTTTTTTAATTATTTGTTTTTTTTTATATTCAAGGAATTTTAGTGCACATTTAGAATCATAAAAGAAATTATATGACGTTATATTGAAATAAACTGTTGCCAAGTTGCCAAAAGCAGAGATGATTCATTATACAGATATCTGGACTCGTAAATAAAAGTTAAAAGTTAGAATATTTAGCATACGTTCAGCGCAGTACAAAAAATTAAGTAAGCTTGACTTACAACTCATTGTAAAGTAAGCCCTAGTCATCCCTCAAAATACTGTCTTCATTCCTAATATATTATTTATTTTTTTGAGGATAATGAGCAATAGAAGCGTTAGCTTGCAAATATGAAAATATATATCTCAAAAGGTACTCTTATAATTTAAATCAGATTGTAACGTATGTTGTTAATAAAATAGTAATAAGTGAGGGTAGATAAATAACTATGTCTTCGCAATGACGTCCGTTATTGAAACCAGACCCCGAATATACGAGTGGCTTAAAAAAAAACGTGTTACTTATTTCTCCCCTATTCTACACAGATGTCACATTTTTTACTTTGTGCTAAACTATAAAATAATCGGTTATTTGCAATAATAATGAAAGTAATTGTATTTCTTAGAAAGAGACAATGCCATGGTGCGTAGGGGAACGTAGTGCCATCCATGGCGCATGACACTACATACTCCTATGCAATGGAATTGGGCTGGTACGATCGGGAAGGTACATCTCGCTCCCTTGATACCGCCGTAATGAGTCCATTGCGGGAAAAGAAAAGGCGGGCAACGCATCGGCATAATTATGCTGATGTTAATGGGCGTCGGTAGTCGTTGAAGGGCTCCGATTCTCATGATACTCGTTTGTACCCCTATGTTATAAAAAATAGACTTTTAAGACCAAGTCAGCCTAGCCATGCGCCGGCGGAATGCACCAAAGCTTGCTAGTTGAGAATTCTCAAACGAACAACACAATTTCATTTAAGAGTCATCGACGATCAACTAAAAGCGTCCCCCCTCAGATCGAACACATCTTTCCTGTCATACAACTGGAATCAGTTCCAGACTCTTGACACATTCAAGGCCTGGTTGCATGAACTGCCTTCTACCTATCCGAATATCGTCAGCACACTAGTGATGGTGTTTTCGGTGGCCGAATAGGGCACGGCGATAAAGGGAATAAAAATCGATTATCATCCGAATAGGAATGAGAAACTGATTGGTATGTTGGATGGAACTATGCTCGCGCGCTAATGGATATCACCAGCAAACTTAACGTGGATAACTAAGGCGTTCTTGACCAGCACGGACCCTGAAGTGAGAGCGTTGGCGGAAAATTTCGAATGGCATATATTTCCAGTAGTCAACCCCGACGGCTACTCTTATACCAATTATTATATTATACACTCAAGCATTATGATTTTTGTATTATGTATAAGGCAAGCCATAAATTCGTGCCTTTCGGTGTCTACCGACGCTTGGAAGACAGGTTTGGAAGACAGACACTTTTCGGACGTTCATCCAAAACTCCCAAAAAACACGAATCGCGACAGCAAAGTGTCAATTCGTGGCGGCATCATGTGAGCTAGAGGCCCACCACGATCACGCTGTGCTGATTCGGCACTGCAGCGTGGCACTAACTCTTTCGTGAAATATGTATTTCCTTTTCAAAAATAGATGACAATTAGCTGATTTTTCATCTACGTTGGCACATTATGCCAAAAACGTTGTACGACCTAAATAATTATTGTGTACGTTGTAATTGCAAGACAAACTAGGAGACATTGGATAAATACCCATAACAGGTTTTCGTGTAAATTAAAATATTACTGACATTTTACTAGTTTAAATAACAATTTTAATTAGTTACTAACATTATGATAACAGACAGAATTTCATGTATACAATTTGTTTGAAGGCAACGAAATGGTTTGGCTGATTATTGCGATATTTCTTGTGTATGGCTATATATGTTAGTAGGTCTAAAAATCAGTCGTAAAGTATAAGCGAACGGAACTATATATACAAAGTTATACACTATTCCTTGGCATCATAAAAGAAACATACTACTTTTCGTTTGTATTCCGTAAAAAGGAATCTCCTATGTGATGATTTCCATCGTCTCTGGGCTCACAAGTCACAACTACCAAAACTCCCGAAATTTTATTTTGCGGCATAACTGCGTAACAAATTAATTTCCTTTGATTTTGTAATAACAGGAATCAAGAATAAATAATTATACTTTTAATCATTATAATAAAACTACTACGTTTCAGAATCTGTACATCGATCATGGCCACGGGTGGCCATCACAGTTAACAGTCCACCAAAGCCGTGCTAGTTAAACAATTAAATGAACCGTGATAGAATCCGTAAAAATATTTTTATTGTAATGAGTCACATTCGCGTAAACATCAATATACTTTTATTTTTATTATACATCGCTGACTACCTACCCAAAGTCCAACCGAACACGGTTAAACCGGAATATAAGTAAAATGAAAAATAAAATATATTTTTGGTGATTTAAATTTCTAAATTGATTAAAACTAGCTTATCATTCAAAATCATTAGGGCAGTGTTAAGGGGTGCTTTTGAGTCTAATGTCAGTATGTGATGATAACCTCTCTCCATTACACTTTCCTCAAGACAAAAATTAATTGCATGTAATTTTTGTACTATTTATCTAAACACTAGTAGTCCGTCCCGACTTGTCGCGGACATTTCACGAAATATGGGAAAAATCATTAGTTTAAAAAATATAAATGTTATAAACTTTGCTTTCGACCTCGTAAGCATTACACGTTTGTGGGGGCAGCTAGTTCAGAATAATTTCTGCTGATATTTTACACCTTTGGTTATGCTATCGAAGTTTCATACAAACGTTTTATAAAATGTAACATAGCATATGTTCATTACGAATAATGTAGGATTTCTTCCAGTTTTCGAATCTATTCAATGTAAGTAAACAAACAACAAAATGTTTCTTTTTTATAATATCAGTATAGGAAACTATGGAACTTGGTAGGTCTTTAGATTTCCGATTTAATTGCTAAATGGAAATCAATCTCAAAGCTGTAAAGTAAAATAAACAAATAAGCGAGCATATAAGAATTAAAGTAAACATTTTGTATCCGTAAATATCACATCCTTTATCATAATATGAAACTTAATCAAGGAATCAAGTATAATAATACAATCCAAGTGGGTAGTTCAAATACAAAAAAAAAGTATATTTATAGATCGCTTGATATCTGAGCAAATTTTCCGTTTGAAACGTATGCTCAAGAGGTAAGTTCATGTTTGGTCAGAGCACACATTTTATAAATATCATTTTGATAATTGTGACGAGATAAGTCATTTCATATTCATGGGATTTATTTCATTTACATTACCTGGAGTGAGAATGACAACTTTTATTCTCACTCATGATAATGATAGAAAAAAGATTAAACACCGAAACACAGAACAGAAACAGCAGATTGCCAAACTAAAATGCATGCCATGAAGATTGACGCAGTGGGCAGTGGTAATGTGTGGTAATCCTGACCAGTTCATGACTTTGTATTTTAATCGATATGTATTTCTAAATATAAAAAAAATAATTTCTGTTATAAAGATTTTACGCATACCTTCTCAATTTTAATGAGCCATTACGGTGCCAACTTAGGATGATTTTAGGTTATCATAGAGACAAATCCTTTTTAACAACGTTAAATAAAATAAATACAATAAATCTAAAATCCCTTGAAGCATGGACAAAATAAAACTTGACAATAGTCAAGGTTTGACTGGGTTTGATTTAGGAATTTCATCTTAATCCTTCTGCGAGTTTTTTAGGTAATAATCCTATATATTGATGATGTCTTAGGTGTATTCGAATCTCACTCATTACAATAAAATTACTTTTACTGAGTTCATCGCGATTTTCATTTATTTCTTATTATTTAACGAGCTATCATCTGTTTTGCCTTAGACAATCTTGTCCGGAACCAGAACCCAACGTAATATCGATCAGTACAAATGACTAAGTCGACTATACGTACATTTATACATATATATAGACGTACATTGCAGCCACTTATCCTTTCATCTAAGTTGTACTTGGTCTATCCGAGTAGTCAAAGCTCTCGGTATGATTTGCAATAATTTCTTTTCAAAAACGAATAAGTTATTTCATGAGAAAACTCCGTAGTGTCCCTCCGTACCTCACACCCAGAACCGATTGTAGTGCGCAACTGCATTTCCCCTTAAAAACAAAGACAAGAACCCCGAGATGGCAAAAACAGTATCGTAACGCTGTTCTCGTCGTTGACCTCAAATATTTAATATAAAGTTACTAATGTATGGATGGCATAAAATAACGAAAATATGAAATACTTTAAGACATTAACGACGCCCCATATTCCAAAATAACTAAAATTAACGTTATCGCGCATACTTCAAAGTCCGAGCATTGACATGTTTGAAAATTATGAACTCCCATAATGTGTGATGCATTAGGCGATATTTCTTATTTGGGAATAATGGTAGCGTTGACGTACATTCAAATGGAAAATCTGACAGCAGATTCAAGTCATTTGTCCGAGAATATGGGCTGCAACTTAGGTATTGGGTATTTTATATATATAATTTTAAAACCTGTTTGTTTGCGGATTGTTCTTCATTCCTTATATTCAATATTTCAAAGATCATGATGAGATGATATCTACACATTACATCCAAATTTAAAAAGGGAAAAAGAAAAAGAAGAAAAGAAGTAGAGCTCCTTTTGTATGAAATATTAGTGCATGCATTGTGACATGAATGTATAGGTTCCCAGCGGAAAATAAAAAAAAAACTATTTAATTAAGATTTGGGGGTGGCAGATTGCATCAGCAATCCAAAATATATCTATCCTCCCCATCGCGAAAATGAAAAAGAGTGACCTTTCTTCAGATATACTTTTATTTATAAAAAAAAATTGTAGCAGAAATATAATTGCTACGATACCCTTTTCGCTACTCCCCTTTTTGCAAAATTTAAAAACTACTAAAACCTCTAAAACAAAACTCAAATTTAAGCATCTAGTATTGAATGCAAAAAGAAATTTTAGTATTACAGCCCGCATGAGAATTTGTTACTTCAATTATCCCAAAATAACAGTACGAATAGTTAAATTATGTTCACTGTATACCACATATACCGCATCCATTACATCATCTCTGACAAACAGTGCCTATTAAATGCACCTCGACCTTCCAAAAAGAGATAAGATGAATGTGTACCTTACTCACAGCTAATAAGTAAATAAAAACTATAGGATATTCTAATACATGATTTTTTTCATGATATATTAAAGATGTAATACAGATGAACATCCCCAAAATGATGCACATAGATAGTGCACTAACAAGTGTTGTAGAGCAACACCACAAGTAACAGTACATGCATAAAATTAAAATAATTTATCACGGATAAACACATCCTGATAATTTCAAATCCCTGATATGTTCCATAATACATTATTCACCTAAATCCAATCTACATAAACAGTAGTGTAAGTGAGCTAACAAATTCTCAGCCTTCATGATGTTATAAGGGTAAATAGTTTTAATCTCTAAAATAGTTTTAGTTTTACACAATGTGTCACTACATTCATTCAAATCTTCTCAAATATCTAAACGACACTGACTAAAATATCTTCAAATGGAAGTGAAGTTGATTATGGTGTTATTTGTTTACGGAGAGCTGCTACAGCACTAGCTGGTGTTTCATTTCTCACTAATATTTCATTATTTAATTCAGCCGTAGGCAAGGATGGAAATTTAATAGGGTGTAACATGGTTTGATTACTTTACCAACACTCACACAAGGAAATATAGTACCATAAAAATGGAGTAATACACTGATACAATTTGTATAAATTATAAGTTGATGTTTAGAGAAACAATTAAATTTATTTTAAGAAAACGCTTAAGCATTATTTTTAAGATCAAATTATTACAAGAATCAAAGCAAAAATCATAATTAAATATTGAAGAATTAACAGTTTAATGTTGCAAAACACTGTTCATCAAGTAATTGTTCAAATAATTTCGCGGTGATATTCCTATTATTCAAAAATATAAACTTTATGACAAGTTAACTTTTTAAAACAATACCTAACCTTTTTAAATCTCAATATACACACGGTTTGATGATAATGCCACTTTAAATTATTGTATTTATATATAAATACACAATGTAATTCATATCAAAGTTATATTTTACCTTCAATTTTCTGTCTAAAAAAATCCTTAAATTCTTA
>JAFELO010000775.1:229711-282154 GCA_017140195.1 Eumaeus atala
AAATTGCTACAACATACACCATTTTATTCCTGTTACCACTACTCGTATCCATTAGTATATTGTATTCATATGGTATCACTATTTCAATTCAATTTTAGATTTACCCGCATAATTTAGATTTGTAAATGTCGATAACATAATATTGCATCTATAACATGTGGTATTTCCTTATATTTTGGCTACAACATACACAGTAGTATTTTGCAGCAGCCTAGCATTTTAGTTTTACTATAGCAAAGTCGCATAACCACCGTAAAAGGAGTGGCTCCCGCAACGCAACCGAAAGCTGCCACGTTACGTTGATATAATAAGAGCTAGCCATTGATTTACAAAAAACAAAAATCGTAATGATCTAAATTTTAATCTAAAGAGTCCCTGAATTTACATAAATATTTTTTTGCAAAATTTCACTAAGTGCATAATTTTACACTGTATTCATCTTTTATATGAACTGTTTTGCGGCTATGTGTTGGTATTTTTGATATTTATTGGGGACAGTTCTATTTGGGTACAAAGTTCATTGTATCAATAAGACTAGCTCTTGCAGGAGAAAAGGTTTTGAGGAACTTAGAGAGGAGGGAAAATCCCTAAATTTCTTCAATGGGCCACTGAAAACTCACATGCCGCATGAAATTTTGTGTAAGCATGATGTATCCCGCTTGTGGTGCCGGCTGATGTGACTGTAATGCAGCATGGCACTACCTCTTCGTGTATAGTAAAAAATGGCACTCGCGGTGGCTTTTGTGGGTATTTGTCACCATCATGTGAAGCGACAGCCAAGACCACTTGACCTCCACCCATGGCCAGAGAAGACGCAGAAATGCGATCCCGCGCCTCAACAAAAAAAAGGTTCGGCATAAGCTAGGTAGGCATACAATGCATGGCACCTAACACTGGTTTTCTACATCACCAATTTGCGTCTTCTGTTTGTCGTGCCCACCAACAGAGGATAAAAACAAATAATAAAGAAAAGCAGTAATATTGAAATAAAACAAGATTACAAAAATATGATTGAATCATCTAGATTATAAATTTATACAATAAAAACATAATATTTAAGCACATTTAAATCACCACACAAGTATACAAAGAGATTCTTTTATTATACTGCTAATTCACCTATAGCATCTGCCAGCCAGATACTGCAGCTAAAATGGACTAACAACAACACATATTCACGCCAGTTCCCAAGTGGGGGCAGAGCGAACCTCATATATAACGAGAACACCATATGTGGCGATCCTTACATACCTGCCTGGTATCTATGTCATTACACATACATACATACATACATACATATATATATATATATATATATATATATATATATTACGCACATGTTGAAGCTTCTGGACGCTCACTTCTCGCCGAAAAAGACTGGGATTCGGACAGAGGCACAATTTTTATGCGGCAGTACAATTGCCAACGGAGTCAGCGACAAAGTGTGCAGCGACATTTTGCGGAAATACAGCACTTTGCAGCTTCAGCAACGTGGAAGAACCCTAGCGGGTTCGCTTCCTCATGGATATGCTGCCAGAGTAAGAGAAGGAGAAGCAGTTCGTGCCGGACCTGTCCGGGCTCACACTAGCCAGGGCCGTGGAGCTCGCCGAGAACAGGCGGTGCGCGCGCGCCGTCGCAACGGCTACAGCACAGCATGTCCAAAGTGGTGAAAAAAGTGCCAGCTCACGGTAAAAAGAGAGCGAATATGTGAAGTGTGTACGCGTGGATGCGGTTATCGAGAGCGATGATGTTGATGACGGTGAGTTATACAATATGCGATCCTTCAAAGGCGAGCATTTAGTTGAGGTGTACGGCGTGAACCTGCCCTTGGGGGAAGTCAGCGGGTCGGACGTGACAGTTATACCTAAGGCCACATACACGTTGCAATTTTCAAAATTGCCATTATCAAACACCAATAAAAATTATTTAGTTACACGGGAGACCTCATAGACTGCATAGTAAGGCTGCGATGACCGTCGAGTGGAACGGCCGCGCGCACGAACTGTACGTGTACGTCATGCGCAAAGGCGGCCCGCCGCTCCTTGGACGAGATTTTATCGCGTAGTCTAATTCACAACTTTCACCAGTTTTTAGTAGCACTAAAACAAACGACTTACAATTTTTACATTTGCGTTATGCGGATGCGTTCTTGAACAAATTAGGAACATTCAACAAATTTAAAATTAAAGTAACATTAGAGCCTGATGCAAATGCCCTATTTATTTTAAAGGCGCGTCCTATGGCGTTTTCGTTACGTGATAACGTGGACCAGGACATAAATAGATTAATAAACTTAGGTATAATGAAACCGGTACGACAGTCCAGTTAGGCTTCGCCGATCGTGCCAGCGATACATGTGTGTTGTATGTAGATACTCCGTCACTTTTAATAAACAGTTGGCCATTGATGAATATCCGTTACCAACCATAAAGGAAGTGTTTTCCAAGCTCCATGGCAGACAGCGATTCACCAAGCTCGATTTATCAATGGACTACAGTCACATTGTTCTCGACTAGGAATCACAAAGGTATACATGCATCAACAAGCATCGTGGTCTCTTTTTATTAACGAGGCTAGTTTTCGATTTACCTTGCGCGCCGGCTATTTCCCAGCGCGCAGTGGAGGGACTGTTGGCCGGTGTCAACGGCGTTCTCTGCCTGCTAGATTATGTTTGCATCATAGGCAGGGATCGCGCAGAGCACCTGGAGCAACTGCATACGGTGTTGCAGTGGTTAAAATCCCCAGATAAAATAAAGCCTATACAGAATGTACCAGCGCCTGCAAACATAAGCCAATTACAACCTTTAGGGCAATTTTTAGGGCTAATTTGTTACTATCGTTGTTTTGTGCCAGGAGCTGCTACTATTTTCAGCCTATATGATTTATTAAGAAAGGTACTAAGTGGCGTTGGTCTAATTTAGAAAGTAGCGCATTTACAGAAATAAAAATGTTAACTTCGGATCAGGTATTCACACATTATAGCGCCAATGCAAAAATAATTTTAACAGTCGACGCTTCTCCAACAGCCAATAAATCAGTGCGCTAACTGGCCGTTTTGCGTATTACCCCCATGCGTATACGTATTGCGTGTGCCTTGAAGATTTTTTAACGTAATGAAACATATGACATACACAATGATGATTGGATTGTTTAATATTTGGCTTTTAAGTTCGAGATCGCATCGCGGGGAGCAGAAAAACTTCAAGAGAGATATAACACTACGTGCCGAGTGGGTGTTTCTGCTGATGTCATGTGTAAGATATTTTTACTAGAGGTCCAGATACTTATAGCCCAAAAGGTCCTAAGGAGAGTAATTACAAACCTGCTTAAATTTAACTTGTTTAAAACTTGCTGGTGTTTAGTCCAACTCTATTGTTATACGTAGCAGCGCCCCCACGTTTCGTTCAACACGCGTAACATTTCGACATGATCATATATAGCCTTAAACTTCTAGGAATTCTACCTCTCACACACAAAAGTGCAATGTCTCATTTGTGTTTTCACGAATTAGTCCATTAAAGAGAAACAAAAAATCTCCTCAGGTTTATTATGGAAAATGTTAGCAGCGCTCCGCAGTTTCACCCGCGTAAGCTAACTTCAACAGTGTAAAATTTTCATATAAAAGCTTTTCACCTCTTTTACCATCTTCCCGGAGAAATTTCCAAAAAAGACTCTTCATGGAACATACATGCCAAATTTCAGCCTCATGCTTTCAGTAACTTAGGCTGTCGCTAAGTAAGGGAAGAGTTTTATATAGGCACTAGCAGTCCGTCCTGGTTTGGCACGGATATTTCAGGAATATGGCAAAATTTCATTCATTTCCAAAAATATAAAACAAGGTTATGATGATTCAATGTCATGGTAATGACAACAAATTAAACCTACGACAGAACAACTTTTGTCGGGATACCTAGTAGTCAATAATATCTGCAGCGAAATAAGGATTTTCTTAATATTTTTTTTCATAACTTTGGTTGCATTATCCAAGTTTCATATCAGTCAAAACGTTTTAGCAAATGCTATTTAGCCTACGTTCATCACAAGTAATGTAGGATAATAGTAAAATTATTTTTCAAATGGGTCCAGTTGTTTTGGAGCCTAGTCAATGCAAATAATCAAACAGACAAACAATGAAACAAACAATCAAATGTTTCCTCTTTATAACATTATAGAAAAACGCAGTAATGTAAAAAGGATAGATAAAATATGGATTGATATATTCCTAGCCAGACGACGAATTAAACTAAAGTCAAAAGAACACACTTGTTCTCAAGTGAGCAGTTCCCAGTTAAATGCAATTTGTACAATACGTTGCAGATCCTATGAGCTGCACAAGCTTCGATTGGGTGAAGTATTCCGCTAACGTTCCAGTTTCCTATCTAATCGAACTGAGGGACCTCGGGGAGTATGGCTTCCTGCTTCCATCCGAACAGATTGTCCCTAACAACTTGGAAATCATGGATGCATTACTGGAGATGGATAGGACGACAAGGCGTCTTCTATATTATTCTGGGACACAAACAATCCTTTATTCCCTGGGAGTGTTTGGAGTCATATTATCTTTGACAATTTACTCGTTAATAAATAATTTTAAACTGTTACCTTTATTTAAATTTAGGTGTTCCCTTGCTTATTTGAAACCTACAAAAAATAACTTACAATATTCACGTATACAAGCAAGTAGTATTATAACAACTAGTTTTCGCTCCTTGTTTACATCTCGCAAAATATCCTTCATGAGATCCATGAAACAGTTTGGGTTAAAAATTTGTATATCTATGATTTTAGATAATCATTTGCACTTGTGCATAATTTATTCCCAATGCGTTTAACAAAATTTATTTGGAAGAACCAACGTATATTCATCCCGACAAGTTTTTGTATTCTCGAAGCAAAGAAAATATACATATTTTTCTATTAAAATATCTTTCAACATTTTGTTGAACAAAAAAAGTTTACAGTAATCTTACTTTTAGCACAGAAAAAGTATCATACAGACTTTGGTTGATATTTTTAGTAGGAGAAATATGTTATCATTTGAATATTCTCTCGATAAAAATGGAGTAAATATAATTTTGGGAAACTTAAAAAAAATCATATTATTATCTTATCCGTAGATCTGATAATAATATATAATTTATCTTCGAAAGAATGTACAAAATTCTTTACATTATCAATGGAATAATTCGATAATAATTATGTACTGATTGTTTGTACGTCAATTCCTAGATAATAATTTATTTAGTTCAAAATGGGACGCGTCGCAATATTTATATATTTCACAAGTGCTTTTGTGTTATTAAATGCAGAATATGTAAATTATAAAGGTTTCAAAGTCTATAAGGTGAAACCAGAAAATGATGATGATGCACAAGTACTTATGGATCTCGAGAAACAAAATGAATATATATTTTGGGAAGACGTGATCAAACCAGGAAACGATGTCAGAATCATGGTTGACTCCAAGAAACAGACTGCGTTTGATAAACACATGTCAAGTGTTGGTTTACAATATCAAGTTGCTATAAATGATGTTCAAAGGTAAGGTTTAATATATTTAGGTTCGCTAGTTATAAATATGATAAAAATATACGTACATGTATAAGTGAATATTTTAATTATATTCTACTGAATTAGATTAAAATTGAAAGCCCAAACCGAAAATCAATATTTAATCCATTTTATGTTAATATTAACATTTAGCACGATAGACGAAAAATCTGACTATAAGACAGAATCCTTTCACTAAATCAAACTCATAAATATCATAAAATTCGCGTACACGTATAAGTTAATATTTTAATGTTAATCTACCTCAAATAGCGAAAACTGATAACTTATATTTAATCGATTTTGTGTTAATATTAATATTTAGCACGAAGGACAAATTCTGACTATAAGAAAAAACCTGGAATTCTCTAACTCATGGTCACTACTTGTCGTTTAGTAAGTTCGTAACGTCCCTACATTGGAGACTACCTCCAGGAATATGAAATTAGTTATATAGAAAGTTCATATGCTAATGTAGCGCGAAGTATACTTTTACTTAATATATTTACAATAACTTAGTATAAATTTCGTTTTAATTCATCTAACCACCAGGTAACAGACACTGCATAATAATCAAGTAGTAAATAAGTGTGTTAGATCAAGTTACTTTCGGTTCCCTACTATCATTAATAAGTTAATTTACAATAACTCTGTTGCAATTCATATTATTTTGTATAACAGTTTTACTTGCATATTATTTAATTATTTTGGATGTTTGGATGTGGCTACATACAGATTTTGCAGTTTGGCAATGTTGTAGTTTCTGTACTAGAATCTTCAGAAGGAGGCTTCAATGTTTAGCACTTTGGACTTCCACTGGATTGTTCCAGGTTCGATCCCTGCCCCCACAACGGTTCAAGCCTTGTTCTGGCGATAGCCTGGGGCGATCCTAGAGACCTTGGTCGAAGCTAATTGAAACGAGAAGGTGGCGGCTCTTTATACCCCTCTTATAAGAAGAGCAAGAGGAGTATCCGCTCTGTGTATCCCTCTTATAAAAAGAGAGGACAAAAGAGCTAAAAGTGGTGGGACCTTTGCGCTCGAGTCAAGGGGCGAGGTTGGAAGCCTCTCCCCATTGCACTGTCCCAAAGTCCGCACAGGACAACTCATATGTGGAGGTGTTCTCGACGGCTACTCAGCCCGCGAAGGCGGTTCCTTCGCGGGCTGAGTAGCCGTTGAGGTGCCCTGGTGCTTTCTTATTCCAGGGCACTACATCAAAGGCGGCAGGGATGGCACTCGCGGTGATTTTTGTGGGTATTCGGCACTATAATGTGCCGCGAGCCCCAAACACCACAAAATCCCACCATGGGCCAGTGTAGGCATGTCAATGCGTATCCCTGCGTCCGTGCGTTAACAAAAAAATAGTTTTATCCTGGCTGTGTACCAATGAAATTACTTTTACGGATTTTATCGTGGTTTATTGAATTATTTATGTAGCCCGACGTTTCAGAAGCTTTACAGCAACCATGGTCACGGGAGGTCCACAGCGATAAAATCTCGATAATTACATGTTTTGTGTAGTTACGGTGGAGGAAAACATCGGGAGGAGACCTGTATTGGGGTTTTGAATTTCAATTAATCTAGGATAGGGCCTGACTTCTCTTCTGGTTTGCAAAGGTGAGATGGTAAAAAATGGCACTCCTGTGAAATCCCCTACATTAGGTAGCTGCCCCGATAGTATCTGACATAGAAACGGAATAACGGCCTACCCTTACTACTTAACCTACTCTTCAAAGTAATGAGGAGTACCTTAAGTATCAGGATACCCGTAAAATATGAGTTACAGAAATACTGTCTTTTGCTGGTCGTTTTGCCTAAAGACCGGAGACGGAGTCGTGGCTAATAACATAAAAACATATTATTTTATGTCTTGTGATCTTACGTTGAGACGACTATGGACTTGATATAACAATTCTATCATCAATGTGTGTTTTTTAGTCTTATCGATGAACAAATGCAAAGACCAAAAGATGCACGCAGTATTGAGCAATATAATTGGAGTTATTACCAAACATTCGAAGAAATTCTCGAATGGA
The DNA here is from genome assembly GCA_017140195.1 of Eumaeus atala. NCBI lineage: Eukaryota > Metazoa > Arthropoda > Insecta > Lepidoptera > Lycaenidae > Eumaeus > Eumaeus atala. The sequence goes on from JAFELO010000775.1 coordinate 237,295, forward strand.
TGGAATATATTGTCAACGAATATCCAGACGTAGCTTCGAAAATTGATATCGGAGAGAGCGTTGAAGGAAGACCATTAAGAGGCGTCGTAATTGATTACAAAAAAAGTAGTAGACCTTTAATAGGAATGCTTGAAGGTGGTATTCATGCAAGAGAATGGATTTCACCGGCAACTCTTACCTGGGTTATAAATGAATTCTTAACAAGCAATGATGGAAACATAAGGTATCTAGCAGAGACCTTTCAGTGGCATATATTCCCCGTGATGAACCCTGATGGATATGTATATACATTCACTGATGTAAGTTTTGTAACTGATATATTTTTCAAATCAAGTTTGTTGGGTAAAAATGAATATATGGAAATTACTAAATTTATGCAGGTATTATAACTAAAGTAATTTAACTCCCATGTCCTTTTTACCCATTTATGTACCTAAATTTATTTGTATTAGGAATGGTTGGCTACAGCAAATTAAGAGTTAGGAGGGATCTTGCGCTGGTCACATATATTTTTCGGGTACTCAGAGGTGGGATACACAATATTAATTTATTTATGTAAGTATGTGTGGAGACGACGACAGTTACAGGCGGTGCAGCGTGCACGTACTAATCTCCTTATGGATGCGCCGATAACACGAGTCCTTGGCGCTATCAACCTTGTTGAAGCCGAAGTTAATTTGTTTGTATGTTCTCCGAATGAATTCACATAGGTAGCGACCATGATAATCTCATATAATATGCTAATATTATAGAATTAAAAAATGTGTATGTATTTGTTGTTAACATGTTACACTACTGAATTGGTTTACCCTGTCTCTAATAGTAGTTGTAAGTAAGGAAGTAAATAAAAAAAAACTCTCCATTCGTGTCACGCACTCGTGTTACGTATGGCAAAAAATTAAAATAAAAACACACCTTGATACTGGCACATTATTTGTGTTTGTGCTATATATGTTGGTGCTGAGGAGACAGTGCGCTATCATTGGTTCACTATCACTATGTAAGAATGTTAATGTATGTCTGTTAACTCTGTTGTTCGTGCTGGTATAACAAAAACTAGCTATCGCACTAGCACAAATATCTTGAACATCTGAATTTATGAGCGAAAAGGACTTACATGTCCTTCATTACGAATGTTATGGCTTAAGTGCATTATATTTTATAATACTTTAACGTTAATCACATTGAAAATTGCGACCGAATAAACTTGTGAGTATAGAAATGGATGGTAACCCCTGGTGAACATCTACAGACCACATTGCTTGCGTTTAAATGCGAGCGTTAAACTTACTTACACCGAAGAATATTACTATCATTCTATCCACCGCGGAACATAGTAGAAAAAGTGTTGTTTTATAAAAGATGTAAAAAAATATGTTTCTATATTGCACAGAATAGAATGTGGAGGAAAAACCGTAATAAGGCGAATTTCACATCGTGCTCCCAGTGGAATTTGAACGATGACATGAGCAATGGTATCGATTTGAATAGGAATTTCGGCTTCCTATGGATGAGTAAGTGAATTTAATTAAAATATTAAATGAAATTTTCTATTTTTTTTCTGACAAGGGAGGCCATTTATGATAAACTTATGTGTTGTGTTTGTCATGTAGTTGTTGTCATCTATTTTCAATAAAATCATATCGACGCATATGCACCGTCATGTTACAGGATGTCCTTTAAATAAATGCTTGCTACAGTGATAACATCCCAAAGTACTCAAGGAAAATCTCTGGCCCAAACTTTTCAAAACTACAAGATAGACTACAAAACACTTTTTTTTTAATCCAGTAGATGATGCCACTCAAAATTTAAGAAATGAAGGGATAGGACCCACAACTAATAAACACATTCTACATAATTATTTTCTCCGCTGTCAACCCTGGAGACATAGCTAGTAGCAGCAATGGGAAAGTGTGGTGGGCCACGCTCGAAAAAAAAAAACATTACTTTGTCACACAGCGAACTATGCTAAGTCTATTGTTCAACATCATCAATATCCTGTGTGTGTATTTTTTCATTTGCGTTGAATAAAGGTATTCTGTGTCTGTATCGGTATCTGTATAATAAAGATTAACAAAAGTTGAGAGATAACCCTACAATTAATTCAATACTATTTATCGGTACTGATAGTAATTTCATAAATATTATTGCAGCCACTGGTGCGTCGCAAATACCCTGCTCCGAAGTGTTCGCTGGTCCGACCGCCTTCTCTGAACGCGAATCCTTGGCGATTGCAAGCTATGTTAACACTCTACAGCAGCGGGGAACGTTCATCTACTATGTGGCTTTCCATTCGTACTCTCAGATGATATTAGTGCCTTATAGCCATGTTGGTGGCAGTAGAGTATTGGAAACACCGCAGTATGCTGATATGGTAGATGAATATGGAATTCGTCCAATAGTTTTGTGCAGTTCATTGTTGCTTAGTACTGTATTATAACCAAAACAATTATCTTTCAGTATGAAATCGCAATAAAGAGTGCGGAGAAACTCCAACAAAGACATAACACGAGTTACGAAGTGGGCACATCGGTGGACATTCTGTGTAAGTGAAATGATTAGTGTCTTAATCTTTTTTTATAAAATTACGTCGTCCTAGCTGGATTTCGCAGAACTATTGTGAAAAGCCATCTGATCATATTATAGAGCACAAGTGTTTACGCAGACATAAGTGTGCCCTCTACTCACTCATTCGCCCATTTCGACGGAACGGCAATAAGACGCAACCAGAAATCTGGCGCTGGCCCAGTGGCTTGATGTTCCCTCGGAGCAGTGTAACGGTTTTATTTAAAGACACGTCTGCATGTGTTTCCCTTCGCACTTTTCCAATGGGCCTTCCAATGGGCTACCGGAAGCGTGCGAATGATGGTCACTTTGCAGCGGTATGACATAAGCGAGAGGTACCTCCAGCGTACCGATCCAACATTTAGAATGTCATCGCTTTCAGATGCTGTATCTGGATCTAGTTTTGACTGGGTGAAAGGTGTCGCAGAGGTGCCTGTAGTGTATCTGATCGAACTGCGTGATGTTGGAGAGTACGGCTTCTTGCTGCCGCCCAGTTCAATCATACCCAACAATCAGGAAATAGTGGACGCTCTCGTCGAAATGGATCGTGTTACTATGGAATTGCACTACTATTATAGTTCCGGGAACATGTTGATATTGAGCTTTTCATTAGTATTGATTGTTATGTTCAAAGAAATTATTAATTTTCTGTAGTTCTTATTAACATTTTTTACAAACGGAAGTTGTTACTCAGAATGTTAGAATTTGGATACTCCTAATAGCACTTTTTTGTATGGGCCGACCCGGGATTCGAACCCGGGACCTCACATCTGTGGATGAACATGCTTATCACACCACGAGGCAGTTAAAAGAGATTCTTGTTAGACAAGATATGTTAACACCATAGTACGTTATAATAACACATTTTATATATGTTTCAAATCGTTTGTTCGTTGTAACAATCCTTTGTTGGTTGGGAGTTACCGTGTTTATAGTCATATTATCTTTGACATCTCAGTTTAAAATAAATGATATTAAACTATTAAGTACTTTTATTTGAACTTAGCTGTCACCCGGCTTACTGAGACCCACAATAAATAACTTATATTATTTATGTATACAAGCAAGTGGTATTATAACAACTATTTTTTGCTCCCTAATTGGCTCCCGCAAAATATTCTTCATGAGATCCATTAAAATGTTTGGGATAAAACTATTTTCTTTTTAGTTTGTCTATCCACTATTTAAGATTATTATATATGTACATATGTGCGTAATTTCGTTTAAATGCGTTTAGCAGAATTTCTTTGAAAGAACCAACATACATTCATCCTGACATGTTTTTGTATTCTTGAAACGAACAAAGTAAACATTATTTGTATTTAAATATCTTGCAATATTTTGTAAAACAAAAAAGTTTGCAGAAATCTTACTTTTGGCACAGGCATGGGAAAAGTATCACACAAACTCTGCAGTGGAAGAACAATGTTATCATCCGAATGTTCTCGATGAAAATGGAGTAAATATATTTTTTCAAAAATTGAAATTGTTTCAAATATCTTATCTGTAGATCCGATAACATTATATAATTTATCTTCGAAAAAATGTATAAAGTTCTTAACATTTTGTAATGTTACGTGTCTAATCTTATAATTCGATAAAATTTATCTACTAATGCTTTGTATGTTAATTCATAGATAATTTAGTTCAAAATGGGACGCCTTAAAATAGTCATATATTTCATAAGTGCTTTTGTATTATTAAATGCAGAATATGTAAATTATGAAGGTTTTAAAGTTTATAAGGTAAAACCAGAAACTGATAAAGATGCACAAGTACTTATGGACCTCGAGAAACAAAATGAATATATATTTTGGGAAAACGTGATCAAACCTGGAAACAATGTCAGAATCATGGTTGACTCAAAGAAACAGACTGTGTTTGATAAACACATGGCAAGTGTTGGTTTACAATATCAAGTTGCTATAAATGATGTTCAAAGGTAAGGTTTAACATATTTATGTTAGTTATTTATAAATGATAATAATAATGATAAATGGGGAAACCCTGAATCGTGAGTTAGAATTACTCTAGGATTGGGCCTGGCTTCCCTACTGGTTGCAGAGTTCGGATGGTAGTCGCTATGTAAAAAAATGGCACTCACGTGAATTGCCCTGAATTAGGTGGATGACCCCCATATCATCTGATACAGAAACGGGATGACGGCCTACCCTTATCACTTAACCTACTCTTCATTCTAATGAAGAGTAGCTTAAGTATAAAAATGCTCGTAAGATATGAGTTACAGAAATACTTACTTTTGCTGGTCGTTTTGCCTAAGGACCGGAGACTTAGTCGTGACTAATATTATAAAAAAATATTTTGTATTATATTATCCTATGTCGAAAGGACTATGGACAAGAAATCAAAATTCTGACATCTCTCCTTTAGTCTTATCGACGAACAAATGCAAAGACCAGACATTGCGCGCAATAATCAGCAATATAATTGGAGTTACTACCAAACATTCGAAGAAATTCTCGAATGGATGGAATATATTGTCAACGAATATCCAGACGTAGCTTCGCTGGTTGATATTGGAGTGAGCGTCGAAGGAAGACCGTTTAGAGGTGTCGCAATTGATTACAAAAAAAGCAGCAGGCCTTTAATAGGAATGCTTGAAGGAGGTATTCATGCAAGAGAATGGATTTCACCTGCAACTCTTACGTGGGTTATAAATGAATTCTTAACAAGCAATGATGAAAACATAAGGTATTTAGCAGAGACGTTCCAGTGGCACATATTCCCCGTGATGAATCCTGATGGATATGTATATACATTCACTGATGTAAGTTTTGTAAATGATATATAATATACAAAATCCATTTTGTTGTGTAAAAATGAATATGTAGACAAAATATTCAATTTAGGTAGGTATATAATTAATGTAATTTAACTGTCCATTCGTGTCACATATAATAGTGTATGACAAAATATTAAATTAAAAATAATAATAACACAATATGACAATATGGCGTTTGTCGTATGATCTAGTGAGGAGAGGTAGATGTTTGTAGTGAGGAGTCTGTATGCTATCGTTGGTTCACTAGGTCCAGATAACAATATTAATGTAGATTATATTCGTGCTGGTATGATTATTATTCAGGAGCTAAATAAATAAGGCCTTGTAATGATCCCATATTACGATCACCACTGTAACTTAAGGACAATACACTTTAACGTTAATCACATACAAATTTGCAACCGAATAAATTTGTGAGAATAGAAGAGGACGGCTAGTCTAGTATACATCCACAGACTTCATTATTTGGGGTTAAAAACGACCGGCAACTTACTTACACCGAAGAACATTACTATCATTTCATGCACTGCCGTGCATAGTAAAAATGTGACAGTTTTTAAAAAATGTAAAGAGATAAATGTTTCCACATTATACAGAATAGAATGTGGAGGAAAAACCGTAATAAGGCGAATTTCACATCGTGCTCCCAGTTGAATTTGAACGATGACATGAGCAATGGTATCGATTTGAATAGGAATTTCGGCTTCCTATGGATGAGTAAGTGAATTTAATTTAAATTTTGTGTACATTGAAAAAGTTTTAGGCGTGCGTGTAATTTATATTAAATTAAACTTTCTATTTTTTTTTTTGACAAGGGAGGCCATTTATGACGAGCGTATGCTATAGTTGGTTACGTACCTTCAGTCGTTGTGTTTATCATCTAGAGCTATCAATAGAATATTATTGACACATACGTATCGTAAAGTTGCAGGATTTTCATTAAAATATGTTTGCTACTGTGATAATATCCCGAACTACTCAAGAGATCTGTAGAGCCTAAATTTTTCAAGACTACAAGACAGACTGAAGATTACAAAACTCTTTCATCCAATAGATATTACCACTCACAATGTAATAAACAAATGGATAGAACACGCAATTAAGGACACATTCTACATATTTTTCTCCCCTGTCAAGCCTGGAGACAAAGCGTGTTGCTGCAGTGGAATAGTGTGGTGGGCTACGCCCGTTAAAAGTAGTATCCCAAAGTATGATAAAGACTAAAGTTGGAAGGTCCCAGTATAATTAGTTCAATCCTTTATCGGGACTGCTAACAATTTCACAATAATTATTGTTGCAGCCACTGGTGCGTCCGACGACCCCTGCTCTGATGTGTTTGCTGGTCCGACCGCCTTTTCCGAACGCGAGTCCTTGGCGATTGCAAACTATGTTAACACTCTACAACAGCGGGGCACGTTAATCTACTATGTGTCTTTCCATTCGTACTTTCAGATGATACTATTGCCTCATAGTCATGTTGGTGGCAGTAGAGTATTGGAAACACCGCAGTATGCTAATATGGTAGATGAATATGGAATTCGACCAATAGTTTTGTGCAGTTCATTGTTGCTTAGTACTTTATTACAACCAAAACAATTATCTTTCAGTATGAAATCGCAATAAAGAGTGCGGAGAAACTCCAACAAAGACACAACACAAGTTACGCAGTGGGCACATTAATGGATGTTCTGAGTAAGTGAAATCATCAGTGTCTTAATCCTTGCTTTTATAAAATTACGTCGTCCTAGCCGAATTTTGGCTACAGCATATATTTCTATTAAGAATCTGCTATCATATTAAAGAGCACAAGTGTCGTGTAGACACTTGTGCTCTATACAGAGAATTAGTGAATGAGAGAATAGAAATACACAAGTGTACTTTGTATTCACTCATTCTCCCATTACGACGGAACGGCAATCCAACACGAGCGGAAAATTGGCGCTAGGCCGGCGGCTTGACGTCCTCTCGGAGGTACGGGGGAGTATAATCGTCAACTTGCTAACACCGGATTGTTACTAGAATTTGGATAATCTAGTAAAACTTTTTGTATAGTCCATCTTGGTTTTCGAACATGGCACCTCACGTCACCACGCTTACCATTATGCGATACAACGCAATGATTATATTGTGTACCTATAAAAAGCTTTCAAAGTCAAGTCGAATTATTTACACCTTAAGAACGAACATAGATCTGAAATGAAAGTTGGTTACGCTCAACAATTTGATTATTGTTTTACACTATTTTAAACATCGAACAAAAACACCATACTACACCCTATATTTTCTTCTCGTGACGCGACTTATAGATTGTTTCTTAAAGTGTAAAGTCTAACAAAATCTAACTTTAATATAATAAAATACAAGTCTTTTCGAAAGGACTTTTGCTGCATAGGAGGAGGTAGTGCCATGGATATTGTATAGTGGCATGCTACAGAATTGGCCCGGCACTAGTTCCCGGCACTTTAGTGTCGCGATTCGTGCGGTTTGAGAGTAGCCGGTGGCCCATTATGGGAGAGGGGGATTGGAAGAGGTCAACGCATTGTTATGCTAATTATGTTGATGTTTATGGGCGTTGGCAGTCGTAAAAAGTCTCCGATTTCTCGTTTGCCTCCCTATTCTATAAAAAAAAAACAGATTCAGCCTAGTATGTGATTATCATCCATGTGGTAATAATATACAATTTTGACTGCACAACCAAGGCATCTCAATAACTTCAGTGTCAAAATATACTCCAGCAGATAATGTAGCTGTGTGGGAGCGGCCTAAAAATACCCTCACCATCAATCAAAGCCCAGGGTGACGTCAATATCGTCAAAAAGCACTAGTCTCTTAACAACTAAGGGGCTTGAGGAAGCTGGTTATTTGGTGTCGTATCTATTTCATAGTAACAGTGGAGTAGACGGGAGCACTGGACAGTGGTCGCGCCGAGTGATGGCGGTACCATCAATCGGATTAGTGACAGGCAGCAGTGGCACAGATCCGAAACCAAATCTGCGATTGCCAATCGTTATGAGCGTTTATCTCCAATAGATGACAGTGGTAGAATTCTGCCCTTAGTTCCAGATATTTCAGCTGAACTACTGGGAACTAGGTTACTGCTCCTTACCACGGTAGCGATCACGGTAGTGGCCACGGTAAAGGTGGATCGATGAGTACTAAGAATCTCCAGGCTTGAGATGGAGGTGGATCTGGGCAAAATCCGATGGCACGTTCTGGGGCTATGTGCAGTCCGAACACAGGATGAGGACACCATAACTCTGCCAACGGGTCACCTATTCTACTTCAGGGAAGGCGTGAATAAGTCCCTCGTAGGCAGCATCGTCGAATCTCTAGTGTGTCGGGTAGGGTAGCGTATCTTATGCTTAAACTCACTAAGAGGTGTGGCCTCAAAGTGATACAAGTATACGCACCGACCTTGATACGTTTCGATGACGACGTGGAGGCGACTTATGTGGATGTCTCAGAGGCCTTACATAACACCTGTAAGGCCCAATTCAATGTTGTTGTGGGGGGATTTAAGACCAAATTGGGAGTATGAAATAGTGTGGAATCGAGTCTGGGACAACATGTAACCAGAAGTCGAAATCGCAAGAGGCAAATGCCGGTAAACTTCTTCCAGAAAGAGGGCCTCTTTTTAATGAACTCCTATTTTAGGAGGGAGCCCCATAGGAAGTGGATATGGCAGAACCCCGACGATGTGTCAAGAAACGAGATTGATTTTATTATGACGGACTGAAAGCATATATTTAATGTAGTCTCCGTTATCAGCAGGTTAAAAACCGGAAGTGATCACCGATTGGTCAGAGGATCTCTGAAAATAGGCTTTCGACGCGTGTCGATTTGTATAGTCAACGCTCCAACCTTACTTTTGACGAACCATGTTAGGTTCCAAAAAATTCTAACTGGTATTAAGGAACCGGTTCGATGCCCCTACATATGTCAAAAAATACAATGGCAATTGACGAGGCCATAATAGGCTTGATTGGTTAGATGCGGAACATGGGTGAACAATATTAATAAACACTCGGATCAGACGCTTGGACTTATGACGGACGCAGAGCACACGAATACCTTACGCCTGCCGATGTCAAGCTTCCTTAAAAGCGAATCCGCAAACTAATACGCCGAGACCTTCGCAGCTCAAATACGTAACGTACGTTAAATGTATCCTCGTGCGTATTGGCCTTAGGATGGACTTGGACAAGACAAAGGTCGTGTTCTACGAACACGTTCTCCCTAGGCCGGTCAACGTCGATGGTGCTATTCTCGAAGTCGTAGACGACGAAGTTTTAACTATTTGATTCTCCCTACAGCTTCATGTCCAGGTTCTCCGAGTTTGAGTTTAGGTATTTATTTAAAGCAATATAGAGGTATAGAGAGTAGGTATAGAGAGTTTAAAAGTTTTTAACAATAAAACACAAGGGGACTGTTTCATTTTATTTTAATTTATTAAGGGGAAACGAGAGCTCCGATCTTGTTAACGACTTTCACTTAAATGTTGGGGTGGACGGCAACACGTCTGTATGTTTTACCCTTCACACTTCTAACCTTCCAATGGGCCAACGGAAACGTGCGAACGACGGAATAGCTGTCACTTTGCAGCGGTATAATATAGGTGAGAGGTTCCACCAGCGCACCGTTCCAATATTTACCACGTAATCAGTTCCAGAAGCTGCATTTGCTGGATCTAGTTTCGACTGGGTAAAAGGCGTCGCCGAGGTGCCTGTAGTGTATCTGATCGAACTGCCTGATGAAGGGGAGTACGGCTTCTTGCTGCCGCCCAGTTGGATCGTACCAAACAATGAGGAAATAGTGGACGCGCTCGTCGAAATGGATCGTGTCACTAAGGAATTGCACTACTATCATAGTTCTGGGAACATGTTGACAATGAGCTTTTCGTTAGTATTGATTGTTATGTTGAAAGAATTTTTATAATTTTATGTAACTTTTATTAAAAAATTTAATAACGTTTCACGTATTTTTTTGTATAATATTATTATTGTTATTATTTTTTAAAAATTATTAATAGTCCGTACAGTAGCTGGTCCAGGATGGATGCGAGTAGCAGGAGGTCGGTTGTCTTGATGTTCATTAAAAGAAAAGAGAAGAGAGCAGTGGACCGATAAAGACTGATGATGATGAAACATTATTAATTGGGTTTCTTATTAAAGAAGATATGTTATCATCATAGTACCTTAAAAACACATGTTATATATGCTTCAAAAATGTTTTAAAAAGAGTCACTTATTAATCTAATAATGTAACCTTATCGCTTTCATCTTTGGATTAGATAAGAAAGTCTGTAACAGTTCGACATCCAGAGAATTTAAGGGAAATTAGGGGACGATTAGAGAATCGGCGACAACCCTTCATTTTTGTTCTTGACAATGATATGATGGATAGTTCCATCATTAAATGTTGTAAGTCTTCAATTTTATACTACATTGTACATTTAGTGAAGTAACAATATTACAAATAGTAAGCATTTCAATCTTTGTATGTTTGCATTGGATAGGCTTTAGTTTCATAAAGGCGCAATAAAAAAAAAATTAACGAGCAGAGTCCTATATCATCTGTAACGAATATTGGATACATGCAATTTTGTATAACATAAGAGATCAGTATGAAAACTTCGGCAAAATAACCAAAGCTGTTCAATAAGTATCAAAATAAATCCTTGTACTTAAAAATTATTTACCACTCACTAGCTGTACCGATAGGTGCACTTTTGTCATAAATATAATCTATTGTCACGGTAACGTGAATGAATACAAGGATGAAATTATAAGTTCAAAGCCTGCTCAAAAAAGATGAGAAGAAAGCTGCTGTGTGGGGGTGGCCTTAGAATACCCTCACCCTTAATCCAAGCCCAGGGTGAAGCAAAAGTCATCAGAGATCACTAACCTCTTAACAACTAAGGGGCTTCAATGAACTGGTTGTATGGTGTCCGGTCTATGTAATAGTGACAGTGAAGTAGACGGGAAAACCGGACAGTGGTCGCACCGAGTGATGTCGGCACCATCAATCGGACCAGGGACAGGCAGCAGTGGCGCCGGTCCGAAACCTAATCTGCGATTGTCAATCCGCCCGCTCAGCGTGAAAGTTATGAGCATTTACCTCCAATGGACGACAACAGTAGCATTCGGGACCTAGTTCCCGGTAATTCCAATAGTCCTGGCCACGGTAACGGTAGAACAAGGGGTTCTAAGAATCTCCGGGCCATAGCCCGCATCACTACCACCGATTTGTCTTGGCTACGTATAACGGACATCCGCTCAGTCTAGATAACAACTTGGTTGAGCAGGAGGTGGAAATGGAGAAAGTTCGATGGCACGTTCTGGGGCTATGCGAGTTCCGAAAACAAGGTGAGGACACCGTAACCCTGCCATCGGGTCATCTAATCTACTTCAGGGAAGACGACACTCCATCACAAGACGGCGTGGGTTTCCTCGTTAATAAGTTCCTCGTAGGCAACGACATCGAAATCTCTAGTGTGTCGGGTAGGGTAGCGAGTCTTAAACTAAATAAAAAATAAAAGAAATTACATTGCGTAATAAAACTTGCTGATTTTGTATTTTATTACACATTTACCACACTGGCCCATCAGCCATCTGTTCTTCTCAGTGTGTAACCAGCCCATTACCACTTCAGCGAGCTTCAAAAGAAGTACTTACCACCAGCTATATATGTGTACAGTATTTTCCCATTGGATATAACTTTTCCAAAGCCGCCTACGAAGTTAGGATCAGTCTCAAGTATGGTTTCGGTTTTGAATGTTATCCCATCCCCTCCCTTGTACTCGAAGGTCAAGGCCGCGTATATATCACCCGTGCACAGGATATGTCTTCATCATCGTCGTCGTCTTGTCACGTGCCTGTGGCAAACTAAAAATGAAATAAAATAACAGCCTGGCTATGCTGTTCTTCTTAATAGTATATGAAATCTAGAGGCTATTGGACCCTTCTAGTAGACTATAAACGAAAATAAGGAAGTCAATTAACCTAGCAAGCAAAGGAGTAATCGGAGCCTTTCTTTGACTACCCACGACCGCGAACGTCCACACAATTACTATGCCGACACGTTGCGCTCCCTTCCTCCTTCCCACCAATTCAAAATCACAAATACACCGCAGTAAAGTGATAGCTATGCAGTCGCGTTTCTTGAGGTTTATTAATGTTGGATGACCCAATGGAGGGGAGAGTAGAGGTGGGGGACGCATCTGTGTGATAATAATTCGGATGTGTGTGAGCGTCGTCAGTCGTCCGAAGGCTCAAATTGCTCGGTTGGCTCGGTCTCTAGTATAAAAAAGAAACATCCGACAGTCGACACTCAAACCTAACTCCCAGCGAACCACGGTAGGTACCGAGAAATTCCAAATGTAATTAAAAAACCCGTTCTATGCACTAGATACGTCGGAAAAATCATGCGGGACGTGGGTGAAGGATACTGTAGGAGTAAGTATACAGGCAGGAAAGCTAAACTATCAGATGAGTCGCTTGGACTTATGAGGGAACGCAGCGCACACGAAGACGTTACGTATGCCGATGTCAAACTTCCTTCTAAGCAAATCCGCAAACTAATACGCCGAGACCTTCGCTGCTCAAATACGTAACGGGTTACCGAAGTGATTGAGCAGAATTTATTTTAATTATAATTAATTAGCAGGGTTTTAGAGTTTAGTACTAATTTTGGGGTTACCGTTTCTTCTAAGCCTAGGATCTTATCTGAATTCGAAGCTCCTTATAGCAAGTTGTATACGTTGCGTACTCGTCATCGCGATATTATAAACAACAATCTGCGTGCAAGCCTAACAAGACATTTCTCAGGAGATCTGCTGAACATCAGCTTGAGTAGTGCCTTGCTCTTGCGCAGGTTAAAGGGGGAAAGACTCCAGGGACGGGCGGATTTACAGTTGAGCTTCTTTAGAGCAGGAGGCGAATCTGTATTAAGAGAGCGGAAAAAAAATTGAATTTTGTCCTTAACCGGGGCGTACCTCCCAAGGCATGACTTGGAGATGACGTTGTTTTGTTTCCAAGTTCCGGGTTGATTAAGCTATACATCGAAGTATTGAGAGCATTGTATGACGCTGCTTTTATGTCCATTCTGATTCCAGGAGGTCAAACAATACCAATGCAATTGCATCGTGGAGTTCGCCGGAGGGAAGTTATTTCCCCAATACTGTTTGCTAATGTTTTGAAGGACTTCTTTAAGATCTATATATCCGAGGTGTGGTGGCCGTGTTTAGGAAAACAAAGTGTTGCTCGAACGTTGTCGAACCCAGATGGGAAGGCGATCTCCGTGCAGTAGCCTGGGTCTGGAATGGATTCGAGTAGCAGGAGATCGATCATCTTGGCGTTCATAGAAAAGGCTTACGTCTAGCAGTGGACCGATAAGGGCTGATGATGATAATGATGTAAATAAAATAAAAGTAACACTTTATGGTCATTTTAGTATGTGTCTCTCTGTAGATACGTATGTCAAGGATACGTGAAGGGTACGTCTAATGACCTAGAATCATAAGAGTTTCCTGAAAGTGGGATAATACGATAGAAAAAAATACAAAATTTGTTAATTGAAGTTATACTTCTTTTGGCGAGTTAAGGAAAAATGGTGTGAGTAAGTTTTTACGGTTCGCGTAGATCGTCATGAAAAACCGACACCCTTATGTTAGCTACAGTCAACATTATAGATTTTTCTCTTGTTATGCCAATGAATTACAACTTCTGATGCGTGTGTAGAAGTACACACACCCACTTGATTAGTAGTTATAAGTATAATGTAAATAGTGATTATCAACTTATATTTGTACTATGAATGCCCGCAAATGTGAGTTTGCAAACATTTGTATGCTTATATGCTCGCACGCCTAGTTGGTATAGGACTCTCAGTGGAGGAATCTGGCTCGCACTTGACCGGCTTTCTGACCAGCTTTCTTCAAATGAATACTACAACCTAAGTATGTATATCATGTTATCTTCATCAGCTGAACGACCTCTGTCTGTCCACACTGAACGTAGTAGGTCACAGTCACGAGCCCGTCGTATTTAGCGTCACTTTAATCACGACACTAGCCCACCGGGTAGGAGGCTATCAAACACTCCGTCTTCCATTGGGAGGCCGCCACTCTAGAACCTTTCTTTACCAGCCATCATTGCATTAGTTCACTTGGGACCCCAAGTCGTAAGAACCGTTTTAACAAACGACTTGGGGTGGAAGTTGAAATAAATAAATCTAAAACACGCCAAACGAGACAGGCAGGCTTTGCGTATTCTCGTACTTTCTTGTTAAAAAATAATTCTTTGCCACTTTCCCATTAAATCTCACCAGGAAGGTAGCGCTCAGCAGCGAAGCGGCGTGCCGTTTCAGTTGCGTCACGGGGGATGTGACGATGGCGACCGCGCGACCTCTCGCGGGTAAGTAGTGGCACTCATCGTTTAACAATATTACTAACAGTACCCTATTAAATATGTGGAACATCATTTCCTGTAAGCTTATTTACTATAGAATTACACACGCACGCATGCACGTAAGGACGTATGCATTCACGCACCATTCCACGAACACTGTGTGTGTTCGTGGAATTGTGACACACAAGTCTTGAATTTTTACCCGTTTCATGTCTAAATTTAACACTCTTTGGTGTTATATTCAGATAAAGTGTTACCTCTGTATTCCTGTACAGCCCCTAGATATAATTTGATATATGATAAAGTTTATCTCAGCCGCGGACGATGTGATCCTCTGAGCCAAAATTATTGCCCTATTAAGCTATTTCATTTAACCGGGATTTCAAAGTATCTTGACTTATCTTTATGTTGATGTCATCAACTTTCTTGAAACTTGTGTGTTGTGTGTGAACATCATTGACATTCTTGCAATTGTATGGATAATACTGTGAAAAATTTGTAAAAGTTTTTCGTGAAATGGAAATCGACGTTGTATTCTAGTGGCAATAGATGGAAGTATAATTTTAATAGATAGAAAATATAATTTTGATTACGTTTTTTAAAGTAGGTAAACAGCAATTTTTTAGTAGGTATGTTTCATAATTGCTACTTAAATTAGCATTTGAAACCAATTTTGGTTCTATTTTTTCATATTAAATGTCAAAAGATATCAGGCGCAAAATTTATTTATCAAAGAGCTTTACACCTTGAATAGGAGTTGACATATTTTTTCATCGGGAATCTTTAAAAAATATCATCATCATGGCTGCCCGATCTGAGAATTGAAATTGTATGTGTGATCAAATGCATCAATAGAACAAGGAATACATTTACTGTCAATCCATAAACCAGGCAGTAAAAGTTGTATCAATTGATAAATTAATCTATCTGTAATTTGTGAAATCATTATCTTTTATTGCACCACTAAGATAGCAGAGGCGGAGACCCTATTCTCTATCAGTTCACTTTGCTTTGGGTTTTCTTTGAAAATGTTTGTCAAAATTTTTATATGTATAATTATACTTCAATACTCTGAAGGGCTAAAGAGCTATGAGAATTATAAAATTTACAAGCTCGCGCCTAGTACGGAGGAGCACGTGCATATTTTGACAGATTTGAAAAAAGAATACGACGTCTGGACAGATGTTATAGTCGCGGGTAGTGACGTCAGAGTTCTTGTGTCACCGGAAAATGATAACGAATTCGTTAAATATACTTCCAGTGTTGGACTAAACCCGACTATTAGTATATCTAATGTACAACAGTAAGTGTGATTTGTATTATTTACTTAAATTATGATTTTTATAACTACGAGTACAATGTTTGTACAGCATTCCACGTATTATTATTTTCTTAATGGAAACAAACCAGCCCTGAGTTGAAACCAGTGACGTGGGGGCCTCGCGTCACATTATAGAGCCGAATCCGCAGTAAAAGTACCGCGAGAGCCATCAGTGCCGTCTTGTCCACCTGCTCTTTTCTGCCTTCTTATACTAAGAGGCGTACAAAGATCAGTCACCTCATCGGTTCAATTGGCTTCACCCAATTGGTTTCCGCGTTTACCCAGTCTATCGAGCCCCACCACCACGACAATGATAGGAAGCAGTCAGAATATCTTATTAGCTCCAAACGCCAAACGCTGAAAAAACACCGACTTTGGAAAAATATATACGTATTTTTTAAAATGTCTGTTTGTGGATTTTGTTACTTTTTTATTTGGTGCAATATTAGCTATCTATTTAAGTTCGTTGGCTGAGACTGCTCACACGTCCCACGTTATAATTGTCCAGAGTACTGGACAATTTAAAATCCCAATTAAAATTAATTGCCATGCTGTAAGAGATAATGCCATGCTGATATGCAACCGACTTGGGCTTGCTCGAACTGTCAACCTCTGTCCCACATTTTACATCCTTTGAGCGCCAGCTACGCTGTCGCGTTTCTTCCGGGATCGGGGCTTTTTAGGCCCATTTGAAGGAAAGGAGGAAAGTAAGGCTAGGTACATAAATTATGGGGATGTTTATAAATTTCGGTACTTATTAAAAGTCTCTTCTCGTGTGTTCCTCTATAAAAATGATAGTACGAAGGTAAGTCTTAAAACAGGCGTGCGATATAGATGTATGGTACTAGTATATTGTACAGACTACGCCAGGCGAATTAAATTAGTTTTTAACTATGAACATTATTGATCATATCAAACTCGAAGATTCCCAACTGCGATGCAACTTCCTTATATTAGAGCAAGGATTACTTATAGAGCCAATGATATATTCATTTTTTGAGAGTGCAACTGTTGTTACCGGTAATTAGCTAAATGTACTGACTGCTTGTAGATTTAGTATATCTTACGTACATTACAGTCTCATGTCTGGATGTTTGTAAAAGGTGGATTTCCTGCAAATGGACGTAAATGAAATTTTACTCTTAAATTGTAGTTTTTACACGCACACACATACATCACCATGCATCCACATACACACACAAAGCAAAATAACTTAATACATAACAATAACAATTGTAATCATGAGTGAGAGTCACTGTTATATTAAATATATAGAAAATGTAAAAACGTGCTGGCCTGTTACAAGTAAAGTATATACCTCGATGCATATAATCCAGCGCTTCTCTAATGCCGTTACACTAGTTTGATAAAATGTTCTCTATAACCCCTCAGAATACTCGTCTATGGCGACAATCAATCATGATTTGATGAAAATCTTCGGCCACCTAACCATTTCTAGAGATTAGGGAATAAATGGAAGTCGCACGGGGCTAGATCCGGGGAATAGGGGCGATGCGATAACAATCCAAACCGCAATTCATGGAGTTTGGCAACTGCAACCCTTAACGAGTGCACAGGTGCGTTGTCGTAGTGGAATAAAACTTTCTCTTTGGCTAAATGAGACCATTTCTTTCGGATTTCTTCACAAATTTTTTGCAGATATTTTGCATAATACTCTCCATTAACTGTTTTTCTTCTTAGCGAATAATCTACTAAAATGAAAGCCGACAACACCGTTTTTGCCTTCTACGGCGCAAGCTTTTGGCTCTCCGTCGACTGCTTAGATTGCTTTGTTTGTTTTATGACAATAATGATGTTTCCATGTTTTTTGTTTTAGGAGAATAATGATGTCTCCCCGGTACCTACATCCTTTCACATCCGCATTGTGTATCTGTTTCGTTAACCTTACATCCATCATTCTTTCTACATGTCCAAACAATCGAAGCATGCCCTTTCTCATTTTAACACCGAAACTTTCATTCATTCCTAATGTATCTCTCACTTCTTTATTACAAACGCGGTCGGCAAGGGTTACGCCACATATTTTTCGCAACGGCTTCATCTCGACCGCGTTAATTCTACTTTCATGCCTTTTTTGACATACCCAACACTCACTTCAATACAATAACGTTGGGACTGGCACGTAATTATGCAGGGAAAGACGGGCACCCTGACTTAAAACCGTGCCTTTATGCAATTTCCCTAACGTTCCACTCACTCTGTTTCCTGCACACACTCTTCCTTCAACATCTACGGTGTTCCTTCGATCCCTGTTAAACACAAAACAAAGATATACAAATTCATTCACTTGTTCCAGCGCTACACCATCGACTCTAATTCTCACGTCCGTTCTGATTACTTCCCTTTTTAATACTAAAAACATTGTCTTCTTCACGTTCAAGTGTGCCCATATTTTTACAGTCAGCTTTAATAAATGTGATTAGTGATTGTAGGTCTGATGGAGTGAAGCCTAAATGTGCAATATCGTCTGCATAAAGCAGGCAGTTTACCACTAAATCACCCATTTTCATTCCCACATTCAACGACCTCAATGCCTGGAGACACCTATCCAGATATAGGATAAGCAGGCGAGCTGACACAACACAACCCTGCTTAATGCAAATATTGACATCAAACCAGGGCGTTATGCTACCGTCCACCCTCACACATGCAATCCAAGTATATGGACTGCAAAACACGTAGCAGAGGCCCATCTATCCCATAACTGGGTCATACGTCAAAAAATTTCTGTCAAACGCTTTCTCCAAATCCACTAAACCGTAGAAAACTGAAACCCGTTGTGACCCTCACAACATTCCTTCAGACATTCCTTACGTTCTCCTTTCAATGACTTTTACGTGCTCTTTCAATGCTAAGCTGATCAAACTGATGGCCCTTTAAACATTACAGTCCATACGTGAACCCTTGCCTTTATGATGGCACGATGACCGCACGTCGCCAGTCTTCGGGCACTAACCCGGTCCTCCAGCAGGTGTTACAGAGGACCCAATAAGAGTCCCTGACTGCAGACAGCCTATCCGTTTTTATATCTCTTATCGCTTGGAAGTTTTTCGCCAGTCTCTCCTTCCACTTCAGACATTCTCTTTCAAGTTTTTCTTTCACTATGGTTTTGGTGGCATTACAATAACAACGATATAATTCTTTCTTCATATCATTCGCTTGACATGAAACATAGTCTAACCATGCTCTCTTCTTTCTTTCAATCGCTGGATTCACTTCGTCATTCCACCATGCATCTCTATTCGGTGTCTTGTGCAGTTTTGCACTTCCACTTATCTCTTTCGCTACGACCACCATACCCTCTCTAGAACTTGCCAACATTCATCCACATCTAGGTCGAGAAGGTAAACTTTAACTAATCTTTCCCTAACCTCATTCGCATACAGACTTTTAACATTCAGATCTTGCAACTTTTCACTCTTTTCAAGCTCTCCGAATGAGACGCGCTGCTTACAATGGCGCCACTCCTTGAACAAAACCCTATATAATCTTACTACCAAATAATGGTACGTTCCAAGGTTGGGCGATCTAAAGGCGCGCGTATTGCTAGAAATTTCCAGAGCCTACTATCAATCAAAATCAAATCTATAACACACGTTTGATCACACCTTCCCTATGTATTAAAGGGTATGTACTTATGTGGGAATATTGTGCTAGTCACGAAGCGATTTCTTTCCACGCATAAGTCGACAATGAGCTTACCAATATCATTCACTCCACTATCGCCATATGGACCTAATATGGCCTCGAATCCTGGCAGCTTCGTCCCAACCCATCCATTGAGATCTCCACAAATAATAACCCTATCATTAGCATCTATCATATCCAGAAAATCCCTCATAGAGTTCCAAAACTACTGGTTGTCGACGAGCTAACCGGTAAATATGATGCGGCCAAAAAAAATCTCGAGATTCCCAGCTTGATACGGACCCAGATAAGCCTCGAGTCAACCATACCATAATCTTTCACACTAGGAACTATGCGTGAAGACAGAAGCATAACCACTCCAGCGCTAGCATGATCGCTCTGGGGAACTCTAGACCACAGGGCCATCACGCCATCGGGGAAATCAGCGGCCCTACTATCCTTACGCTTAGTCTCTGTTACACACAAAACATCCAAACATTTCTCATTCATTTCATCTTATCTTGCCACCCATCTCTAACATTCCACGTGCCTAATTGGCACTCCTTGCTCCACGATCCGTCGATTCGTGTATGGCGTGATGGGTGGCGGCCCCCATCGCCGAATTTACAAGTATGCGTACCGACGGGGGCCGGTCGGTACGCGTCGCCTTCAGGGGTTGCCCTGGCCCGCGCTGCGGTACGTAATTGGGCCAGAGTTTCATTCTAGTGGACTGGCAGGGGTCGCGACGTCCACGCTTCTGGCCAGACCCCAGAATATAATGTAATAATTTTTTTTTGTTTACCTATCTCTTTATTAAGTTCGTCGTTTCGGTCAGTTATCAATCAGCCTGGTAAGTATACTATACCAATTGTAACAGGCAGTATCGCTCTTCCATGTTATATCTATTAGTTATAACAGTGGCTAAGAGATCGTTTTGTTTGTAGTTAGTGTAAACTTTCTTAGTACATAAACTTGATCTTTCTAACTTACGGGGGCAAAGGAGAATATTTTTTTTTGTTTAACGTTATCAATAAATATCCGGACAATCATAATGCAGATGTGTTCTCCTCTTTTCTCACCTTAATGTGTTAAAATTACGAAACGCTTAGATATATTTTTAATACCAAATTTGTTAAATTTAAAAAGAAAAATTCTGAAAATAATCTTTTGAATTATATAATTATAAATAAAAATAATTAAATTATATTAAGCATCTAATATATTGTTAGGAATATGTTTTAGTAATAAGTGGAAACTTTGTTGATGTACTAATTAGTAATATTATTTTTTATTCTAAGCGCTATAACAATTTTTTGTTTCCCTGTTAAATAATAAATAAATTAAAAAAATATATATAGCGCCTACAATTTGTAATTATAATTACAAAACATAATTATTTGGTGCTTTGTTAAATACATCCTACTGCTAACATACCTTACTGGGACGTACACAAATTAGATTGTTATATGAATAACATAATTTTGGAAACTACTGTTCCCGAACTGTACAAACTGATCGCAACGTGTTATTAGTGTCAACACTGCACTTTATAATTAATTCAGTCTGCTTGTTATATTATGGGTTGAAATCGTAAATATATTTTCATCTTTTCTGTGTTTTTCATAACACATAGTATTTGTTTTATAAGCCCACTAGCATCACCCCTGCGTTTCATCCGCGTAACTCCGGCGCTGTTAGTCGTAGCATCATGGTGTATATCCTAGTCTTCCTCGATATAAGGACCATTCAACTCAACAACTTTTCCAATATATATATACACGATCGGCTGACTCAGTCGGTAACGTTGCGGTTAGTCCGCCAGAGATCGCGATAAATATATACAAATAGGTTTTCAATTTATGATGAATGCAGAATCCTAAGTTAGAAAGTTAAAATTTCAGGCTCATAGCAGCTCAAATGCAGCCAGCTGTTGGAAGAAGCAGTTCCCTCGGATCTTTCAACTGGGAGAGATACCATACGTTAGAAGAAATACACGCCTGGCTAGACGAACTACAGGCTATGTATCCTGGCGTCGTGACAACCGTGACCATGGGAAGATCTAATGAAGGGAGAGAATTGAAAGGCATCATTATCGATTTCAAATCAGGCGAACGGGGTAATAACCCTCTTATTGGAATGTTGGAGGGGGGGATTCACTCGAGGGAATGGATCTCGCCGGCAACTGTTACGTGGATTATCAAGGAGTTCCTAACGAGCGCTGACTCCGACGTGAGGTATATGGCGGAGTCGTTTATATGGCACATCATTCCAGTAACCAACCCAGATGGATATGTTTATACGTTTGATGGTGTGAGTTTTCTTTTATGCTTTACTAGTCGGTGCTTGCGACTCCGGTCATGCACTTTTTATTACACCCTGTATGTGGCCCGTGCTTAGTATCTATAAATCAACAAAAAAATCATGCAAGTCTGCCCATTACTTTCAGAGATTTTTGTGTACAAACAGACAATCGTACAAACAGACAATTATTTTTCCAGAAAAAATAATTAAACTATTTCCTTATCAACCTTTAATTATTTTAATCGAGAAATACATAATGTACAGAGACGCTTTTTTATTATATGTAATTAGATGGCAGTTTTCACCAGAAAAAAAAGAATCTATCATAATAAATTGCGAATATTTAATATCTTTAGGAATAAAATTATTAAAATTATTTTCTGTCTTAGCTAATAAAGTCTATGATGTATTAGGATATATTTTATAACGTAGACACCAGCCAGGACAGGAAATAATGTCTGTATACCAAATTTCAGCTTGATGGTTCCAGTAGTCTTTATGTGCAGGTGGAAACAATTTGACGGAGGATTTGATATATATCAATGCCCATAGACATCAGCATACTTGTTATAAAAAACATCTTGTCTTCCTTCTTCCCCTCGAAGGGGCCATCTGAAACTCATATCGTACGGATGGAGCACGAAACGCGAAAATGAAGTAGTAGCAATCTAGTATTTTGTCTGTGGGTTGAATCAACCAATCGGTTACTTGTCCTGACTGATTGGCTGAGTGAACTTGATTATTATATATTTTATATAATAGAAAATATATATTATCATCATTTGATCATTATCATCACTATCAGCCCGTATCGGTTCACTGCTACGTTTATGGCCTCTCTCAATGAACGCCAAGACGACCGATCTCCTGCTACTCGCATCCTGCACGGAGATCGTCCTCCAACCCGATGAACGGTCGACCAACACTTTGTCTTCCTAAACGCGAACCTAATCTGCGATTGCTAATCCGCCTGCTAAGCGTGGCAATTATGAGCATTTCCCTCCGATGTCGCGTTTCGTCGGGTTTATAAGTAGCCGGTGGGCCATTGAAGGAAAGAAGAAAAGAAAAGCTACGCAACGGCATAATAGATGTTTATGGACTTTGGTATTCATGAAATGTTCATATTATTACACCGTAAAAGTTCTTACTCTTCACAGGGGGGGTTGTCGTGCACCAATGGACATCCTTTCTTTTTGTTTACGCGGGGAAACGCATTTAGGCGCCTTACGTCTAGTGGTGTTTTGGACTCGCGGCATATTGTAGTACCGAATACCCACTTTTTGTGGGGGCTTTTTCTGAGTTAAGTTACGGAGCCCCACGGCCACGACAAGGCTTGAAACATTGGTGGGGACCAATGGACATCCTCACCTAATTTGGGACGGTCGAGTGAGATCCAATAGCGTCTCTTCTTCCTGTTATTAAAAGAGGATACAAAGAGCAACCTTCTCAGTTCAATTCGCTTATTGGCTTCGCTCAAGGAGTCTCGGTTCACCCCACATTGTACATTGCTTGAACTATGGCTAGAGCAATATTACTAATATTTACCTATATGGGTTCTGATCACTGCCACAAGCCTAACTTTATTTTCCATAATTTAGTATAACAATAACTGTTACAATGTACATAATCCCAAGTCTAAGAGTAGCACTAATTCTATCATCAAATGCCTCGATAACATAGAGATAACGCACCGGTTAATTGACTATTGTTATCAAATTATTCAGAACCGATATTGGTGATAAGTTATCATAGCTGTACTTTGGGGATTATGTTTTGAAATAAGAATATTTATCCTCGTTTGTTTTTGTATAGTGTTTTGTATGTGCATGATTATATCTAGAGATTACTCCTTTATGAACGGTATAAAGGAGTAATTAACCCACGGCTAAAGATGTATGAGGAGACAAATCATATGAAAGAGCGATTGAGCAGTCGAAGTTAAATCGCTCGCGAATCTTTTACTTTGGAACAATGTTCCATCGGGTTTTTATTGTATATAGGGATAAATGGTCGGAGTATTTTGTGACTAATACACAGGTGGCTTGTAATATTTGCAGCCTCAATATAGGCAAGACATTTTGCTTTATAATATTGTTCAGCGCCATCTGATGTTAAACATGTTTTCCCCACCATGGTTCAGGCCTTGTCGTGGCGGTGGGGCTCAGTGGTGGGGTGATCCGAGACACCTTGGGCGAAACCAATATAGGCGAGGAGGTGGTTGCCCTTTGTACCCATCTTATAAGAAGAGGTTACTTACCCACTTCCGCCCATGCTCCTTACCCACCTCTCGGTATATGGAGCGAAGCATGGGAGATGCAGGGGGGTTTGTTCAACGGTTCTGTACCCTAACGTGCAGTTCTTGACTCCCTACACATCATTCAAATGCCCTCTCGTTATGTAACTTTCTCCTTTCTGGGGCCTGACACCACAAATACAGAAGTTGTCATCAGCCTAGTCAGTCCTGGTTATCACGATGCAGCGACGTCGTTACGTAGCCTTCCTCTTTGCGTGCCATGTATGCGCAAATGTCCTCAATTGCTTAAAATTCTGTTCCGCTGCGACCAAATCCTGGTGATAGACTGGGCCCACTATCGTCGGTTGGATGCCGTCCAACATGAGATTTCGCTCGTTTCTGTACGAGTCACATTCCCACAGTACATGGTCTCTAGTCTCTGCTTCATTTATATGACGCCATCCTGTGCAGGCGAACTCACCTCCACCCAGTGATATGCCAGAAGCGTTGTAACTTCTGGAAAGAAGCAGTACAGATCCCTCCCGTCGGCTCATGCGGCCCAGCGTGACCGTCAAGCGGAGATGGAATCGTCCGCGATGGCGCTTTTCCTTTCCTTGCGTTCCTTGCCCATGAGCCCGCGCAATCCTCCTGCACATCGCGCTCGAAGAACTTGGGCTGGCAGAACGCCGGCCAATACTGGTAGCGCCGCACTGCTGGATCACCCGTAGGCCTTCGTTAATAAAACCAAAGCTGGTATTTGGATGCGTAATAATGCACTAGTACAACACACAAGTGAGAGCATCGACACCAAAGCGCTGCAGCCTCCTAAGTGCCCGGTATTTCACACCCCACGAGGAGGTAGAGACACGTGAGACCTTCCCGAAACAGCTTGGTGGCCTTCACGCCTATCGAAACCGCATGCAGCGCAAATGACCTTGCATCGTCTATGAAAACCCCAAACACACTGATACACTCCTGATCGATGTACCATTCATCCTAATGGTCGGTCCACTCTTAGAACGACCCTTGATTGTCGTAGTCTGGGACTTGGCTGCGGAAATTTCTAGCCTATTCCGGGTTCCCGGGAAGAGCAGGAGGAGAAGGTGCTCTTCGTACCCCTCTTATAAAAAGGAGGCACTAAAGAGCAGGAGGAGGAGGCGCACTTTGTACCCCTCTTATCAGAAGAGGAGAAAAAGGAGCAGAAAGGGGCGGCTCTATTGCTCACAGGGCAAGAGGCGAGGATGGGAAACTCACCCCATTGCACTGTCTCAAAGTTGGTACGGTTGTACCGTGGTGCGGGAAAATCACATCTGTGGAGGTGGAGTCGGTCCCTTAAGGGGCTGACTAGCCGTCGAGGTGTCCTGAGGATTTGTTGTTCCCGGGCACCTCACCAAAGGTGGCACTGGTGGCACTCGTGCGTATTCGGTACCATAATTTGGCAAGGGCCTTTCACACCACTAGACCCCCACCTCTGGGGCCAGAGAAGATACGTTAATGCGTTTCCCCGAGACAGCGGAAGAAAAAGGTCAGATGAAGTAAGTGTCTGTGGAGACGACGGGCCTCTAGCAAAGTTTATACGCGTATCGAGGCTGACTGACAGTTTATTTTATAGGACCGAATGTGGAGGAAGAACCGCAACGGCAACTACAACACAAGCTGTGCTTCTAACAACGACTTGAGCAATGGCATCGACTTGAACAGAAACTTCAACTATTTATGGATGAGTGAGTATACTACTTTAAGTAATTGATATACAAACATACCAAGATACACAGTCACCGTCTTAAACCATCCGTATAAAAGATGTCAAAATATGCACATTGTGATTACGGCTTAAATCCACTCACCTAAGGTTGACTTTACAAAAAACGGTCTGTAGTTCTAGAAATGAGCATATTCAAAGTAACAAACAAACTCTTCAGCTTTATTATATTAGTGTAGATTTACTTGGTTCTCTCAGCTGTCGGCGCTTCTTCCGACGCTTGTCAGCAGACCTTCGCTGGACCGTCGCCAGCTTCAGAGCCCGAAGCGCAAGCCATCCAGACCTACGTAATGAACCTCAAACGCGCCGGCAACATGATCTATTACTTCGCTTTCCACTCCTATTCCCAAATGGTTCTGATACCCTACAGCCACTTGTCGGGCATCGACGTTTTAGAGGTTTCTAATTACGCTGATTTGGTAAGGAAACATACACTTAATTGTTATACACATATACATTTCAAAAATGTAGTGCATTTTGTAAATAATCATTATGCTAGTACGTGAAGCAAATGCATTGGATCTCTACGAAAATCCTCGGACGGAGGATTATAAAATTTGATAGTTTATGAACAGGGGAATTGCTGAACGCTAATATTTTTACATAATATGCATTAGATTTTATTATTTTAATTTTATAAAACGTTATATACTACGGTATGCACACTATGTTATGACTTCCGTAATGCACAATTTCTGACACTGTCAAACATATTGTGACGTACGACAGTCAAGCTGTATTGGAAGTCGTTTTTTTATAATTACGACCGAATTACGATGCCTGGGTGATCACTAGTAACAACTTAATATCTGAGGACATATAACACTACCTTAATATATTAAAGTTACTAAATCCTATGTATGCTAAATATGCTAAGTGCCGATAGGACTTGTTCTACGTACTGGACAACGTAACGTTTGACATGTTTATACATAATACATCAATGAGCAACAATGATTTGGGTGGGAATTTGAACTGCGAACGCTGGCTACCTACCAGGATCTATGCTACCACAGACGTCCAGATGAACGTCAAGTTAAAAGAAAGAGAGAATTTTATTCAAAATTATCATTATCACAATTTCATATCAATTTAATTGTAAAAATGTACTGTACCAAGTGATACTTCTGTTGCCATTTTGTTGCATATGACATCATCGGCGTGAACACCTTTTATATTTTTAAAGGTTAATGGTTACGTGGTAGATGACTACCACCGCCCATAGACATCAGCAAAACTGACTATCATGTAGGCGCGTTGCTTAATCTTTGAGATAAATGTTTACTATTTATTTGAATAACCCCAAGTTGTATCGGTTCCGAAATATCGAGGATGACAGTTGGTTTTACAGGGTTGCTGTGCGTGGATGGAAATTGCACTTAAAACACGTGCGTGTAAAAACGGACATCGGGGTGTTGAGGGTAAACAATATCTATGGTACTTTAACTAATTATACTAAATTAATAAAACTATTATGCATATAAAATAATAATAAAACTATTATACTAAATTAATTTTGTTTCAGTACGAAATCGCAGTTCGTGGTGCAGAGAAACTAACTCAAGTTCACGGCACGGGCTATAGGGTGGGGACATCAGCCGATATTCTATGTGAGTCAAATTGTATAAGACACGAGTAAAATTTTTCAGAAATAGATAAGTAAATATCTTCAAATATAATCCATGGTATTCTCAACCATCGTTAGTGCCAACGACTGAAGTGAAGATATATATATATATATATAATATTATTGTACTGCATAGGAGTACCTTTTATAGTATAGGGGGCAAAACGTGGAAGCGAAGCCTTTTCAGGACTGCCGTTATATAATCAATATATCAATACTCTTTTTCTTCTTTCTCAATTGGGCCGCTGGCTACACACACAACCCGCACGAAATGCGACACTGAAGATATCACTTTACGGTATCATGTTAGGGAGAGGTACCTCACCGGTCGCGTCGTGGCCCCGACACTTAATGTTTCTACTTATTGCAGCACTGTATTCTTACTTATCGGCACCAGCACGGCCACTCACGTAAAACCGACATGAAATGACGGTTACGCTATAATTTCTCATGTTGTTTTTGGATGAGATGTAGGAGTGTAACGCAACTGCATAACCTTAGCAAATGCACGTCGCAATCAATTAACAATATTTCCCCTTTAAGCACTAAGGTATCACAAGACATGTAGTAAATTAGTAGAGCGCCTGTAACCTACATAACATATCCATACTGGACTGCAGTTGAATTGAGCTGGCAAGGCCGGAGAAGTGCCTCTCGCTCACATGATACCGCCGCAAAGTTACAATTGTGTTATCTCGTTTCTTGCGGTGTTTGTGATTCCAGTGACTCCAGGGGGGGGGGGATATCTTTAGACGTCATCCAAAGACTTTGACTGTTCTTTTTACGACTTGTACTATAACAAAAGATTCCTCACTATTCCAGATGAGGTATCTGGTTCGTCCTTCGATTGGGTGAAAGGAGTTGCAGACGTTCCGATCGTTTACCTGTTCGAGCTGCGTGACGTCGGGGAGTTCGGTTTCCTCCTCCCCGCTGAGCAGATCGTACCCAACAACCAGGAGATCATGGCGTGTCTGGTAGAGATGGATAAGACCACCAGGAGACTGGGGTACTACACGGGAGCGGCATCAATATTCACCTCCTCGCTGTCTATGATGCTAGCTGTGTCTTTTTTCGTACTTGCTCAGTGAAGTATCTATAAATTTGTATTTTTAAATAAAAAGAATTTAATGTTTTCAGTTTTTCCTATTCTTTCGAAAAGGAGATTGTTTAGCCCTCGATTTTATAAAACAACACAAGTTCTGTTATGAGAAAAAGAGCATCTGCGTAGCAATTGTGCCAATATTAGTGGACGTAGAATCCAACTACATGTTTTCAACATTGTCCAATATAAAACCGTCAAATGCAAGTCCACACTGCCTACCTAATTTTATTCGAGGTCACCTGCAAGTACCCCGTGGGTTTTATTAATAAACGAGTATACAGACGGATGGACAGATGAACAAGGAATATATCCTGAGTTCAGTTAATTTCCTTTGAGATACGAAACTATAAAAAATAAATTGTATGTATCATTATTTAATTAGAAATTTCATGTAGTCTATAATTCATAAAAGGATCGAACCTACAATATTTCGAAGCTCATGTATCACACCATTTTGCTATCGCTCTCATGTCTACAAAAACATATTAAATATTTAGAAGCCAATAAATCACTGAATAGTATTTTTACGAGGACTTCAAAGCAATTACCAAGTGATTTAGAATTAGGGATGTTTATGTCCCCCGGGGAACGCTAAGATTATTTTCAACTCGGCTTTTGGATCCCAAAAATGTAATTGAATTAGGAAACATTAATTTGCCCAAGTTTTTGTGGACCATAAATTAGCTGATTTAATTAGCCATATTGCTGCATTGCAAAGGAATAGGATCGACACGACCTCTCACTCACATGGCACCGTTATGCTTGTGTTTTTCGCGTTATGCCTGTGCGATTTGTGAGTTTTCGATAGTAAAGAGAAGAGTAAATAAATAGTAACACGTATGCATTTATGCGGATGTCTATGGGTGTCAGTAGTTATCAAATGGTTTCTACTGCATATTTATTCCTAGTGAAGTATGTCTGCTATGCACTACGGATATAGTATTCAGTCCTAACACTATTGAATGGCTAAATAATTAGCACCTGAAAGATTTAAATGGGAGTGATGAGGGAAAGAGTTGTTATTGTATTTTTGAATATATGAATGCTAGTTATAACAAATTCGTTTAAAAGACGAAAGTTCTTCACGCTATCCGCATTGCCACCTATGTGAGCAGACATTGCGGTTCTACACTTCAAAAGGATGTGCAGTTTGTTCGTATTAGCTACATCCTACAGAGCAGTTACAGAAAGAGGACTTGGGTGATCTTTGGGTGATGATATCATCACCCAAAGATCACCCAAGATCAAGTTAAATAAATTATCGTTTTGTATGTTTTTACAAATTAAAAATAGATTTGGAGACGTTCTTTGAATTATTCTAAAATATGTGCTTGGTATTTCTCCCTTCATTGCTTTCTGTTTCTATAGATATAATATTATCATCGCGAGTCCCACACACCCATCCATGAATCCAAATAAAACAATACGCACATATAACAAAATATTTTAATATTGTATTTGTTCTATTTGCAGATTTTTTTTATATCGGATTAAGAGTTTTTATGTAATAAACGCAATACAAACTAAGGTAATTTGTTGGCGATGCCACTCTTCGAAATAAAGTCGTCGTCCCAGGCGTCGTTTTAAAGCCATTAGCAACCAATTTAAAGTGAAAATTTCTTCGAACGCCTGGATAAATTTTTGGGGGACAAAAATCTTGGAACTCGCATCGTAGTCACACGTCACGCGTGACTACCAACGTTACTAACGGTACAAACACTCAACAACTACCTCTTACTAAACTTCTGTAACTAATTTGGATTAGTTACACAAAGAGATTATACAATCTAATGATGAAATTCATGTTTTTAATTTTGATTTAATTAATTGATAGAAATGTACGTAAATAACCTTTTATCAAATGTGAGTAGTGACTTATATTTGATCAAAGGTTGAAATACCTAGAGATTGTGCTTAGTGCTTTTATCGGACGTACAATACAACCGACAGTAAAGAGTGTTATACAGAAATTTGTAAAATATTTTGTGTTACATATTTTCAAACATTTCTATTCCAAGTAGCTATTCAACAGGATAATTTATCATCTATATTTTTTACCTTGCGAATCTTCGGATGAAAGAGAATATTTTGTAAATTATATTAGCAAATTATTTCTTGGCGCGTCTTGAAATAAAGTCTTAGAATTCTTTCACAAGAATGAAAGAATAAGTATTTCATATTACAATTTTTAGGGGCCATATCTTTTAAAGCAAGCAGGTCTTAAAGAACACAAATGATATTTTTATTGAATATTATCCTACGCCCGAATCTTCACTCGCATCGAACGTATGCGTTTTACCTACATAAAAAGTAAATCAGGTTATCCTAAATCACTGTCTATTGGTACTTCAGCTTAAATCCTTGAGGATATTTATCTCAATTATATATTAAGTAATCTGCCTTGGTTTACGATTTTTTTTTACACTTCAAAAGTATATTATACCAGCGTCACCTCGCGGTATCACCCGCGTACCACCGGTACCCTTTAAGTTGTAGGATCATATTAGCCTTCCTTGATAAATGGACTATTTAACACAATAATATTTTTTCAATTGGGACCAGTAGTCCCTGAGATTTACAAACAAAAATCTCTTCAGTTTTATATTATTAGTATATGGATATTGGATCGGATACCAACAGCAATCTTTAATAGGTAAAAAGTATTTAAGTAAATTACGTTTGGTTAAGCCTCGAGTTCCGATATTCCATTATCAAAATTACCAATGTAGCACAAAAAAACAACGGTTGTATACGATTTATATTATAAATTCCGATCTTGAAAGAGATGGATTTTGGGAAAAGACTACAAAACACCTATTTATTATCATATTCTGGATGCACGGATGTCACAGTACCTGCTCCGCCTGTCAGGACTGTGGCTTCTATGGCCGAAACTGTGGTCACTGTAATATTATCTTCTTGGCCGAACTTCAGCCGCGGCGGCCATCTCCATGGGGCTCTTTAGTGATAGCTAGTGTCAAGCATGCAGGTCATATTATGATGCATAAACATATGCTCTATTCCTCTATTCTGACGTGACTGTCGTCAAACACTATCGAAAGAAAACTAGCGCAAGAGCTTAACACTCTCTAAGGGACTGTGGTGTAACCGACTTCCCTACTCCGCACTACTTTAGAAATTATATGCTTCCGACTACACTAAGAGGTAGTCAAAAGCTTGCTACTTTGTAAATCACTACTTGCCATCAGGAAGAAACGAACGTCTACCCTTTGAGAAAACCAAATCAACTACATCAATAATATTAACTGAATAGCGTTCCCTTGCCAATGATGAAACTTAATGACGGCCAGTACTAATTCCCCAACTTACCTAATATTAAAAATAACTGTCCCATAATGTCCCGGCGGTAAGCGTGGGCGATAAATTAGGGGACCCTCTGACAAGGCGACGCGTGACTGATATCAGATGTCGGGACGCTAACACAAATCATAACGGTCACCTATTTGACTTGTTGGAACAGAGACATCTTGGAGTTGCAGTAATTTTTCATAATTTAAAATGAATATAAAGAAAAATAATATGCGTTATAATATAATTTAAACATTTTTTTTGGGGCGGACCTACGATTAACGCTAAACTCTACTCAGCATTTATAATTATTAATATGCCAGTTATCTTTTAAATTTGGCTTCTTGGATAATATTTTTCCATGGGAGTGCTTCTTGTTGAAAGAATTTAGAAAGATTTTTTGAAATATATTTAAAAAAATGTAAAAATATCGAGAAAAGAATGCACAAAATGAAGTACAATGCATACGGGCATTAAGAGAAAACGAGAAGAACGACGATTACCACACATAGTGATAATTCAACTATGTAAGCAATGCTTAAACTTGGGGTTCGATTATAATTCACTATAAGACTAGATTATACATTGTGTGATGCCTCTTTTACATCTCAAGGTAACTCTCTGAATGGAAAAAATAATAATCGACGGCATTTGATTGGCGAACGGCGAATCGTAGGGTAACATAGGGCAGAAACTGTCAAGCGGAAGTAGTGTCATTATTTAAAAATCGTTCTTTCCTACAACTATTAAATAAAGAGTTGTACTAATAAATAAATAAGTTAATGAATTTATTATAAGGGGCATTTTATCTATTAAATAAATAATTGTAGTAATACATTAATTAATTAATTTAGGAGGGTAATCTAACTCTTAACTGTAGAAATTTTACTACTGCATATACGAATTTGATTCAGTAGATGTCATTTGACCACATCTTTAGTAAGAGGTAGAGCCATTGTATTGCATTCAGATCGGGCTGGTACGACGTATGAGGTACTTCTCGTTCTCATGACACCGCTGCAACATGAGAGCCAGGATCCCTCGTTTCTTGCAAATAGTGAGTTTCCGGAGGCCCATAACCCGGAAGGACGGCAGCAAGACAATACGTATTAATAACAATTATGTGGATTTCTATGTACGATGGTATTCATCAAAGGCGTCCGACTCTTCTTTGACCCCCTTATACTACAAAACACTCTCTTAAAACCATACGAAATAGGAGTAGATAATATGAATAACATGCATTATTATTTAGATAAACCATGATTAACTACTCCATGGTTTCCTTAGTATATTCAATTTATATGATAATTTTTTATAATGGTCTCTTTTATTTTCTGTAGTAACCGAGCGTTAAATGAAACTGCAAAACGGATACGAAATCATTCAATAATATTAAGCTTACTTTGTTTTGGTCTAGATTACATTGTACTAGAAATGTAACAAGTACCTAAAGACTATTATTACTAGATCTACAAAAGACCGAATGGTTTGTAATTAAGTAGATATGTATGATGAAAATATATGAAGGGCATATGCATCTACATCAGGTTGCCATCCAGATCCTACGTCCTGAACTCAAGCTCTCCATACTTACTTGCTTCCTTAAGTAACCAATAACGTCTCCTCGGTTCAATTTGCTTTACCTGAACCGCAAGTTACTGATATTTACAGTGACGCCAATATTTAAGCCATGAGAACACATGGAGTGCACACAGGCTACTGACATTTACAGCGACGCCAATATTTAAACCATGAGAACACCTGGAGTGCACACAGGTTACTGATATTTACCGCGGCGTCAATATTTAAACCATGAGAATATCAGGAGCGCACCCAGGTTACTGATGTTTACAGCGGCGTCAATATTTAAACCATGAGAATATCTGGAGTGCACCCAGGTTACTGATGTTTACAGCGGCGTCAATTTTTAAACCATGAGAACACCTGGAGTACACCCAGGTTACTGATGTTTACAGCGGCGTCAATATTTAAACCATGAGAATACCTGGAGTGCACCCAGGTTACTGATGTTTACAGCGGCGTCAATATTTAAACCATGAGAATACCTGGAGTGCACCCAGGTTACTGATGTTTACAGCGTCGTCAATATTTAAACCATGAGAATACCTGGAATGCACCCAGGTATAAAGCAACAGGATACGTCGTTAGTTAGTCTGTTCCAAACAACCCCACCAACATAGGTACAGTGCAATGGGATGATATTCCAATTGTTTTACCCCTGCGTGTAAGGCGTATTGCCCTCCTGCAGTATTGTCCCCTCTCCTGATAAGATTTGTGCAAAGAGGAGCTCTCTCCCCGCCGTTTCAGGAATGGGGTTTTATCCCAGGCTACTGAGCACCACTGAGACCATGCCTAAACCATGATATGGAGCTGGCAATGAAACTCCCACAGTGTATATCTGACATAAATCTGAAATGACAACTCGTGTAACTCCGGCTCTAACGTTCGTGGTAGCGTTATGGTACATAACCTTATAGCCTTCCTCGATAAAGGGACCAACTAACATAAAAGATTCTTTCAATTCAGGCTAGTACCTTCTGAGGTTAGCGTCTTTCAAACAAACACACACACTCTTCAGCTTAATATTATTAGTATAGATAAAATTCTACTCGGTTCACTTTACGAAGATCCATTAGATATAATAGTACACAAAATGTTGTAAATTCTACAGTTCGTAAGAAACGCTTTTCAAACATTAAAACCATCTTCACAGTCATACATCATTCAAAAGTCGTTAATGAGCCCAAACTAAATATTTTCCGTGAGCGATCATCCAATACCAATATATCATGAGCCGTCACAACAAATAGTCCTCGAGACTGTTAAGTTCTTTGCTAAACTGGAAAACCAATATTTTGAGGTCTTTGTTTCTACTCGCGCCGTCTAAAGATGTAGGCCGTTGTAATTGGTCGTGATTTATTTTAAACCGGCTACCGATTTACGTTAAAAACCATTATGAACATCATAAACAAGGGGCGTTGGCGTTTATTATTGCTTTAAAATTTTACAACCAGAGCTTAGACTATTTTTGTAACAACGGATGCGTATTTGTACTAATTAAATCCAAACGATCACCGGATAAACAAATTTAAATTCTTACTTCTTTATTAACAGATAGTTATTTCACCTTCCTCTATTCATAAAGACTGAATGAGGGAATAGTTGATCGGATAGAGTTTAGAACCTAACGGCTTGATCAAAGTAACGTAATTAATCACTTGACGCTCTTGCTAATGAACCCCAAGTCATTTCGCCCTCTCAAGGCGTCCGAGGTTCATGTACAATAACTAATCATAAAGTAAATAAAATGCTACGCTAACATGATTGCACCTACGAGTGTTAACATCCTCACATGTCGATGCGTTGCCATTCATAACCCACTCCCTCCAATGGGCCATGCTACGGGTACCTTATTACGGGTGTCACATTTAAATATTGTATTACAACTACGCATTTACCAAAAAGGCTATAAAATTATCATTGCCCTTTAGTTCAAATACATTTTTACCTTTCAGTTTCTAATAAAACTATTTTAGCGTAATCATTGCCCTTTAGTTCAAATACATTTTTACCTTTCAGTTTCTAATAAAACTATTTTAGCGTAATCGTTAAAATACTTAAATAAATCGTGATTTATTTAAGTATTTTACACTCCCGTTGCAATTCTACGAATGCGTTAATTTACATACATTGTTACAGGCAACAGCCGTGCTATGTTTCTGTCTGTATTCCGAAAATAATCATACCACTTAAAAGGATTATGACAAGGGAACATAAATATGTTTTTTTTTTTCGCCTTGGTAATAAAATTATGGCAGATTGGAATGATCTGCACGTTATGCGAACGCAGATCTGTCCATCCAGGTAGTCACGTATTTGAATTGCATTAAATGCTTAAAAATTATAATTTCTTAAATTTATAAAATATGAAATATTATTTACGGTGTTTAGTAACTGTAGCACAAATCCTCGCGGCATTTTATACGCCACGGTACTACGCAAGTCCATGTTATAGTGTTGACTAATGTAATCTAAAAATCATTTGTATGCATATGTGTGCAAATTAAAAAAAGAATTACCGAATTGTCCTTTTATTGAGTTGTACTTAGTCTGGCCATAAATACTCTCACAATTAAAAATAAAAACTGTTACATTTGAATTTAGAATCTGTCATTTTTATACATTGCGCTTTCTCATTCTGGCACCAATGGGATAATAAAGATAACGGAATCGATGTGATTTCATTACACAAACTAGGTATGGAGCCAAATGCCACCAAATGTTTGTGTGATAGGTACAATTAGACTTCCACTGTTTATGACAGAGGAAGATCTGGCCGTTCACGTCCGTTCATACAAGAGAGGTAAGACAGTAAGGGAAAGGATTCGAAAAAATCCTGTCCGAAAGCAAGAGATTTTGTATTGGGAAATGAAGATTGCACCTACAACCATGTCGCTTACTTTGATTAGGGTGGTCAAACGAATCGAAACAAGTACTGGATCAGTACACAAAGGGAGGTCACAGAAAAAAAATTGTTTACGGATAAAATTTTTTTAGACTTGAGTAACATTTTAACAGTTTGACCGTATGTATACTAAAGGTCCTAAGAAAGCTTCCCAATTAGTCGACAGAGTACAACGTGGACATTATCCGACTTCAGTGGTCCTTCCGTCCACAGCAAAAGCTGTTAGCTATTAGAATTAGGTTACACATTGGAAAAATGTATCAAAACATCGCCATAAGCCTATCAAGATAACATTCATGAGAAGGTAGTTAACTTAACAACATCATGTTCAATTATTGTCCTACCAGCAAGACTCGGGACCAGATCATAAAGGTCGATCCACCCAATCTTGGTTAAAACTAACGTTTCGGACTCAATGAAAACTACCCTCCATCTAGTCCCGAACTTAATCCGCTGTAATATGATTTATGGCCAGTTTTAGAGAGTAAAGCTCGCTATAAACGCAATGATAATTTGGTGTCCCTAAATCCACATGTTTTGCAGTAAAAATGTACCCATGGAAAGAGTATTTTTAATTGTTTCGTGTTTGTGTATTAATGTAACACTGTGAAAGTAATAAATCTTATTTGAAATATTTTTTTTCTTTGCCACATAATTTATGGCAATATAGAATATAACATTACTCTACGATCAACAGAAGCAATGCGTCCATGAAAATGTTACGAAAATGGGAAATAATGTTCACTTCCATAACTTCCAATCACAAGTTACATGAAAGGTAAAAAAGTTTGTCAAAATTTGAATTGTCTCTTTATATAGCCTAAATAGCCTTTTAATGCTACCTTATTGCAATAGCTGCACTAGCAGCCAGGGCTTCGGTGGTAACAAGTATACAATTTTTTTAAACCTGTTCTTTAAATTGAAACAGAAATAAAGGGTAACTTTGAATTTGTTTTCAAAATTAACAATTTGTTAATATAAATAATGTATATAATAGTGTTAATAATTCTTGCAGGCAATAACATTTCGGATTGGCATAAAAATATGCTTTTCCTCTATTTTTCTCTATTATCTATTTGTCTCTTTCCCTTAAGGCAAAGAAACTGAACCGGTGCATTAAACAGGTATATATATGTATATACAGATATTTGTATATATTTATTTATACCTTAACCTTCTACCATTTTACCTTCTTTAAAAAATAAAATAAATTAAATTCTTATTGTAAAAATAAGACCACTAGGATTTTGTAAATCGGACAAGTAATCGGTAGTAATCGAGAGAGATTTGCGTTTTGAACCGAAAACAATCGTCAGCCATATAATATTTTATTTATTGTATTTGAGACATATATATATATATGTAAAATGACTCGCGGTATGACATGATAGTGCCGCATACCCACACAAATATATATATGTATATACATATATTTGAATATGTTCATTTATTTTACCTACCTTCTACCATTTTACCTTCTTTGTAAAATGGCCCTGTAAATATAAAATAAAACCACTACGATTTTGTAAATCGGACAAGTAATCAGTAGATTTGCGTATTGAACCGAAAAAATTCGTCCGCCATATAATATTTTATTTATTGTATGTGGGGGTGTTAAATTAATACTCATGTATCACGTATCGTAAGTTTTAAATTTTAAACATAATTTCCCTCGATTTTTCAAATTAATGCGTGTGTGAAAGATTTTGTAACAGGATACAACCATTCCAGAAATGTATGAAGTCGTAAATAATGAGTCTGTAGATGCTAGCGCCATTTCTTTATTTACATCTGAATGGTCGCATAATGTTCCAGATATTTATGGGCGCCGGTAGTCATCAAATCTATCTGTTAGCCCATCATGCTATAAAAATCCATTGCTAAATAGGTCTACCGTTACAGCTGGTGATAAAAAACCTTGCTGACTGATCCAAAACTACCAAGCACTGAGAAAGTATTTTTAGAAATTCAACCTCATGGGGGTCAAATAACGGGGTAAATTTATATGGAACTACGCGGGTAGAACCACGGCGCGCTGCTATGTTACATCATTATCAGCCCTTATCGGTCCACTGCTAGACATAGACCTCTCTCAATGAACGCCAAGGCGACCGATCTCCTGCTACTCGCATCCATCCCGGACCAGTTACTGCACGGAGATCGTCTTCCCACCTGGTGAACGGTCGCCCAATACTATGTTACGTACATATATATAAATATTGTGTTCGTTGCTGTGTCTAGGACAATAGATTAATTTAAAGTGACGATTTTAATAAAATTTAGTCTACATTAAATTCAAATTTAGTCTAAATTATTAGTAATTAATAAAATAAATAAATTAATAAGTTCCTTCTGCCTGACCCATTGAGGAATTGGGACTAAGTTGTGATGTTGTTAGAGTTAATCCTACTTTATATTATAAACGCGAAAGTTTGTAAGTATTGATGGATGTTTGTACCTCTTGCATGTAAAAAGTAATAAATGGACTTTAATGAAACTTTACAACAATATCTAAAAAACACAGGCTACAATTTTTTAATATATTGAGTGAATATGTTCGCAGACGAAGTTACGGGCACCAGGTAGTCCAGATAGTAAGAGAGAGTAGAGTAGTAGTAGTAGAGAGTCCAAGTAGTAGTCCAGACAAAAGTATTATATCATCCACAACCCAGATCAAATATGTATTTTAACAAATGTTATTAATAGAAATATATTCAAGATAAGATTAAATACTTATCAACGATATTATTCGGATGATACTGCACAGGCGGCGAGGTCTAGATATTTTGATAATGTATCGGCTGGGCTTCTCATATTCCCTATCTAGAGATAGCGATTAATTGTTACCCGTGAATGGTAAAAAAACCCTAACAAATTATACTATGAAATCTTCCTCCTTTCTTTTTGTTGACGCAGGGAAACGCATTTACGCGCCTTTACCGGCCCTGGGTGGGGTCCAGTGGTGTGTGGGACTCGCGGCACATGGAATAATAATACCATACAAATACCATACCATACAAAAATACCATACCATAAAAAATACATACATGCATACCCACAAAAACCGCCGCGAGTGCCATCAGTGCCGCCCTTGGTGAGGTGCCCCGGAACAACAAACATCACAACACCTCGACGGCTAGTCAGCCCCCTAAGGGACCAACTCCACCTCCACAGATTGGGTTGCTCTGCACTACAGGAGAACCCTTCCGACTTCGGGACAGTGCAATGGGGTGAGGTACCCATCATCGCCCCTTGCCCCGTGCGCTACGGCGCCTCCTCGTGTTGCTCTTAGGTCCCCTCTTCTTATAAGAGGGATACCGAGAGCGATTCCTTCTCCTGATCTTTAAGCCCCCTCTTCTTATAGAAGGGGTGCAAAAATCGGTTCAATTGGTTCCGTCCTACAATTACTCCATATATGGGTGAAATTAACATGATGTGTTTTTTATAATATAGCCGACGCGCTGCCCTCCTTTTCACCTCCCCCCAATGGCCCCGTACCGTACCGTAGTGTACCGTAATTTCTCACACCTAAAATATAACCCAAAGGAGACATTAATGTTTTAAGTAAGTACCTTTACGCCTGTTATCCCCGAGGAGATAGGCAGTGGTGTACTAGTACATCCACAACTCGTAAGTCCAGTAGATATACTAGCACACCCACGATTAGTCAAGGTACTGGGGCCCATGATGTCATAGGTGATAAGCCAATCGCTACTTCGGGCACATTCCAATCCCGGACAATGTAATGCGTGCCAACAATAATCTGAAAAACATTTAATAACATTTGCCCGACCTGGGTACGAACACAGGACCCCACGCGGCTAACGGTCTTAACGGGCGACACCCGCATCGTTACACCACAGAGGCGTTCACACATTAATGTTTTCGGGATAAATAGGCTTTTTTTACATTCCTTCCCGCATTAATTTACTTGAAAAAAATAATTAAAAACATGTACAATTTTACAGTCGTACAAATATGCTGTTTCCAAGAAGTAAACCAGTAGGATCCGGCTCTAGTGACTCCCAATGCTCACACACATTAGAACAGCGAGAGAATGCTCTTTACAGTAAAAGGCGGCTAGAGAACTCACGGAATTGTCAGTTGACCATCGATGTTATTGAACTTGTTGCCCTCCTACCACTTTCCCTCCGGTACACCACCAGACACCCATGCACCGCCCCACATGGGATAGCTTTTTTTCGAATGGACCTATTATAGGTTGGTGGCGCTATTGCTCCCGCCTCAACATTTCTTCGGACTAGCGAAGACTTTTGCATCTTCAGGTTTAGGGAGATGATAGGGGGAAAGATCCCGCCACTTTTCCCACAGATGGGAATTGATCAACCGGAATGTTTTGTGGACGTTAACCCTACGGTAAAGATTTTAATGAAATAGCTTAAATATCACTTTGTAGTGAGCGATACTTCTCCATGGCACAATTAGGCTACTATGCAGCATATATGTTTACGAAAAAGTACAGATGCACTTTAAGCGAATCGTTTGGAAATCGTGACTCTAAAAAATATATTCCAACCGAAGCCAAACATGTGTTTAGAGCCATGATAGTCTTTTTTATAGAATAGGGGGCCAAACACGTGAATAAGGCCTTCTTACGACTACCGATGCCCAAGAATATCTACATGATTACGTAGCTGAGGCGTTGCCCTCCTTTGCCCCATTGGGCCCTCGGCTACTCACAAATCGATCGAAACGCGACAACGAAGATGGCACTTTACGGCGGTATTAGGCGAGCAGGAGCTACCTCCTCGGTCATGCCGGCCCAAATACGCTGGAATGCAGCACGAGACTGCCCCTTGCTGTCTAATGTTCTGTATCTGGAAGTTTACAAAAGTCCGGTTCGCTTTGGCTGCCAAACCACCTCACGTAATTGACCACTCTACCAATACTCTACCGACTGCACCAATTGTCACAATCCTATGCTCCATTGATATATTTTACAAACTTACTACTTGTATTTGATCTATACTTTTAAAATAACATGTCCTGACTCACATTCGTCATCGCCGAGCATCACTTTATGGTGCTCTTTTGTAAGCGAGCGACATCCAAAGGTGCCACTTCTATTTGGCTTTAATGCATCTTGACATTTTTTCTCGTTCATTCATTATTAGCTCTTATCGGTCCACTGCTGGACATAGGCCCCTCTCAATGAACGCCATGACGATCGATCTCCTGCTACTCGCGTCTATCACGGACCGGCTACTGTACGGAGATCGTCTTTCCACCTGGTAAACGCTATGGGATTACCTTTTATTAATGCAACCATAGAATGTCAAAATATTCAGGATCCTATCACGCCTAATACCTGTTTGAATAGATTTTGTGACTTACGTTTAACATTTCAGACGGGGATTGCTAATACGATAATATGCACTTATGGGTTTAAAAAGGGGGATATGCCACCTCATTAAATATAGCTTAAAGATGTTTATCGAATGTAATTTATCACGCCGCGGCAACGTGTTGAATGAATGCTTCCCCTTATTTTGATGCGTGCTCATACGTCACTCCCGCCCATTCACATATCATACTGTCATCTTCGCTGCAGGCTGAGATTAGCTGTCGCGCGGAGCGAGCAGCGTAGCGTGTGGCGTAATGGATATACTTAACGACACTCGTGCCAGAAATAATATTTATTTCCTGTGTGAAATATTTATAAAATTTATCTATAAATATTTTTTATAGATACAATATCACGAATAAAATTTAAAAACACAATCTGCGGTAATGTAAGGTCATTTTTAATTTATTCAATTACAAATATTCTCTGTATTTATTTACTATACAGGCTTAATTTCGTATGAATAGGGTAGACGTTTATAAACTATACATTATAATGTGCAAAATTCCTTGTTGTGTGTTAGTCCACAAATTTTACAAAGACAAAAAATGCGAAAGCTAAAAAATAACAAACACATTGTTTTTTTGTGTGAAACATGATAAAAATATGGAATATATGTATTTGATCTGTACGTTATTTTCACAATCTCATATAACAAAAAAATATACCCCAAATTATATAATATGGCTATAAACTAACGGGGCACAGGTTATATTACATATACATTATACATACACACAATTATATTATCAGAGACGCTAACCTTCTGACGCACGTCATGGCTTTATTATTTCGTGTAAAGAGACGCCAAAGTTTTTACTTGCATTCCTAGACCGTTTGAGGTTTACGGGGTTTGTTAAAATATTTGGATATTCGCTTGTAATTATGTGAAACTCTGTGACTTCCTACAGACTAATATTTCTTTTTAAGTTTTTGCTTGGACTTTTTTTGCTGGGATCTATTTAGCTCATGACTCACATATGCTGTTAATATACTTTTCGGTACAATAAGCATTCATAATAATATGTATATATACAAATATATTTTGTATATATATATTAAACATAAGCATACAATATATTTTATTTAAGCAGCCCAACAACCACAGAGATTTTTCTGGCATGCTCAGCTAGTTATAAATTATTAATTCTTTTTAATAAAATATGTAGTGCAATTGAAACATATTGCAAATTTTCACATTATTTAAGAAATGTGTTTTAAGTTTCTGTTTAACATTATTTTTTGTAATGTTTTGTTGAAAACGTGGATTTAATGCATTAAATAAGCGAGGGATTGAATTAGCCGACGTGTTGCTCTCTTTCCCTCCTACACTCCATGGGGCTACCGGAAACATGGCAACTGTTCAAAACGCGATAGCAAGTCACTTTGGGATGATATCATATGAGCGAGAGAAATCTCCCCGATCCTACTGGCGCAATGCAGTATGGGACTATCCACTAGCAAAAATTTTTAACTTTCAATACGACGAGGAATATAATGACAGCGGTGAATGTGAATCGCATTCAACACAATATTAGTGAAACAATGTAGTAACCGTATAACTCAGCAGCAGTTATACGCGTGAAAACATACTTAAACTGTATGGGATTACAATCCGCGGCAGCTGACATAATCTTGCATAGATGTCTTCTGTTTTCACACACTGATAACCAGATCTAAATTTCATTGACAATTATTAACTTTAAATTCAAAATGTATAAAATCAAAGCAGTCAAAGCGATTCCAATTAAACAGATGTGTTCTGCTAAACAACTTAGTAAGTATTATGTACCATGAATTGCAGCTAAATTATACACGTCAAAACATTGTTAAAGTATGTGGGACTGGAATCCGCAACAGCTAAAAAAGTCTTCGCAATCCATGCATTCTTTGCACACTGATCACAAGATCCAAATTTAATCAACAATTAGTAACTTACAATTGAACGAGATACGTAATCAAAGTGGTCAAAACGATACGCGTTAAACAGAACATTAGTTAAACGATTTAGTAAGCTTATAGTTTAGATGCAGTTATAGGCATGAAACCGTCTTACATTATATGGGATTCGAACCCACAGCATCAGCTGACGTATTCCGTATAGTTCCGGCAGTCTTCGCACACTGGTAACCGGATCTAAATTTCATCAACATTCAGTAGCTTTCAATGCAACAATGTGTACAATCGAAGTGGTCAAAGCGAGTCGAAACAAACAGAACATCAATTATACAGGTTAGTAAGAATTAGGTACCATGAATCGCAGCCGAATTATACGCCTGAAAACATTCTGAAACTGTATGCGACTGGAATCCACAGTAGCTGACAAAGGCTACGCAGACCATGCAGTTTTTGCACACTGATAACCAGTTCTAAATTAAATCAAGAGTTAATAACTTTCACTTCAACAAGGTGTATAATCAAAGCGGTTAAAGATTTATGTTCAAACCGCTCTAGACATTATTCTATATACAATTATAAATAGATTTTTCTTTCTAGAATGTTTTATTAGGTAGTAGATCTTCACAATTATATTCAGACACATTTACAAAGAATTAATTTTTCCCGGTAAAACAGACAGATGACTGTTCTTACGTTGATATTATAATAGAAGCATGTCAGACAAGTCTTAGATAGCTTATTATACACGGGAAAGAATAAATCAATGTGTGTAAAACAATTCAAATATTTTTTATAATAT
Organism: Eumaeus atala; assembly: GCA_017140195.1. Lineage (NCBI taxonomy): Eukaryota > Metazoa > Arthropoda > Insecta > Lepidoptera > Lycaenidae > Eumaeus > Eumaeus atala. Next base: position 281,928 of record JAFELO010000775.1, read on the forward strand.
CTTAGAATTATTGTACTCTTTTTAAACGAATACTTTAGTTGACATAAGATCGGAGCATATCTACATAAAATACATTAAATATCGCTTTATACGTGCTTTCGTTAGTCGGGGAAGAACTATATTTATTTAAATGTAGACAAACACATGTCTCTGTATAAAATTAACAGGATTTTATTTATTAAATAATATTAAAAAAAATTACAACTAAAAACTATTTTATATTTATA
>JAFELO010000776.1:34664-64808 GCA_017140195.1 Eumaeus atala
AATATAGTAGATTCCTCCGAAAAAAAGGCGAGGTGTCGAAGCGCGCGGTCGCGGCCCTTGTGCATTTGAACATATACATTACAATAAAAACTTGAAAAATCATTTAGTACTAATATTTTAAAGTCAACACTGTTTAAGAGAATTAATTATAATATTATTTACATTAATTATGAAGACTTATTATAATTGGTCTTGCTCGCTTTATTACCAGTAATAAAATTTATAATATGTAGTAATTTGTAGATTATGTAATTATTAAATTGATATTAATTATTGTTTTAGATATGAAGAATATACGACGTCAAGGATATTATGCTGAACATATAAATATACCTTGCGGCTGGTTCGGGTCGTCACTTCTGTTGAAGCGGGTAACTGTCATGTGGCCTACAGCGGCGGGCTGCGGGCTCACGCTTTGTACGGCTTGTAACAGTTTGTATGCCATCTGGTTCTGGTCTGGTTTGTAGCCATCCGCCCCGCTCGCCCATGTAAATATTACCTTAAAAAGTATTGTACACAAAAACCTTCATCGAGAGTAAAAAGACCCTTTTTTGAGAAAATCAAGTAAAAAGTCCGCATTTGTTTTATAATAAGTATAAGTTGATAATTAAATTGAACGATAAAAACCCCCACTAGACCAGACCGAGTAGGAGTTACACGGGCGAAACCGGCGTGATACTAGAAAATAAAATTAGGACGTTGAGCATATTGTTCTTGTTTATTTCACAAAATGACCTCCACTGAAAACCAATGTCCGGTAAATAAATAATCGCGGCCACCGTGCGTCTGCGCTATTATCGAATGACCCGGCTGGGTCACGTCACACGTGCCAGCCGACTGTCACCTAATCAACGCCCATCGGCTCCTGGTCGCAGCAGTACTTACACGTGTTGTGATGTCTCTCATGATCGTGTTTACACGCTCGATGATTTCTCGATTAACTTCAATAGCTAATGCAGTAATTCCAATTATCATTGTGATTATTCCTAATGGTAAGCCCGAAGTATGGTACATTTGGGGGTAAGTAAATAATAAATAAATAATTATTACTAAACCTTATTAAGTATAAAGAAGTGTCATTGCCGCATTGCAGCCAATCTGGGCTTGCATGACCGCTGCGGTACCTCTCGCACTCACGATACCATCATATTTTTTGCAGCTAAATGTGGGACTTAGCTTCCAGCCAGACCATCCATGTGTTGTGGCGGCCGACGAAAAAGTCTATTTTCTACTACTACTAGTCTATATTCGAAATTTATTGGATAATGTACCAGTATTAATTAGTACCATATGTTCATTTCTTATATAAAAAACATGTTAGTTACATAAATAATACCCGCAAACAAATAATTTACTTATTTAAATAATATATTTTTAATAACGAAGGAAAACGTAAAAATATGACCACAGGAAGATTATTGCTGCTGCACAAGTTTTTCTTTTTAATTTCTCGACAACTTCACAGCAGAAGACTACAAAGAGAACGATTATAACTGTTTCTTGTTGAGAAATGTTCTTCATCGAGAAATTATTTAATTTAGTGTTTGGTCGTTAGCTACTTGGCACATCTTGCGATGTGCATTATGGTCATTATGAATATGGCTTTATTTCTAATAATCGCGGCACACAAATAGTTCTGTCCGGCGTCAACAATCCTGTTACTACAAATACATTCTATTCAACTGGCGTCGTATTCGACAAACTTCAGGCAACGTTACAAGAAGGCAAACACAGCTCTCACTGCTTGTAGCCCCTTTTGTGTGAAGACACGTTCACGAGCTCCTAAGCACCTAGGTGTGTTTTCTTTATATACAAAATGAAGATGCCGTGTTCCTATTGTTTTCATAATAGGTATATTTGTAAGTACCTAATGTGAGAAGTTTAACCAGTGATTTAGGAAAATACAAGACATACGCATTCATATTCGATTGTCATTGCAAAGTATCCGTGATAGTACATAAACATATTTTCTTTTTGTTGCAATGTGTAATATTTTAAGTCGTTTTTGTACTGCCAATTCGATTTAAAAGATATGCAAAACTATAATGTTTTCTTGAAATGTCAACCTGGTGCGCGTGTGTAAGTTGTTTTTAGAAAGTGTATAATTTAACTGTTGCGCACCTATTATGTGGACGCTTTTGAGTCGCTCACTGTATATCTTGGTATAGATTATCAAAATTGTCACTTATCGGTTTCACTGATACTGTAAAATAGCAATTTATGTACATTTCTTCCAAATTTCATCCAAACCATTTCAGTAGTCTTTAAATAAAATAAAATACAATGTAAGAACTATTAGAAAAGAGCAGAAATCCCGCTTATGTAATAAATCAGAATTGATACATGGATTACAAGATAAACTTGGCACAATTCCGAAATGAAATTTTATTTAATTTATCAGCGCGTATGTATATGCTGCTTTGAGCCGCTCTAACGTGCTGCAAACGTGTGCTTCCGTATTGACAGATACAACTTTGCCTGTAACATTTCAAGTCGTGCGACCCCTGAGCGCATTTATTCATTGCGCAGTTTGCATATAAAGCAAACGCAAATAATAGACTACTGTGTACTGTAATACTGTGTGTTTGGGCAACATCGAAGTGAGGTGTAACATTTTACAATCAACAATCTATACATGTGAAGCAACATGTCCTGACTGACCGATTCATCATCACCGAGCGTAAATTATTAGGGTTATTGAGTAGGCACCAACTAAGGTAATAGCTTCGTATTTTCTATAACTAAGGGGTGAAATAGGGGTTGACGTTTCGTACATAGGTTACACTGAAAGTCTTTTATTTTTGACGCCAGAAGCTTGTAACATTAGGCTTTCGATTACAAATGAACGAATACGTATATCGGCATTTATGAAAATTCTACTCCTAAGAAGAGTGGTCGGAAATACGCGTGTAAAACTGTGTGACACTGCCAATAAATGAAATGCCGAGTCAGGTCCGATCATTATCCCGTGCGTTTATGACAATAATCTAACAATTTTCATAAACCGAATAAACGTTGATTACTCTGATGTAAAGTATTTTCGGCGTTCAAAAAAAAAACTACATTTACGGACTTTATCGCGGTTTACTTATTTATTTACTAGTCCACCCGTACCCATAGCTGCTCTAAAGCTTCGGAAAAATCCGTAATAATTGTTTTATTGTAATGAGGAACATTCGTATAAACTTGAACAATTAACATCTTTACTTATTCTTCCTTATTCAATCTTTCAACAGCTGGGTACAGGCCTGTGTTACGCCATTCTCCCCGATCCTGTGCATTCTATAACCAGTTTCTTCCACACCTACGATATCTTCTGCCAAGTGTCCCTGACGATGTCGTACTATTCGTTGGTCTCCATTTACCGCCTTGTCGCTTTGCATGGTGGAACACCTCCCATCCACATGGCTCTTTCTGCATGACTTGCTGAACGATTTTAATTCATCCTATTTTTCGACTTCATAATATATACAGACTAAGCCAATTAGTTTTAAAATTCAACGTCAGCTTAGATTAAAACACGTCCTCCAGTATCTATCCTATCCTAACTGAGCCTTTCGAATGATCGCATTTGATTATGATTCACGAACAAATTATGAATAACATCTTAAATTAAGCGCCCTCACGTCCTCACGATATACGAACTATGAATAAAATCATAACTATTAATAGTAAACCAATTGACTATAAACGTTTGAAAATTATATTTTGAGCACGCCGGTGTTTAATACTCTCTTCGCCTGATTTTGAGTAGGATCGTATATAATGGAATGTTCCTATTCTCATAGGTAAATGTTCTTGTTATTCTTGGAATGTTCAAACTATTTTTTTATTCGATGCAGTCAAATTTTACTGACATACTGATGCCCATGCAAATTTGCATAAGTATGCGCTTTACTCTCCCTTCCAATACATAGAGATCTGTGATAAAATATATGTGAATAAATTCACTTTTATTAATGCATGAACAAAGGTAAGTAACAAATGAGATAGGAACAGAATGTTAAATATTTTATCGTTTCCCTCCGTTCCTACCGAATAAATTTAAATAAAAGGCACAAAACACTTGGCTCAAAAACTTCTAGTCCCTTCAGTAGGAATAAACAAGTGCGATGCAGACGGGAATAAAAAAGTCTGTTGTCGGATTATTTGTTCTGTTCAAATGCCATGGCGACATGTATGTGCTCATTGTATACGTATGTCATTGTTTATTTAATGGAATTATATTTAATATTTTTTTATAAATTTAAGAAATTGTATATAATCATAATATATTTTTATAATATAATTAATATAGTATTAATTATTAACAAATCATATGTACGTTTGGAAATTAACTACTTCGACATGACCCAAGCCTTTAGATCAGATTGAAATAATAAGTATGTGCACCTTATTTTGCAAGATTTTATCTTCTGTTGTCGCCACTTTCATTTACCATATAACTGAAGATATGATTCTAGACGGTGCATACGCACAATGTATGTTTCTGCGCAGTAAACAGAAGTTGTTGCATATAAATCACAGCATGACGTAAACATGTCATAAAATTTTATATTCTATCGCCACACCTCTTTAAATCTCTTAAGTATAAGCTGTAGTGTAAGTATTGTACTAAAAATATATATAACAAAAGTGTTATTTCCAAGCCATGAAATATATACTCGTATAGGAGAAATTCAAATTGTATTTAGTAGGTAAGTAAGGAAAAGTAACCTGAAAAGAATTGAAATTTTTTCTTGGATTATTTGTGACCTTCGATAATCATTTTACTAATCTTACCAATATTATAAATGCAAAAGTTTGGATGGATACGCGAATAGCTACCATAAGTAATGGCATTACACATATTAATTACTAGCTTTTGTAATTGGTTATATCTGTAACAAAGTCGCAGCCAATAGATAAAATGAGTCATTCGTTTATATTTAACCAGCAATGTGAATAGCATACATAGCTGCTAGTAATATTTTTTGATCATTCCATCTGCAAGGTTTGATCACTTCCAGATAATTTAACTCCACAACGTGTTTTGGGTTCAAGCGACTTGCAGTTTAACCATGTACCATTTCGCATTCATCATCTCCTTAGTTCCTTGCTGCTAATTATCTGAATGTTCAGGGGTTACTTTTCAAAAACATACTAGATACATTTTTGTTAATGTTTCTCAGGCATTGATGTACAGAAGTACTATGAGGTACAGTCAGTTTGACGACCGGCTGACTCTGATCAGGCCGGCGATTGCAGGTTCGAATCAGTCATGTAAGTTTATCTATGTATAAAATATATTCCTTTAATAAAAATCTTAAATCGAATAGAACTTCATCAATTAATAAAAAATATATTTCCGCTCTAGAAACCTCTCTAGCCCAGGCTTTCTAAGATAACAAGACTGAAACGTCGGGCTACATAAATAATTCAATAAACCGCGACAAAACTCGTAAAAGTAGTTTTATTGTAATTTCTAACATTCGCGTAAACTTAAGACATCAATATATATATAATGCTAATTATCAGTTACTTTCAGTTTACTAAATTCCGCTTAAATATAAATAAACTAGGGGCCCTTATTTTGTTTTGAGTAGTATATATTGCCTGATTTTAGTTGGCTCATGAAGTTAAGAGGATGGGACGGGATCTTATTAGTTGTGTGTTCCTTTTCAGAGCTCTAATCCTTTTTTCGCTTTTTGAGTTGCATTTAATATAATGTTACTATAATCTTCAAATATTTAATATAAGGAATGAAGAACAATCCACAAGCAAACAGCGGATTTATAATTATATATAGAAAGGAGTCATTCAGTTTGCAGCAGGGAGTCTCGGACAACTACCCAGATAAGACTTAGTTCCCTCACTTTTTACTAATCTCTCTCTCTATATATATATATATATATATATATCTGTATTAAAATGATTCTGAAGTCGGGTTGCCGAAACATTTATATTTTTGCGGCCCGATATCGAATTGGAGAAATCAGTAAGACGTCTATATACACTTGTCCTGATGTGTGGGCGACTTGCTCCATTTGTCTTGCTCATTTTCTTGTATGGCTTTTGGTGTAACTTTTTTGTTTCGTTGGGTTTTGTTCTTGACGGACTTGTGTGTGCCTATGTGTATTATGTAATTTTAGAAGCTGGTGTTTTTTTTTGCTTTTGGATTTGGGTGTCATTTATATTCTGTTTTTGTGTTGTTGCTCGTGTTTACGTGCCTTGTAATGAGTAATTCGGGGAGGGGGACGGGTTCGGGATCATATAAGGGGCGGGGGTCGCCCTGGTGGAGGAGTGAAGTGGTTGATATGATGGAAGATTTGTCTTCCCTGGCCTCATTGTCTGAGTCGGAGTTGGGGCGGTAACGCATGTTCACGAGTGGATTCGAAGACTCCGGATCAGATACCTATGTGGGGATGAGGACGCATGGCATGGCCAAACGAGGGAAGGCGCCCAAGCTGTCCGTTTCCAGAATGACTCTGCGCAAGGTGGCTGAGCAGGATCAGGATGACTTGTTCGAGGCGTCTCTCAAAAAGAGCCTTTCTAAAAGGAAGGAGGGGAGGGGACAACCATTCAGACTGCTGTTCCCGTAATTTTGGAGGATGTTGACGCTTTCGGGGCCGAGGTGCTCATGATCATCGCCAAGGAAAACTTGAATGTGATCTTGGAGCTCACCGGAAAGTCAGTCATCATTCGGGGATGGCAACCCCGGAAAACCAAGGGGGCCATTGGAGCAATTAGGCATGCCATGGAGTCTGTGGGGTCCCGCACGGAGGGCAAAGGAGTCCGGTGGTTGAGGATCGACAATGCTTGAAGGAGACTCCAAAAATGGTGGGCAACATAGTTGATGTCAGGATATCGGGTTTGGTGATGTGGCTACAGCCTGCGCCTCCCTGTCATGCCCTACTCGCGGGTGATGACAAGCCGCTGGCCCACGAGGTGCGGACAGTGATAGCTGCCAAGGCGGCAAACAAGACGACGGTGGCGACGACGGTGACGATCTCCGAAGTTGAGGAGAGTCATACGGAGGAGTACTTCCCCGGAAACGCAAGGGCAAAGGAAAAAGGGCAAGGCCACATAGCAGTGGACGGCATTTGGGCCGTCCACCTCGAAGACTGCCGCTGCTACGGCTAAGGCTACGGTGGGGTCTGGCCCCCAGTAAGAGGGGGTGAAATGGACTGAAGTGGTTTAGAGGAAGAACACGTCGAACAAGCGGGCAGCAGCAATGCTGCCAGCCAAATCTCAGAGCAAACCGGCGATTACTACGCCGTTGAAGAAGAAACGCCAAAGCTGTCGTTCCCACGCTCCTCAATAGTAAACAAGTTACGTCGGGAGGCGGCGACATACACTTCGGCATTTCCGAAGTCTGAAGGGGCGGTGGACCTGAAGACGCTGGGTATCGGTCCGCTCCAGATTCGCCAGTCTGCAACTGGGGCTCGACTCATCGAGCCTTCCAGCTCCGCGAGCGGCGAGAAAGCGTATAGTCTCGCTGATCGCCTACAGGATGTGCTAAGAGAAGAGGTGAAAATAGTCAGGCCCAAGAAAAAGGCTGGAGGGCCTGAGTGACGCGGACACCGCTGAGCGACTTGCGACTGCGGTGGCAAAGGTGTGGGGCTGCAACACGGTCAACGTGACCTCAAGGCCGCCGGGTGTTCTGCCACTGCTCGTTGTGCAGTGTTTGCGGATGCGGATATGCCGGCAGGCCACGTGATGGGGGGCATATCCTGTAAGCTCTCTCTCCTTCTTAGAGGGGGAACCGTTCAGGGTCGGACGTTGAGATGGCCTAATGGGAAGGCACCTCTGAGTTCCCCAGGCAAACATCAATCACTCTGCCGGGGTTTAGGTACTTTTTCTGCAGTCTATGGTGGAGCGGGCGATCGACGTCACGATCGCAGCCGAGCCGCATTTGGTGCCTCACAACTCAAGTTGGACGGGGGACACGGATGGCTCGGTGGCGATCATGGTATGGCCTGGAGCCCGCCCACCCCTCGTAGTCAAGGCGAAGGGCCGCGGTTACGTGGCGGCGGTTCGGAGAGAGGTTGCCTTTGTAGGGTTATACTTCTCCCCGAACTGCAATTTAGCGGCTCTGGAACGGTTTCTCGAAGTTCTAGGACAGCTGATAGGGCAGCCAGCCTCCCGCTAAGTATTCGTGGCCGGGGACCTCAATGCCAAGTCCACGGCTTGGTGTTACCAGGTACCACGAAACCTTAAGGGAGCCTGTAAAGGGGCCAGGAGCTAGTACATCCAGAGCAGTCGGAGGCGCCCCCAGGATGTCGACAGAGACCACAGGCTGCATATGATCTACGTCGAGAAAGTGAAGATCCTGCAGCTGGACATATGCCCAGTAAAGAAGGAAGCCCAGCTGGAGTTGGTAAGGGATGTCAATTGGGATCCCTGCGGCCGACCGTACAAATGGGCGCGGAACAATGTCCGCACCCAGTCGGCCCCCATCACGGAGATGCTTCAGAGTATGAAGTTCCCAAATATCATGCGTACATGCATTCCCCTCCTTTACCGAAAAAAATCTCGATGGACTAACACAAACATAGGACACCATCTACATATTTTGTCTCCTGTGTACAGGAGCGGTCATCGAAAAACTAGTTACAAGTAGTTCATGCATTGCACGGTTTGTGACGGGTCACGGCAATTTTAGGAGCTAACTTAGAAATAGAGCTTCAAACTAGTACCATCACTTATTTGTGAATGCTCGGTCGAGGCTCAGCAATAAGAAGAAACCGCACCTCACATATTGCGGGAGTGCCGTCTTTGGCAGAGGAAGCGAAATGTAATGCTTAACTATTATTCAAGAGAGCGTAACATTTTACTATAGTCGCCTCGAGGCCAATGTGGGAAACTTTCGTGCTTTAAAACAATTTTGTCATAAATATCACTAGCAGCAGCTGGCTGCTGTCTCTTTTTTCGACTATTTAAGTCACTGCAATCCTAAACCATTACCGTTTTATTTGTTTAATATACTTAGAATTAATATACTTAGTCTGGCCATAAGTTATATACGTCTTAAGTTTACGCGAATGATACTCATTACAATAAAGCTACTTTTACGGATTTTATCACGGTTTATTTAATTATTTATCTAGCCCAATGTTTGATGTCACCACCCGTGACCACGGTTGCTGTAAAGCTTCTGAAAAGTAGTTTTATTGGAAAAAAACCACATCAGAATTAGGAATCTGTCATGTTTATATGATGTTTATTGTGTGTTCTCATTTTGGCGCTAATACATTGTATATTGTTCTGCGATATTGAAATGGAGTAGGGTGATAGAGAGAATAGAATCCATACGTTATTTCTTGTAATGCAATTACAGCAAATGATGGATGAAGCCAAATACAATTCTTAAATCTATCCATATACATGGTATTAGTCAAATGATTGCGCACTGAGCTCTTAATATTAATGGGTACAACCATACTTCCTCAGTTTGTAACAGTCGGGCCGTCTACGACGTGATAGTAAGAAAGAAAACGGCATGATTAGGTAAAGACAACTGGCAGAATTGAAGATCATGTATAGAAAGAGCAAGCTAACATGTTTATGTACTATATACATTATTATATTCTAAAAATGTTAAATTCATTAAATAAAACATTACACACATAACAGCACCGATACATGCGTATCTAGCGTAATGCACGCTTCCATATGAAAGTACAAACACAATAGACAGTGTTTACAACTGATTAACTAACTGGCTACATTATCGATTATCAAAACGGCCCTTTAATAAAAATAAGTAAAAAACCTCATTGATTAACATATACAGTGAATTTAACTTGTCTTTTAAGTTTACGCACACATAGGGAAATAATAGAACCCTATTAATAAACCTCCGCTGTCCGTTTGTCCGTCCGTCTATCTGGCTGTCACCAGGCTCTCATTAACCGTGATAACTAGACTGTTGAAATTTTCGCATATGGTGTATTTTAGTAGCAGCTATAAGAACAATATAAGAAAAAAATTGGTACTGAAAAAAATCGTTACATACGTATGTGTAGTTTGTTTGATATAAAATGTATCATCATCATCAGCCTGACGACGATCACTGCTGAACTCAGGGCTCCCCCATACGGCACCAAAGATCATGGTCACGAGCCACTTGCAGCCGGCGGCTCCCGCCACCTTAACACAGTCATCGGTCCATCGGGTAGGAGGCCGTCCCAAACTCCGGTTTCCTGTGCGGGCCGGAACTTGAAAACCTTCCTTCCCAAACGGTCATCGCTTCTGCGAGAATGTATGCAGATCAAATATAGGTTTGTCAACTTATATAAGTAATAATGCTTATAACATCTGTTGGTAAGAAGCCCTTCTTGTCCGTATCAGGCTAGCATTTGTTTTTATTTATTTGTGAATATTTTTTACAAAATTACACAGTCAAACTGTATTCCGAGTCGAATGGTGCTTTTTCTGACTGAGATTGAAGTACAATCTTTGGGGATCACTTGTTTAAATTTTAAATAGTAATAATAATAATAATAATAATAATATAATAACAATATCTGTGGACTTATGGCACCACGTTAGCCAGAGGGCTCTGGTAAACACCATAAGGGCTTGCGTTACAGGTACTGGACAACGGAATATATTTAATTTAATATTTTTATATATTTAAAACGTCTTATACATTTAACATTTTATGATGGAAATACATATGTGATACGTATATAAATATCCATGACATAGGCGGAATTCGAACCAGTAACCTCTGCGGTAACACGCGGACTAACCGTCACTGAGACAGCTAGTTGCCATTAATAGAATGTATCATGACCTTAAAACAGATTATATGGTCACACTTATTATATAGTATTTCTATAATGCAGGTCGTGCACTGTAGAAAACATACGTTGAGCGGCGTAATACAATAAAGAAAGATGCATCCCACGGGGACACGCGGGGATATTATGCGGACTCGCAAGACAAATTTGATTTACTTTCCTGGAACTGGACGTATTTTAAATAGAATTGACCTCTGCATTGCTTCGGCTTAGAATATTCTTCCGTTCCCTTTATCCGATACCGTTGGGCCAAGTCCGTCAGAGAGGTTTACCCAGCGCCTGTAGAACTGTGTGTAAGTGCATTTCCCTACCGAGAAAAAAGAAAAAAGACAAAGGCACTCATCTTATGGTTTATGCGCCCTTCCATGTCACGATTAGCGCAACTGATGTCATATAAGATCGCGCAACACGGCGACAAAATTTCTTCCACTGATACAGATCGCGGCATCAGCACAGATCATGTAAGATGGACTCAAATGACATTTCTCGGTAATCGTAGCAGCGGCAGGCAGTTAAGCAGAGAGCATCTATACAGAGAATATAGAGATAATATCCTGGGTCGACAGCAAATGTGGTTCATTCTCTGTCTCTCTCTTTTCTCTGCGCAAACCACATGCGTGTTTAGATAGAGAGAGCCATTAATGCATTTTCTGCTAACCAATTCGCGATTACAGGTCTGCTTATGGCTTGCCCAGTCCGCCTATTTATATTATCTGCAGTTTCAGTGTTTTGTGTGGGAGTCGACAAATGATTGCTGCGCCGTGGGAATGTGCCGCACATTTTCGGGGGGTTTTGAGAGACACGTTTTACGTCAATACGTCGAAATCCTACTATAGATATTAGAAAGGTAAAAAATTGCACGTATGCTCATTTATAACGAAATAACTGAACGGATTTGATTATATTTTAGGCTAGTTATAGATTATTAAATAAGGGAATAGCAAATAACTTATGAATAAGCCAGCTGAAAGCGCTTAAATATTGAATCCCCAGGGCGAGAGGGGGTGGCGTTGGGGACGTCTAACCCCTCGAAGCACACGACCGCTTAGCTAGAGGCGTTAATTCACGTCATTGCCTATAGGATTTTTTGAAAGGCCATATTGACCATACCATGGCAAGTAATCTTGATTATTATTATTTTATCGTATTTGCATTAACGAACAGATTCTGTATAGTTTCAGTATTATAAAAACTTTCAATCTCTCTACAAATAGTAGAAGTTAATGCCAAGCTGCATTGCAGCTCTATTGGGGAAGTTCCTCTCGCTCATGTTATACCTTCACCCAAGCAATAGCTATGCCGTGTGCAAAGGAATTAACATGAGCCAAACATTAAAAAAATGCAATAAATGCAAATAACATGAAGTGCAAAATGGTGGTAATTATTTACTCACGTACGAATGTTTTTTTTTTAAATATGTGTTTTATAAATATAAACAAAACAAATGGCCTGGGTGGGGTCTAGTAGTATGTGGGGCTCGCGGCACATTATGTTGTGCCGAAAACCCACAAAAATCACCGCGAGTGCCACCAGTGCCGCCTTTGGTGAGATGCCCCGGAACAGAAAATCATCAAGGCACCTCGGCGGCAAGTCAGCCCCCGAAGGGACCGACGCCACCTCCACAGATGGGTTTGTCCTGCACCACGGGACAACCCCACCACCTTCGGAACAGTGCAATAGGGTGAGGTTGCCATTCTCGCCCCTTGCCCCGTGCACAAAAGTGCCGCCACTTTTTGCTCCAAATTGTAACATTCGCGGCATTGCTTGAAATAACAGCAATGGCGTCGATTATCGAATACAGAGAAATGAAAACTATGCCAAGGTATGTATCGAATGGCGCTTTCTTTATAACGCGCTTGTGCGGTTTATATGTGAAAGAACGTTCTAATGTGATGCCCAGATACTTATCGGATTATACCCTGGGTATGACGTTACCATTCTCTTGATATTGGAATACCTCCAAATAATAATTCAATAAGTTTTTAATAAACAGTAATTCATAAAGAATCAATCTAAACCTTTTCGGAGTTAATTGCTACTCTGCAGCGTGCGAACCACCCACCTAGGGAGGTGATGGCTTCATTGTATTATTTAGTAGCGAGAAGGACGGTACAGACTCGACAACGAATCAAGAAGTATATAAGGCTGTGTCGACTGCGAACATGGCCAGGTCTACTCTGGATTGTTGCGGAACATCGCTTGTGTAGAGGCTGTATAGCGTTGGCGAGACGACGGAGCCCTGAGGGACTCCTGCTCTGAGGGAGTGGCTGGAGCGCATGGCAGCGTACCCTCTCCCCTGTTGGAACTGTCAGTTGGTCAAGTAGGGCTGATGGTTGAGACTAACCCGTCCAGCAGGCTTAGACGGAACATTTTACAGATTAAGCCTTCGTGCTAGGCTCGTCAAATGCTTTAACTATGTTGAAAATACGGCGCACATCGGGATGCGTCTTTTGTGATAGATACCCTATTTCTAAATTCCACGAGGCGGTGCACCTGTAGTGACAACTGTGTTTTATGTTGATAGCAATTTGCTTATCCATAAAGAGATTTTGTTCCCTCGCGACATATTTTATGCGCGCATGTAAAATTAGATTTATGAGGCGGGTGCAAGGCTTACATGGCTTGGGGATACCGATCACAATGGCTTCTTTCCATGAGTGTGGAAATGCGTATTCTACCAGTAGGGCAAGCTGACACTGGGGCATACTGACTATTATATACTCGAGGTGTACTTGATTCTGGTCTTCGGATTAGGGGAATTCACCTAGTTTACCTGCTTCTGCTCCTGCACCTGCGCAGGTTGGGCCCGCAGAAGTAGTTGGAGTGAGTTGAAAGTAGTTGCCAACTAATGTAGATATGTAAAAGTGACATACAGCCACACACTGATGAATCTAAAGTTTCTCAGAGAAACTAAAACATATTCGTGAATCAATGTTAATTTAACACGGAAAAAACCTAACAAAAATTTACTAGGCGGCTAGCAAAATTTCACTATTCAGCGACATCGCGACGATTTCACCAGCGTCGATTTAACAGCGAAAAGCAAACCTTTCACTCACAACTGTGTAAATATTCTGTGCTCAGACACAAAATATAACGTAAAACGAACTTACCACTCACCAGCCACGCACTCAGGTACGCGAATCTTCGCGATAAGACGTCCACACGCTTCTGTCTTAAAAAGAAAAGGATAGAAATAACGGAAACCAGACGTTTGCTTTACTTTAAGGAGCAACGCAACGCAACTGTCTCAGACCGTAGTCAAAACCAGAATGCCGAGAGAGAGTTATATTAGCCAAACAAGTAATTGTCATGACGTCTGTTGTAAAGTAAAGTGTTACCTTTTAACTGTCTCTATAAAAAAATGATATCTGACCCGCTTATATCACCTCCCTACTTACGTATAGATAATGTTTATATTCCCGTTATTATTAAGACATAAACATTCTTTTGAAAGCCAAACAAAACGAGTAGGGTTTAAACATTTTAAGCGAACACTCGAAAGTCCTCCCGGATATTCTTGTAAAGTTTACGGTAGAGGTAATACATTCCAATACGGATTCTAAATTATATACTTCCTAAGATGAAGAGTAGATAGTTTGGAAGGATGGACTCAATCACGCCAGAAATATTTTGGAGATTTTGTAGAAATTTGGCAATGTTGTAGCCTATATACCAGAATAAGATGTCTCGGGCGACAGTCAGTAACATATAATCTAGCGAGATCATTTCCTTTTCGCAGGAAATATGATTGTCTATACCGTATACCAGCACTGGGTGAGCCGGAAGGGTTTGTCGGACTCAATACATGGTGCCACTTCCGGCTAAAAACACTACGAGAGCCTTCGCCGCCGTGATGGGTGTCCTAGATCTGTCAGCGACAGGACTTGCCGGTGGCTGGCCGGTCTCCAGGTAGAAACCGGTCTTCATTACAAAAGGAATCACACCGGCACTTAGAGCCACCCAGAAAACGCCGGAGCTTCAGTTAGTGTCAGGTATCCAGTCCAAACACCCGGCTACGGAAATTGCAGTCGGTGGGATGTAGCGAATGCTTTGCTGTATCACAGCTCCACAAACATGGCATATCGGATCTAGGTTCCTAAGGTCCTTTCGATTAAGGTATTTGCTAAAACAGCCATGAAGTGTGAGCACCTGCGTCAGCCGGAAGGTGAGAGGTTTGCACTTCCTGTGCATAGAACGCACAAGGATCATGTAGGCACAGTGTAGCAATAGTGCATGAGCCGTACCGATGCTGCGTCAGGTCCTCCTGCCACCTCTGCGTCATGACCTGCTGACCCCACAAATGAAATCGTAAGATTTCCTCCAACAGGGGCCGTTCTCCACGTGCCCTCCCCTCGACCATCAAAAGATGAATTTAAGTGAGTACCGCTGTCTACTCGCTAGAAAATCGACCTAATGTGCCTGCCACCCTCACAATCTCCGTTGTTAGTTCCCCGAAATGTGTAGCGTTGGTTTACCTTCCTAGAAGTATGAGCCCCAGACACATTATGTGGAGGCTTATTTTTACCATGGCTTCGCTTACTAGAAGTTGTACCCCTCGAGGTGGGGCCACCTTCTCTTTCCAGGACCTCGGAATAGTATTGCTTCGATTGTCTCCAATCGTACTTGAAGCCCCAACATTTCTATGCGGGTGATCACAGCCAGCCTCACTGCCTCTTCAACGTTCCGCCCCCTAGACAAGACGAGAGTTTCATCAATGTAACAGATGACTCCTAATCCAGGGGAATAGCAGCCCTGCAAAACCCATCCGTATCCTAGGACACAGAGTGTTGGCCCCAGTACTGAGCCCCGTGGAACCCCGGACCCGGCATTTTGTCTCTCCTATAGGACAACCCCCTCATTCAAATATGACATTAATATTTTATTAAGACACAGAGGAACCCTGAAATATTTAAGGTGGCATGTTTGGAACTATGTGGAACGCTACTCTTCCCTCATGTACCACTACTACCACTACCACCGCTCTTGAATCACGTTCCGCTTCTAACGTGAACGAACGCAGGCGTCAAAGAGCGTCCGCAGTCGAACTTTGGACACCGAAGCCAAATTGTGTATCGGACAGTTTTGGTCCCGAGCCTCCCTCTACCTGTCGAGTATGCCGCCAAACAATGTCCTTCTCTGGGGCGTTACTAACTTCGTTGAAAAGCTTCATTGGCCTGGCAGCATACTAGCACTGCTGTCAGATCTCTTCCTCCCATCCCTATTTTTATTTCTCTGTGGGATGAATTTTACATGGAACTTTCGCATTTCTGGACTTGCAAGTATGATAATTGGCATATAAGTTCTTCATTAACAATTAAAAATAATGTGTAGGAAATGGTAGATGAAGTACAAACTGGAATAACACATAAACATTTTCATCCTACAATCGCTTAAGTACGCGGGATAAACCACGGAGCACAGCTACGTGGAGAGTACATGGAAAAGGGCTAGTACGACACGGTGCCGGTTTACACGTCAACCTTGTATGTGTGAAAAGGCATTAAGACATTTGGGCAAATTAATTAAAGGGCATTTTGTTTTACTTTCATCTCACGTTGTAATTTATCGCTATCCACTATTAACGGGTGAATGTTTCATAAAAATGTTGACACCATCAGTGACATTTTTATAAACGGTAATGCCATGCTGCATTGTAGCTAAATTGAGTGGCACCTGTTGCCTCATATTAGTATGTAGTTATTTAGACTTAATAAACGCTTCCAATTGATAACTCTCGGAAAACCTAGTGGTATGGAGCCCTTACAATATGTGGCGCCTGCAATATTAATAGGAACCTAGAATTTCTATTATCTACTAGGCAATATTTTATTTATATATAATAATGTTACATATTAAAATTAAGAGAGTGCTTAGTGTGGTAGAAAATGTCGATGTAATAATTAGAAAGGGTATGTATGTTCAATTGGTTCGAGTATGTTAAAGGAATGGCAGGTGAAAGGTTTGCAAAACAGATATACAGTGCGAATGTGGGAGGATGTAGGTACCGAGGAAGAAAAGCATGATCAGAGCGGTAGGGTACTGTCCGTAGAGTCTCCGAAACCTGCTTGACTGTTCTCCTTCCGTACCCCATTAGGGAGCTGAAGATGTGTTGTTTTTGTGGTAATGTTACGTATTAATTGGAATTGTGTAGAAGATAATGTAAATGAATTAATCAAGTGGCCGAAGGTCGCCATCTCGAATGACTAGTACACAAGAAAGAGAGATCAGTGACCAGAGAGTCAAGTTAAAATTAGGACGAATATCGACTGTAATCCGTACCTATTTTATGGTGATAATATCAGGAAGTATTTTGTAAGAGGCAATGCCATGCTACATTGCAGCGGTATTGAGCCGGCACGACCGGGGTGGTACCTCTCGCTCACTAGATACCGCCGTTAAGTGACGCCTGCGGTGTCGCGTTTCGTGTGGCTTGTGAGTAGCCGGTGGCCTATTAGAGGGAAGTGAAAAGAGAGGAAAGTATAGGTATAGTAATGATGCTGATGTTCACGGTAGTCGTAGAAAGAATATGATTTCTCGTTTGTCCCCCTACACTATAAAAAAAAGTACTTGCCCGAAGTGAGACATTATGTTTGTGTTGAATATTTGTCTATCGAGTAGTAATAGTAGTCGTAGTAGCGTATACGCTACTACGACTACTATGACTCTACGAATCATAGAACAAGACTTGCGAGGGTGAAAATCGCGGAGTAGGTGAATTGTTTACAAGATTAAAAGACAAGACTTTTGTTTCTTTTAATCTACTAGAGGACGATGAACTGTAGTCCTTCCGCTATGTAAGAGGAGTGTCTTCATGAACTGAGTAATGCACCAACATCGTTTTATGGAGCAGGTGTACATTGGTAGTAAATTCTTACCAGCTAAAACGAACAGCTTACGTTATTACTTAATTATAACACCACGTGAAATCAATGGCGCACCATCACCTAATAAAAAATGACCGATACGTAGCGTATCGTAGATTAATGGAACATTAAAAATTGATAAGACCTTTTGGCCTCTGAAAATTTTAGATATACCTAACAAAAGTGTTTGTTGTCATTCAATTTTATTTTCGTCCGCCCATTTTGTTGAACCGCCATTTTGTTTCTGATATTTTAAAGACAAAGTGGTTTTCTTATTTTTTATTTTTCCTAATTAACGTTGAGGCAATGTCTGAAGTGATTTTTTATCATTGTTTAATGAAAAATTAAATTGAAGTACGTTCGTGATGATGCAATTTTTAACTATCTAAGCGTTTTGTTGATGTTAGATGGGCCAATAACGTTCTGGGCGTGAAGGCCGCGTGTAGGAAAACCAAGTATCGGTCGACCGTTGAACAAGTTGGAAAATCATCTCCGCGCAGTAACCGGTCCGGAATGGATGCGGGTAGCAGGAGATCGGAGTTCAATGAGAGAGGTCTATGTCCAGCGCTGGACCGAAAAGGGCTGATAATGTTGATGATGATGAAGCTTTTTGCAAAGCCAAGTAGTAGTTGATATTTAATTACTTATAAAATAAAAAATTAGCATGAGTACAATAGTGGATCGTAAACGAATTATTATTATCGTATTACATGCTTCAAAATATATACTTACCTTTATATCTACTACCACAGTATATACAATGACTTGTAGACAGAGAAAGTAGAGCAATTCATTACCCTACTTTGTCTATTAACCAGCTGATTTAAATTAGATGTCATTGTTATTTAGCGCTATTGCAGAAGATCTTGCAAATTTTAAGAGGCGACATCGAAATTGAGAATATTCAGAAAAGCACATTTTTTTATACAGCGACTGAGAAACGATTATTACTTCTTATAAATGTTATTCAGTAAAGACTTGTTATACATTGTTAGTAAAGGTGGACAAATAGACAAGGAGAATTGTTGTCGAAGCTTCCCTCAAAAGAGTGCTAAAAAATAAATATCTAGCTGTGAATTGAGAAAGCCTGACGATGAGTAAAATTTAAAAGATGAGAAATTATTTACTTATGTATATATTCGTTACTTAAATAGAAAACAGAGGCGGATGGTGTGGGCCTGTAACTTTCTTGGAACGATACCTACAAATAGTCGGAGAACTTCAGCTCCAAACACTCACAAAATACAAGCACTTATCCTCTAAATTTACTCAACCGCTATAAATTCTGTACTTTCAACGGACTATCATAAAATGTTAATAATTTCAGCTCACAATAATTCTCCGATCCAGTGATCATCACGTGGCACTCAGGACACAATCGTTGCAAAAGGTGCTATAATTATGACGGTTTTATAGTCAATCTACTGGAGCGTATGTTACAATGGTACAGACACGTGAGAAGAAGACCTTTTAGTTGAATTAGGAAAGGCATGACGGATCTGTCCAATTTTAGACCCAGAAGAAGGGATAAACAAAAAATGAGATGGACCGATCTCACCTTGCTGTATTGACGAAGCAATTTCGGATACATTTTTAAAACTTTTTGGATTTACTTTTTGCTATATAATTCAAATGCTTTAGAGGAAATACACATACTACACGTTTACTAATAAAATAAAGGTCAAAGTGGATTGAAAAACTCAACACTCTATATATTTAGTACTTAATTGCAGTGACTATAACTATTAAATATGAACATATTTTCCTATGTACTCACTGTGGAAGTAAATTTAATTAGTCAGCCGTTCCTCTTCATACACATAGAGGCTTGATGAATATGCAAATATTGTATAATGTGCTATAACTTCCTACGAACGCTTTCGAAGGATATTGGAATTGCCGCTCTACAGGTTTCCGCTCAAACGAATATTAAAATATGAAGATAAAAGCGCAAATTTTAACTCGAAGGGGATATTTACCACTGGATGTGTCTTGTGGTTTTTGATGAAATTGTTTGTTTCTTGGTTGCCATTTCGTAGACGTCGAATCATGAAGTAGTTGCCGCATCACTCTACTGTATATCATCAGGGTCTCGCTTATTATTATTATAAATTCATTTCCACCGCAACAAAAATTTTAAATGCACTACATTTAGGAAAGTTTACAATGGAAATGTGTGTGTGTGTGTGTGTGTGTGTGTGTCTCTCTCTCTCTCTCTCTGTGTGTGTGTGTGTGTGTGTGTGTGTGTGTGTGTAACTCTAGTTCTATTAATCGTACCGTCACGGCATACAGCCTTATAGCTTCAACACAATGAAACGGGAAAATATTTCCTAAGATAAGGGCGTGCAAATAAACAAACAAACTTTACAGATTTATTTTATTAGTATAGATACAAAATACCAACATAATTATGTAGAGCACACAACAACAGAACGAATAGTGCATACAACAGAACGGGTCTCAAAAGTTATCGGCATGCGGGCGCAAGGTGCGACATTAAGTATGAATTATTCCGCTAAAGTGAAGCAACTGCCATCCCAAATGTTGACGTAAACGCTTTATAGCGACTTAAGCTTATTGAAAATAAAATATATATAATTAAATGGTTATTGTAAATAAATTATACTTCATCATTTTTATTTCATTTCAGACATAATATCGTGTACAATAGTATAAACAAACACATGCATATTAATACATACTGACTGTGACTAAGCCTTCCACATATGGTTTTGCCAATTTACATCACAGATTTTTTAGCGCAGAGGATCTTTTTATTGAACCATGAAGAGATAAATGCTATGCATACATTACTACAGAGCACTCTTTTCATCAATATTTACGGTGCAAATTTCTATCATACAGACAGTGTTCCGTACTTCGATCCGAGACGTCGCGCGCCATACGCGTGTCTATCTATAAGTACTGAATTTGTATCTTATTGAACGGCACTTTACACCAGAGTGAGCTGAGCTAAAGTCCTACAATCACGACAGGATGAAATAAGATTGGGTACCGGTTACACAGGTTCCTTTTTAAAGTCCCGATTAGCCCCATGACTTACGTATTTGTCGCGATCGGATTGTCAAAATACGTATTTCGTTATGGCTAGCCATTTTCAAAAACAGGGCTGTTTTCTTTCGTAGCGAGCCAACGATTCGATCCGGCTAGAACACGGCTGAGTGAAGTTCCGCCAGAAAGTTTTCAGAGTTATACGTTTAAGTGGATCATTATCCGCTTACTAGACAAATTTTAGTTCCAAATTGTAACACTTGCGGCATTGCTTGAAATAACTGCAATGGCGTCGATTATCGAATACAGAGAAATGAAAACTATGCCAAGATAGGTCCTAGGTCGGGTGGTTAAGTTATTTTTTCACTTGCACTCGAAACACTTGGTCTAATTTATAACGTAACTTGTATCGATCACCCGTCTAAAATCAAAATATTTAATAAGGCTAAACGTCAGCCGCCATATGAAAGTAGAAATAAGAAAATATCTCGCAATGACAACCCGGCTAATTGTCGGCCCGTCAGAAAACGGAACGGCTCTGTTTTTGAAAATGGCTAGCCGTAATGTAACATGACGAATTGTACAATGCGGCTACGACATATTCGTAACGAATTTTAGTTTTACAGGTTCCTATTAGAAGTAAATAATATGAAGCATTTCTAAGGTAACTATCAGTTAAATATAGATTAGCTCCTTGACACTTTAGTTACCTGTAAACCACTTTAGTAAACTGCGAAACCAACGATCGCTATTATTATAATTATATTATATTTAAAATGCAAAACTTAAGTAGTAATTGTTAGTAACCCCACATGAGTAAATGATAATTGAAATTAAAAGAAAATACAATAATAATAACAACGATCTAATACTGGCAGTAAAGTTGATGTGAGTAAACATTTTTGTTTCATATCTAACAAATGCTTAACAGAAAGCTGAAGACAGTATTTTGAAAACCTAATTAATATTTGCTATAAGGGATCAGTGAATTTATGACAAGGGGATTAGGTGGCTTCAATTTGCAATTTGATCGAGGGTCAGAAAGTTTAGGTTAAGTCTAAAAATTACAAGTTTTTTAAATAAAAGCTGCCATTGAAAAGTGTCGGGTGTTGATTTATTGACTATTTAGTTCAACATCACATTTTAGCCTCAAAATGTTCAGGCAGAAATCTGTGAAAAATTACTGCCTCGTTGTCTAGTGCTAAGCGTGTTCAGCCACAGACCTGAGGTCAAGTGTTCGGATCCCTGGTCGGATCATACAAAAAGTTCTATTAGGATTTTTCAAATTCTAATAACTGGCCGGAGTTAGGACGTTGGTGGTGTTACATCCCGGTGCCTTGATAAGCACGTTAAGCCGTCAGGCCTGCGCCTGATTTCTCTCTGGTCGTTGCCGATTGCCGTCCCGTCGGAATAATATAATGAAGGAGTAGAAAGAAAGTGCACTTGTTTCTGCACGAAAACTCTAGCAATATAATATGTTTCGCGCAGATAGCTCTCTCGTTAGAGACTGTCGTTGTTCGAAATTTGGCTAGGACGACATTATTATTAATTATTATTATTATCTATTACTAGAATTAACAATAAAGAATTAACTATAATATATATTACTAGAATGAACAACAATCCAAGCCGAATCTTGGCTACAACGGTCTTTTCTAATGTGAATAATCATCTGCACGGGACGTATTATAATGCACAAGTGTATGCACAGACACAACTGCAATCTTTATTCCATCATTCGCCTATAAGGGTGTAACGGCAATTCGATAACACCGGAGAGAAATCAGGCAACGACGATTAAAAAAAAACGACGGCTTATAGTTATCTTCGAGGCACGGAGACATATAGAGGTGTAACACTGCCAACTACCTACCTAGGAACTGAAAGATCCTAATAACACTTTTTGCTTGGTCCCACCTAGGATATGGACCCGGTGTCTTACGTCTGTGGATGAGCGTGCTGACCATTAGACCATAAGGCAGTCACTGGGATAATAATGTAATGCATAATATTCTACTTATTATAATATAATAAAAAAATGTTAAAAAATATGAAACATCAGTTAATTGTTGTGTTATTTCGTGTCGATTCGATGCAAAATTAAGAATAAGCTTACTTCCATCCTGTGAAGTGACATGAAGTATAAACGAAGTGATACGATAACGCTTTTTGTAAACTAGTCTACACGAGGTTCACCAGGTGATAATGTCAAAATCAAAAGGGTACCGTTCGGTGTGGATTTTGTCGGCGGCGTCATTGGTCCGTACATTTTTGAAAACGTCGTTGGTGAGGCGGTCACCGTCAACAGCGAGCGCCACACAACGATGATACCCAATTTCTTGTGACCCACATTAAACCATATGGACCTAGAGGGCATGTGGTTCCAACAGTACGGCGCTACGTGCCACACAGCAAACGCCACGATTGTCATTCTGTATGAACGATTTGAGGGTAAGGTATCTTACACAAGGGTGATGTGAATTTTCCACCTAGGTCATGTTTATGTATGATTTGACCCCGCTAGACTTTTTCCCGTGGGGTTTCTTGAATTTGCAAATCTATGCAAATTAGCCAAAATCAACCGATGCTCTAACGGTGAATATAACACAGGCTGTCGCTCAAATTCAGTTGGATCTATGCGGAAGAGTGATTGAAAATTGGACGACTCGGATCCGTTCCACCGTAAGAAGCGAGGCGTGCATTTGAATGGTGTCATATTCCACACTTAATTGCACGCAAGAGCCTTTTAAATGAAAAAATAATTTTGTCAATACCTCCCACACAGCTTGCTTTATTCCATTTCTACCCGCCCTTACTAAAATACCTTTACAAATTACAATTATAAAAATTCGTCTACAATGTCCCTAAAATCTGTCTGTCTGTACGTAATTTTGTGAGAATCTATATATATGCGGCACCAGCGCTGCTGCCGAAGATGAACAATGCACCGGCGGCTTCTGCGCCGCCGGCTAAGAAGCAAGAGATGCGCTCTGTGCAGAGGGTCGTCGCAGTGAGGTCGATCCGGGGGTACTGTACTGTATCGTGGGATGCAGCGACAGCCAAAGCCGGCGATCCCCCATGGGAACTCGTGGCGGAGGTTCTTGCCGAAAGCTGCTCCTATGTCTCGGATAGGAGTGCTCTCGGCCTGTGCCCCGCGCATGACGAGATCCTTCGGATTCGCCGGCTAGGGCATGTGGCGTTAATGCAGAGGTGGGGGAGGACCTGGCGCGGCAGCCGTACGGTAGAGAGATAACGGCTGCCTTGCGCCCGGTCCTCGAGCGGTTGATGCGCCGTAGGCGCAAACCCCTCACCTTCCGTCTGACATAGATGCTCACCGGGTATGGTTGCTTCGGCAAGTATCTGTGTAAGACGGCCCGCAGGGAGGCGACGACTCGGTGTCACGATTGTGACGCGGCGGTGGACTCGGCCCAGCACACCCTCGAGGTGTGCCCGAGATGGGCAGCGCTACGTCACGATCTGACATCAGTTGTCGGAAGGGACTTTTCAAAGCCGAGCATCATCGTCGCGATGCTCGACAGTGACGAGTCCTACAAGGCGATGGCTTCCTTCTGCGAGACCGTCATGTCCCAGAAGGAAGCCGATGAGCGGCTGATAGAGGACGACGAATGGGGGTACGAAAGAGGTGCTATCTGCAGCGCCTTCAGTAGTGCCCCTGTGTTCCGTGTCGGGCCGGGATAGGAACCCGGTCCACTTACAATGACACAGCGTCATGCGTAGCCGGACAGTCCGCGAGGTGGTGAAGTCTGGCCTTTTCACCGAGGTCAGCCTATCGCTGGAGGGGTCCTGTTGCCTGCAGATCCGGGACCCTCCACTAATAGTGGCTTAGGGCTCCCGTAGGGGTTTAGTTGATATTGCTACCCAATGGCCGGGTCCAAAATAAGTCTGGGGGTCTACCCGGGCTCCCAGGTATCATGTGTAAATGCATTCCCCTTCGTCACAAAAAAAAAAGAAGGTGTACTCAAGAAACTGACGCGATTGGGTTGAACCACTAACGTATTTGATAAACTTCATAAAATTAAACTTAAAATATACTAAAACGGGAGATTGTGCTATTCTGAATTGCAGGGAAATTGTGTTGGTACCGTCGGGTCCTGACCTACCACTCATGTTGCGAGTAGTTCGTGACTTGCTGGAGTTGTGTGGTTCGATCTTATTTTTATGTATTTGTTAGTGATTACGCAGCCCAGACGTGCCGACAATCTCAAGTCAGTCGTACGACACAATCTCAATCACTTTTGATATGCATATTACGGCCACTCAGATGAAACTGCAGCCACAAGGGTGCCGTGCGGCTCAATCCTCTTCAATATATTTATTTCGGCAGCCCAGACAAGCCGACAGTTACATGGGAGTCGTACGGCTCTATCCTCTGAATTTTCGTATGCTTTTTACGTCCGCTCGGACGAGACTACAGCCACAGTTGTGTCGCGTGGCTCAATCTTCTTCAATACATATATTGCGGCAGCCCAGATAAACCAAAAAGCGCGAACAGTGCCAGATTTCAGTGACATATACAGTCAAGAAAACAAATTGCAGCAAGTAGAATCCCAGTTTCTATGCCCCGCGCTAAAGTTGTTAAATCCACATAGCACATGTCGAACACACCTTAAATTAAATTGATTATTATCTGAGACTACATATACAATAGTTTCTTCACTTAGTATTTATTACAAAATTCTTTGTTAGCACAAGCGTTTCTCTCCTAATTTTAGCGGTCATTTTGATGTAATTAAACTGGATTGGAGGCCGCGTTTAGGAAAATGAAGTGTAAGTCGACCGTTCACCAGGTGGGAAGACGATCTCCCTGCAGTAGCCGTTCCGGGATGGATGCGAGTAACAGGAGATCGATCGTCTTGGCGTTCATTGAAAGAGGCCCGTATCCAGCAGTGAACCGATAAGGTAATACTTATTATGATGATTACACTTCGTTCCGCTTACCAAAGACACCCACAACATGTGAAAGTGCTCTGTACCGTTTTCAGTCAGACACATGACTTTCGATAGATAAATATATGCTGGCATTCGCGAGCCATATTGCACGTTTTGAATGTAAGAAATTTTATTAATTTATTCTTTAATACATTTCTCATCCTATCAACCTAATCTTCTTTGCAGTATAAATTAGAATAAACGAAGCTCATTTTCAAGTTTTTCTTATTTAAAATGCAAGCGGAGATGGACTTTTATTACCAGAGATTTTATTACTAGAGAGATTAAAGAGACCTTTGAATATTTATGTATTTTACAGCCTATTCTGCAAGAAATTAGCTTCTCAAATGCTAGAACTTTTAACATACAAGTGCTAGTATTAACAGTATATAAACTAAATTCCTATTAATTCACATATTGTGAATTTGCATTTACTATTGCATTGATTGAATATTGCATTGACCATTCGGCTGAAAAATATTTATATATTTGATGCTCTTTCACTCTAAAATTACTGAACTTGTTTGTTTGTAAGGAGGCGTCCCATCTCCGATGTGGTCTTGCATCCATTTTGCCTTTATACCATGAATAAAAATACACAGATTACATACAGAGTTTAAAAGTAAAAATCAATTTTAGGTTTTTTATATGGTAACCATATAATAAAACCTAAAATTCTTAGTCAAGATGGTGTCCATCCATACATCATCTACCTTAAAATATATCAACATCCCATTGGAATTGTTACTTATCTTCGAAAGATGAAACAAATATGACACTGAGTTCAAGTTGAATCTATGAATTACACGATCAAAATTGTCCAATATATTTCATTAGCCATCCGTCCCGTCTCCGCCCGTGAATTACACGGTAAACCCGTGTTACTGCTTTGTTAAAAAATCATACATCAAACATGTCTCGAGTAACGTTCTATTCGTTAATGAAAACCGAATTCAATTCCGTACAGTAGATTTTGAGAAATTTCATTACATATAGGCAGGAAGTTTGGAAGACATTGTTTAATAATACTAGGGAGGATCTAAATGTTCGTCGCCAAACCTACATGGAGCTATGACATCTTTTTAAATATATCGTCATTTAATGTGTCATATTGATTTATTGTGTGCGGATTGACACTGGACATGAAAAAAAAAGCAGGATCAAACTGGAGTCTCATAAACAGAGATCGCGAAAAATGACAACTTTTGACAGAAACTTTCACCTGTGAGGTGTTCCTGAAAGAAGAACTTAATTACTTAGTTTGTTCTAGATTAAATTCTTATTATATTTCTTTATACATCATAATAAGACCTGTAAGAATAATAGAACGAGTTGACGACCGGCTGGCTCAGTTAGTAACGTGGCGGTTAGTCCGCGTGTTACGTCAGAGGTGGCGGGTTCGAATATATTTACCGCCTAGGACATGGATGTTGTATGTATTTCTATAATGAAAATCTTAAATAAATAAAATTTCTTAAATTTATAAGAATATTAAATATATGTCGTTATCGTTGTCGTTATCGTTGTTGTTATCGTTGTCGTTGTCGTTGTCGTTGTCGTTGTCGTTGTCCTTGTCGTTGTCCTTGTCGTTGTCCTTGTCGTTGTCCTTGTCGTTGTCCTTGTCGTTGTCCTTGTCGTTGTCCTTGTCGTTGTCCTTGTCGTTGTTGTCCTTGTCGTTGTCCTTGTCGTTGTCCTTGTCGTTGTCCTTGTCGTTGTCCTTGTCGTTGTCCTTGTCGTTGTCCTTGTCCTTGTCCTTGTCCTTGTCCTTGTCCTTGTCCTTGTCCTTGTCCTTGTCCTTGTCCTTGTCCTTGTCCTTGTCCTTGTCCTTGTCCTTGTCGTTGTCGTTGTCGTTGTCGTTGTCGTTGTCGTTGTCGTTGTCGTTGTCGTTGTCGTTGTCGTTGTCGTTGTCGTTGTCGTTGTCGTTGTCGTTTTCGTTTTCGTTTTCGTTGTCGTTTTCGTTTTCGTTTTCGTTTTCGTTTTCGTTTTCGTTTTCGTTTTCGTTTTCGTTGTCGCTTTCGTTGTCGTTTTCGTTGTCGTTTTCGTTGTCGTTTTCGTTTTCGTTTTCGTTGTCGCTGTCGTTTTCGTTTTCGTTTTCGTTTTCGTTTTCGTTTTCGTTTTCGTTTTCGTTTTCGTTTTCGTTTTCGTTTTCGTTTTCGTTTTCGTTTTCGTTTTCGTTTTCGTTATCATCATCATCATCATCGTTATCGTTATACGACACGTACTTTTTTATAAAATATTTAACTTTCAAAACATGATTGTTACAGAACAAACAAAAATCTCTTCAGTTTTCTATTACTAGTGTATAGTGTATAAGTATAGGACGAAACCCAATATGCGCTAAAAAAAACAATAAACCAAGACAAGCAAGATCCCCGAAGGTTCTAAACACTGAAATTACTTTCAAGTTTAAAATCGCATTACCCGGCGACAGTGCGGTAGCTCGGTGTTCCGCGACACAATAAGACAGTATAAATCCGAGATTGCCTCTGGTGGACAGCACTTATATATATTCCCTAGCAAGGATTCTGCATTTTATATTTAGAGTTTAGCGCTTTAATCGATTTAAGCCACGTGGTATGAGAATAATGTTAGGAGCTTTGGAGAGGACATAAGACATGTTTATCCTGTGGTGCGGGGCAACCAATCTGTGGAGGAGGGGTCGGTTCCCTAAGCGACTGACTAACCATCGACCGGACTGATAGCGACTGCGGTGGTCTTTACGGGTATACGGCACTATAATATGCAGCGAGTCCCTCACACCACCCGGGGCATGTGAAAGCACGCAATTGCGTTTCCCTGTGTCAAAAAAAAAAATGAAGATGTATCCTAATTAGAGAAAATACTTGTATTAAAATATATAATATTAAATATGTAATTGAAACCTATAAACAGAATGGCATCAGGTTTAACAGGATTATTACCATTTCATTCTATAGCGTATATAGGCTGTACAGAAAAAGTGAACAACTAATTTAGTATGGTGTAGTATACCACCAATGTATGTTTACTTATGTGATATATAAGATACGTTTCATATTTACAAGGGTAAACCCGGAAGCAAAATGTACTGTGACAGTACTTCAGAAACAAAATGTACTACGACTGGACTTCAGAGTCGCTCACTTAGTAGGTAAACAAAGGCGCGGGCAAAATTCAAACAGAATCCAGCTACACGTGAGTTCATGAAAATAAACTAAACTGTCATAGACATACAAACAAAAAAGTTATTTAGCTTCTTTACCGATGACCAATAAAAAACTAAAAAGGGACCTCAAATTGGCAAAAAAAATTAAAACAAAACTTAAGCGTAATTAATAAAATAACCTTAATAACACAGTAGACTAAACAAAGTCACGGTGGATATTAATATGAAAAAGCAGCCAAATTCTGATTCTACACGACACAGCTCACAGTAAGAAAACACCGCCACAATTGAATTCGTAATGTTCTATGTCTAAGAAGATTTCAACTCTATCTATCAAGTTTCATGAGATAAAGCCTGGTGATGGATGGACAGACGGATAATAAAATTTTACATTTAGGGTCCTATTTTATGCCATATGCTTATGTATTAGTAAAACTTCGATGTTAGTCTGTCCGTCGATCTGTTTTTAGATATCATAGTGCGGAACCCTTCCTGCAAAAGTTAGACTCGCACTTGGCAGGTTTTTATTAATAAATCTACAGTCCCGTCCGTTATTTTAATTAACGTCATAATTCATAAATAGGAACCTTTGCGCTCCTTTCGTTTTTATTTCGTAGGTTTTTATTTTTCTCTGACAATTGAATACAAATAGACACCACTTCTTCAAAGGAACATCGACTGTGGACTACACAAAAATAAAATAGCAGCCTTTACAAAGATGTCATGTTGTAACTTCACGAAGAGAGGAACTTCACCGCTTGTGCTGGCCTGAATCGATTTCAATGGGCATGGCACTACCTCTTACAAAATTGTTATCGGTAGTTACCTCAAGTCGGAAATATTTCTTACGGAACCCTGTTGAACTGTCTACGAAATGCTCAACCGAAATAAAAATCGAAAAATAATCATGAAATAATATTAGGTAAGTAAGTAAGTAATACGATTTAATCTTTAACTATTACTCTCGTCATGTCTTCGCACTCTTCCCGTTGCCGGGTCGAGGAGGGTCCAGACCGGAGCTTAGCTCCCTACTGGAGATGTGTTTGTTCAAGCCTCGTCAATACGAGGCTGTGGTCGATGCGAGGTCGTGTTGACCTCTAAGTGCGTTTGCACATGTGTTTATGTGCCTGGGCTATTGGTATCTTTGTACGATCGGCGTCTATCCATTTGTAGGGGCACTCTCACAGGTCCCAGAGCGAACTGGGAAACGTGTATGGTTCCACTCCTGTGATGGCCCTATGGACAGGCAACGAGTCGCACGCTGTGTTTGCGATACGGTGTATTGGTGGAAAAGCGAAGGTCAAAGGTCAGACGCGACAAACAGAAGAAAAGAAAGAAAAAAAAATTAAAAGATGGGTCCTGGCCGTGGAGTTGTTGTCACGGG
>JAFELO010000777.1:0-11839 GCA_017140195.1 Eumaeus atala
ATATAGCTTAATTAAATCAATAATTGGATAAAACCTACCTTGGAAACATAATAATGTAATACTTTAATTTTATATTTTTGTAATTATGTTATCGTGTCTGTTGACTGATATTCATAAAGTCCAATTCCTATGTAATTTAAATTACCTACCCACTCCACGAGACAGAATTTTACGGACGAGAAGAGAATAATAAATACAATGAACAATTACTAAGACATATAAACGATGAATATATAAACAAACGTAATTATTTTTAATAATATTTATGCGTTGTAGATTTTGTTTTCGCGCACTGTAGATGGTGGACGGAAGGCGGGAGCTGATGATAAGCGCCGGAAGTAGATAAGTTACTATCATTACTTCGTATCCGAACAATTGTCTAATTATTATTACAATAACGAGATTTACGCCGTACCTTATCAATGCTTCAAAATAATACATTTTATCGCCTCATACTGTATTTTTTGACGTTACAAGTGTGAACACACAAAAATTTAATTTCTAGCGTTGCTTTCTGACATTTGTTTATTTTTAACTGAAGTAATTCCGGGGTATTATGGGAAAACCCTAATATAATAAAGTTTATGTGTTGGCATGTGAATTATAAAAATTTGAAAAAATTATTTAAGACTTAGAATTGAAATTTAAAACCTTAGCTTTTTTAGCTTTGCATGATTAACTAATTAAGTGCATAGGTGCATAACACACTACCTAGTCTTTAATAGATATTAAAAAAATAATAGTTATGTAATGACTTTAATTTAACCGACTTTGTCATATTTATGTTAAAGTTTGGATAAAGAGACGTCTATGTCGGATTCTGCTTTTAATAATTGTTATATTTACCCATAACGCCTTTCAATAATCACCATAATGGAAAAACACATAACAACACTAGATTAAACGTTATAGAACAGAGCAGAACGCTACCGCCGGTAATTTCACAATGAAACATTTTCATTCAACAAAGCTATCGATCCGATCTTAAACACGGGATGGCGAACTTTCATTTTCACTTTTGTAGAAACACCAACCTTTTGAATAACCGCGTATGCCTGTACGTACGCGATCTGCTCGGACTTGCATTAATCTAATTATTTCTATCGATCCGATACACGTTTGCTTTATTATTGAAAACACTTTAAACCGCGAAATTAGAAACGCGATAAAAAACATTTCAGTGTTTGTTTACGATTTTACCGGTCGGTACCAGCGTGGGTAAAATCCGCCTACTTTTTCTTATTCACCTGTGTCATATTCTGGCGTGCAACAGAGAGTGCGAGTGAACGCACCTGATATAGGCGGAGGTTCAAGCAAACTCGGGAAGAAAGCCGGAAGGTCCGATGTGGTGACGGGGGTGTTGAGGTCCGTCGGGGTGCCTCCGGAGATGAGGGCGGGCGCCGGCTTCAGCGCACAGTCGAAGCTGAGGCCCACGTCGGCCAACGACAGTAGGTGCGGCCCCACCGGGGGCTCCGCGTCGGTGCCCATTCCGTCGGGCACCACCTGCTCCTCGGCCCACGGGCCCAGCGGTATCACGAACAGCGCCAGCGTGAATGCGGCCTTCCGCGTGGCCGGTGCGAGAGGGACTGGCGCCGCGCGACCCCGCGCCTCGGTTTTATCAATGGAGACGCGGTCCCATATTCGGTAGCGGCGCGCGCAGCTCCGCCAATCGCGCGGCCCGCTGGCCCCCCCGCTGACGTCACCGCCCGGCGCCGCCCACCGCCCGCGCCGCCCCTCTCCTCGCTCGCTACAGCCTCCCGGCCTCCGTCACCTCACGGCGCACAGTGCCGCACGCTTCCGTCACTGGCTTCGACCGCGAGTAAAAAGCTTTTTAAATGTTAACACGAACCTATAGCCCAGCACTGATTACACTGATAAAAATAAATAATAGAACCTGTGTTCTATTATTTATCTTTACCAGTTCATCACAATTGACGTACACGACAACTAATTGTAAATTGTATACTTATATATTTTTAGTAATATTATTTAACGTTTGATAATGTAATAAAAATTATGTGATATAAATTAGATGTGTCGATACGATTTTCATTGTGATGATTAATTTTTCAATAGTATGTTTTATTATTTTATAAAAATGTTTAGGTAGGTGTTAGATTATGTAAAAGCGTCGTTCAACGCATCATATAAGTGGGACCTTGGTAGATACCCACCGTATCTCACCTTTACTAGGACTATACTTATGTCTTGTCGGTCTGTTCTACAATAATATTGTAACTAAAAAAAAAACCACTTTTTTATTCAAATAGGTCCTACCTATTGGGATACTGTAGTGTTCCAATATGGGAACACTGACTTTTGGTAAAGACCTGCCTACTGAAAGTATTCGAATGGTTTAAGTATTTTCGCTTGTTAAATATCAATAAGTAATATTGTTTATAAAGGTATCTAATTATGATTATTAATAACTTAGTATTGTATAGGTATTATATAGTATTCACGTGTAATACAATAGATACCTATCACCGGCCGTTACAGTCCAGTCAACACAAATATTACGACTTTACGACGTTACGTAGAGGTCCGAGTTCAAGGTTTCAAAATAAAGCGTTGAATGTAATTTGATTTGAACTGGCCGGCGATGATCAGCCGGCGTGCTGAAGATATTTGAACTGGTTGGAGATGATCAGCCGGCGTGCTGAAGTTATTTGAACTGGCTGGAGATGATCACCCGGCGTGCTGAAGATATTTGAACTGGCCGGCGATGATCAGCCGGCGTGCTGAAGATATTTGAACTGGCTGGAGATGATCAGCCGGCGTGTTGAAGATATTTAGTTAACCCGAATAGCGGTGACACTTTGTCAGCAATGTACCTAATGTAAAAAAAAGTAACAATTAGTAAAAAGTAGTAATTAGTAAAAAAAAAGTAAAAAAGTAACAGTTATAAGTAAGTAATAATAAATAATAATTTACTATTCCCAATGAATAATAATTTATTACACCCACATACTCTATGGTACATAACCTGGGCTTTGCCTACAGTAAAATAGTTTTTTTTCGTTAGTACTTTAACGGTTACTATATATCTAGTCTTGGGAACTTTAACATTTTTTGGTATGTAGGAAATATGAGTATTGTAAACGCCAAGTAATAAATGTTCGAGTATAGAACAAAACGAAGAAGATTTGTGTAGTGCTAGTAAAGTATTTCTTCTTATATTTTAATTTTATTTTAATCTAGACGATCCTTGCCGGAGGGGCGTAGAAGCTCACTGCACAGGTAAATTTTATATCAGGCCTAGTCATATTATAGCTAATTAGGTAGGCACTATGCACCCACATTCTAGGTATAAAAATGAGGTAAGTCAATAAGATAGGAAAAATTATTTCTAATATAAGTCATCGCAATAATATTATTTAAATTATTGCAAAGTGGATTTTCCAACTTTGCTAGGGGAGAGCTGTCCGCGTTGTTACTAGGCACATTAGTACTATCTACACTCCTAATGTAACCTATTGAACTATATACATGTGGCAGTTATAATTTATGTGTTTATTATTGCCTTAAATTGTCCAGCAGCAAGCCCAGGTAAGCATGAGTTAAATGTACAAGTGATGGGCCTGGTGCATTACAAATGTGTTGGCATGTAACATTTATTCTATTGTTGTCCAAACCAATATTCTCGTGTTGAGGGTGCCAACAACATTTTAAATACGTTTAATGGTCGTTCAATCAGTTAATTTGTATAAAATTTAGTTTAACATTTCTTATTAATTTTAATTGAAATGTAATAAACTTGTTTCACTTTTGTTACAACCTGGACATTTCTCTCCTACATACTGTTAGAATAGTTTAATAATATGTAGGCGAGGAGAATGAGTATTCATTTGTCACACACTTCCTTTAGATCAACGTCAACGTATTTTTTTTCAAAATTTTGCCCACGTAGGTTTTGTTCAAGGCATATTTATTTAGATTATGCATACTCGTATGTAGATTCATACCGATATGCAAATTAAACCTTCATTCACATATTATTTATAATTATGGAATTATTCAGATAATTCATAATCTATATTAATAATATGAAGCTGAAGATTTTATTTGTTTGTTTGAATGCACTAATCTCCCGAGATTTTTTCAATACGGGCATGAAAAAATTTTTTTTTTTGTGTTGAACAAATAGTTCATTTATCGAGGAAGGCCGTAGACCAGCCATACACCAGAAAAGACATGACGGAAGTAAAGGACGTACTCGTACAAGTATAGAAATTTTCTCATTGTTGGCATTTGGTAGTCATTTTCAATTGCCTCTTAAATCATATCGACTTGTCATTACTTGTACATTTGTATAAGGTACGACGTCGTGCCTCTACGCCCTCACATCTGACGTCACCGTTGTAAAAAGCAGCAATAATCGAATGTGACCACATATAGACTATCTACAACCGATGCTCATTGGTGCCTCGTGCTTCCAGTCACTTGCGAGTTGTATAAATTCCACACCAATTACATTCGTATTGGCTGATTGTAGACGATAGTGATCAGTATTCCTTTGTTGTGTTCTACTATAATTTTATATTCGCTGCCCGATCGTGTTGTAACGTAAAGAAAACTTCTCCTTCGGCACCAGCGAGAAAGGTTTCTCTACTTCTATAAATAGAGAAACATTTTTTTCCAATTTTAATCCCTTTAAAGGCGACCTATTTGGCATTTCGGTAATAGCGGGGAATTTTTCTTGCAAAACTTTTAAACTTTAGATTAAGTACCAGATACTTATGGGTTAGGTAGGTACATATTCCCCACCATGGTTCGAACCTTGTTGTGGCGGTGGGGCTCAGTAGCCCGGGATGATCCGAGATACCTTGGGCGAAGCCAATTGAACCGAGGAGGTGGCGGCTCTTAGTACCCCTCCTAAAAGAAGAGGGGACTAAAGAGCAGGAGAAGATGCCGCTCTTTGAGAGGAACCTCTTATGAGAAGAGGGGATAAAAGAGTAAAAGTGGCGGCGCTCTTGCGCACGGGGCAAGGGGCGAGGATGGGAATCTCACCCCATTGCACTGTCAAAAATTCAGTGGGGCTGTCATGTGGTGCGGGACAACCCCATCTGTGGAGGTGGCGTCGGTCCCATCGGGGACTGATTTGCCGTCGAGGTGCCCTGATGATTTGCTGTTCCGGGGCACCTCACCAAAGGCGGCACTGGTGGCACTCGCGGAGGTTTTTGTGGGTATTCGGCACTATATAATGTGTCGCGAGATGAAGACGCGTAAATGTGTTTCCCCGCGTCAACAAAAAAAAGTTGGTATCCATAGTATCGTCATATGCAATAATTATACATACAGATGCCTATCTACAATAATTACTGCACAATAGGGTATTTTATTTAGCAAACAAATTAAATTGAATAAAATCCATAATTTGTTTTGAAACAGACGTAAATATATATTAATTATATTACATTATTAAATTAAAATTATCACTATACG
Organism: Eumaeus atala; assembly: GCA_017140195.1. Classification (NCBI taxonomy): domain Eukaryota; kingdom Metazoa; phylum Arthropoda; class Insecta; order Lepidoptera; family Lycaenidae; genus Eumaeus; species Eumaeus atala. Next base: position 5,446 of record JAFELO010000777.1, read on the forward strand.
TTATTTTCTATCCATAAGTATACTTATCTCGTAATATAAAACAAGAGTTTTCTGTTACATCGGATTGGTTTAAAAAATATCATTCATCCGCAAATTTCTGTCATCAGTATGTTAAATTTCAAAAGGCAAGTGTGTTTTAAATCTATTTCGTGCTGTGTAAAGGATGATGGAATATACATTTTTGAGACTTTTTAATACAATATGCACATTATAAAAAATATTAGTTGAATACCTACCCTATGTATTGGGCAAATAATTAAATGAATTGTTTTAAGCTTTCGCGATTTGTATTCAAAAGCTTATACCGTAAACGGAACTTATCGCCTACTATATTAATAGAAGTGTTTACCACAACTCTCGACGTTTAATACGTAATGTCCGAAAAGAGGCCGTTAAAACAGACATAGAAACTTAATTATTAAAAATTGGATTTTATAAATCTCTTTTTGAACATCATTACCACAGGTTCAACTCTAGTTCTGAACTTAGAAAATCCGGCGAAACAAACTCAGTGGTATATGATTTATAATTATCCCACTTCATAGGTAGTTAATAAGTAGTGTAATGTCCATACGTATAAGTAAAGTTGTAAAAAAAATCCTCACAACTCTACTGTAAGGTATTATAAAAACTTATGGTCATTTCTATGTCAAATCCTACATTCAAAACTTGGTCGTATTTAGGTAACAAAACATTAGAAAAGATCAAGTTATGTACGAATGAAGCGTCTCCTGTTTCGTGTGGCCAGCAGAGGCTGTAATAAACATTAAAGGACGAAACGTGGTTCGTGAACGTCGGAACAATGGCAGCGCGTGGTGGCTGGTGTCCGAGACTCAGCTCACGAGACACGCCGACGCCAAGGCCCACATGCAACTAACCCAATTATCGCGTAACGGAGACGATAAAGAAAAATAACAAACCCACGATTTCACCGACGTCTAATTATAGCGCGCTATTTGTGGGTGCGCGGGCGCATAGCGTGGCCGCGATGTCAGGGCTATTCCTGGCCGTCAGCTGACGATCCCGCGCCGTAAACACGCAACCGATTGACGTAAAATGCGAACAATCGAGTTTTCAGCAGGTGAATCACGGGATGAAAACGTCCCGCGGTGTACGGGCTATAATTAACTTGACTGCTTTTGGTTTGGGCTTCGAAGGCGGGGTTCTAATTTCGTCTATACCAATGCCCAGTGTCTATTTCCATCGCGTGACTGTTACATTATTTTAGATTGTTCCATCGCGCGTCATACGCTACACATCATATTCTTTTGGTACATTAGCGGTTCCGATTTTGGTGTGTGACGCCTGAGTGTTATGTGTCTAATGTCATGTTGAGCATCCTCGTAATGTGTGGACAAACACTGGTGTGTTGCCCGATGTCTTCCCACGGAGCGCGGCCGGCGCCGCCGGTGGGTGTCCCCTGCTACTGTAGTACGCACTTCGTGTCTTTGTTGCATTATCGTGTTTACAAATATTGCCTTTTCAATTATCACATGCTGTACACATACACCTTGCACATATTGTTCAATTATCTTGTGTATTTTGATTGAGTACGCATATGATTTTTCAACAGTGTTATTTTAATGGAATTGCTTTATTTTTGATTATCTGAAAGAATGGGTTATCTGGGAACCTATGGTAAATACGTACGTGTATGAAAATAGGTTTTCTCTACTATCTTCTTGATCTAAACGTATTTATTCATATGTATGTATGTATATCAATCAGCACCTTTCACCTGCGTAACCCGCGTACTACGCTCCTATTTAGTAATTACCACATCGTGACGGACCCATAGCTTATATCCGGGCAATCTAACACTGAAGGAATTGAAAATCGGAGAAGTAGTTCCTGGGATTAGCACATTCAACCATGCAAACTCTTTACAATTATGATATTAGTATAGATAAGACGTCACAAATTAGGCGCTTGTGAAAACACGCCAATAAAAGCATTGGCATTCAAAATGCGTCGAAAACTTAGTCTTCTATTTACGTGACTGGGGAAGGCTTTAGTGTAGATAGGTACACACCTACATAGCTAGCCAGTAGTCCCAGGAGAGATAGGCGTGTACGTATCTATTCCTCCCTATTTCTATATGTTTGCATATAAAGTTAAAGTGTTCTTTCACCGTCTGCTAAGTCTACTTATATAAAACATAGTCAAAACTTGAAGGTATAAAGTTCCTGGTTTATAAAATAATTATATAACTGCACATAAACTGTGTGTGACCGCTTGTAGCTATCAAGGTTAAAAGCATTGTTTACACATTAGTGTTTAAATCTGAAATACTTAAGCTTGGCCTAGTTTGATACATTATAAACTTGCGTGGTTGCACCGGCCGATCGAATTTTAAACATTCACTTATCCTGCTGTGTGAGTGTACTTACTGATAGCAGAATATCCGAGTTCAGAAAAAAAAGGTTTTTGTCGATATTATTTTATTTTGGTAGAAACTTACTCTTATAGTATTTAGTGGTATTTTTTATAGGATAAGGGGCAAATGAGCAGGTGGTGGATAACTACCACCGCTCATAGACATCCGCATGACCCGATGTTATGCAGGCGCGTTGCCGTCCTTTGAGATGGGAGTAAGCTCTTTTTTTGTAAAACCCCATATCGTATCGGTTCGGAAATAACGACGGTGGCGACTGGTTCCACAGCGAAGTTGTGTGGGGTAGGAAATTGCGCTTGAAACGCAACAGCTGTAGACGTATATACTTAGTGGTAATATATTTGTACGATTTTATAGCTAGATATTAAATTATTAAACTAGCGATATGTACTGGCTTTTACCCGTGAACAACCAGGATTTTATAGAGGTAGTACCATACTGCATAAGAGGAGGTAGTGCCGTGCATGGCGCAAGACACTACATCCTCATTTGCAACGGATTTGGCCGGCACCACCGGGTAGGTACCTCTCGTTCATTTGATACCGCCGTAAAGTGACGCTTACGTTATTGAAATTTCAAAAATGTTTATTCAAATGTTAGCATTATAAAAAAGTTATTTTTAGATCACAGATATAACACTTCAATTTTATTGATTAAACAGTGAAAACGTTATCAAGAAAGATATATTTCAATTTATTATATTTTGCACAATTTCAAACTTATTTATAAAAGCGTACATAACATTTGTGTTTGCTGCGTTTCGAGCGTGAGCATATTCTGGCAATATGACAAATTGTGAACACTTCAGATGAGCTATAATGTTAGAAAGTCGACAATAAGTGGCGAGTGGGGAGTGGCGAGTGGCGACCTACTAATGGTTTGGCAACCTGGAGCGCTTCTAATAATAGACGTTGCGAATCCAGGTGACGGTAGTGGCCAGTGCCCAGCGCCCAACATCACCGGCTAATAATTCGCTAATGCATCATTCGTCACGTTGATAACATTTTACATAAATTACAACGCTTCATCACCGATCTGAAGACGTCAAACGATTATTATGGGGTCGTTTATTATTATTAGGGTTCCGTTTAAAAAAATCGGAACTCTTATATGAAAACTTTGATGGCACATGACATGTCATATGGAATCTTCAAAGAATCCGTAAAATTGTGGTGTAACAATAGCAGAGGATTCTATATTCCTCATGTACAACCGCTTAGACGGAAATAACATTACGTCCTCTACACTGATAATTTCGAGACAGTATTTTTGAGTAGATGAGTGATGTAGCACCTGTAAATGTTGTACAACGATTTTAATGCCTGAGAATTAAAATCATTTTTGATGAATAATCTGAATTCTTCGTCAAAAGCAATATAATATGACATTTAATATAATGTAATGTGATAAATGTATCCTATGAGTACTTATGACCTTTGGCGCTCATAGTATTTCAGGTACTTGTAAACTTTGGCGATCGTAGTATTTCAGGTACTTGTTAAATTTGGCGATCGTAGTATTAGTAAACGTAACTAGCGTCAGCGATGAGCAATCAGCTACCAAGGTATGGTAACCAAAATAGGTAACAACACACAGGTATAATTTTCAATTATTAGCGCCGTATTGTCCCCATATTAGCTTGGTGTGTTTCAGACTTCAGTTTCACAGGTTCCGGTTAGGAGTAAGTAATTTGAAGAATTTTTGTGATAGATAAGACTTAAGACTAAAGTGACGACCAGTTGGTTGACACTATAATAGTAAACAGATAATAGTAAACAGTGAAACCGGCCCTAAATCTTACTAAGGATATTCATTGCGACCAGCCGGAGGTAACAAATAAGACACGACAACAACCAATCGAGGAAATCATAACTACAAGTCCGAGTGAAAAGGCGCGGTTCGACGGCGCGTGCCGACTTTTTTATGACACGATTTACATCATATAAATGGATGCTAAAATACTTTCGAATCCAGTTAGCGTGTGCCATAACGATGACCGATAACGAATTTAAAATAGCGTATCGAGACGCGAACGTGCGAAATAACCTGTGCTCATCGAGAAACAATGTTGGCAGACGTGGCGGGCGTCACTGCGTGTCACATTTATAATTACGGCTCTCGCGAAATCTAATTTCACGGAGATTCATCACCGCTGACGTACGGCGTGTTTATCGTTTCAGTTTTAATCTCGCAATCAACGTTTCCACGTAGTTCACGTACGCAACGGACATCGAATATTATTAATTATTGTAAAGCCGATTCATCATTGTCCTCTGCCTGCAGTAGATACATTGGTGATGGACAGCACGCGTGTTGTGATCCACTTTGCAGCACTGCCAGTTGTTCGTAATAATTTTTGCTTAGTGTAATCAAGGCTGCGCTCTTTTAGATTTAACGTCTTCACGTAACTCATGTACGCAACGAATACCGAATATTTGCCAATCGACGTTGTGGTCTGATTTATAGCTTGGTGATGGACAGCACGCATGGTGTGATCCACTTTGATGCACTGCCAGTTGTTCGTAACAATCCTATCCCCGTTATTCGGGTGAGTAGCGGATAAATGCGAAAGTATCGTAAAGGCTATTGAATGCCTTAGAGGAAAAATTGGTCCATACATCTGAACATGACGTCGCCAGCACTGCGTCTTCATGTAAGGAACATCCTTGCGGACTCCACGAGTTCACATATATCAGGTCTTGTTAATTAATTTATACCCTCGCCGAGCGAAATCTTCAATTTTGTTTTGAGGTCAATCAATTAAGTTTAATCGAGTTAAATGAACGTCATCAGCTGCAGGTCAAAATTGATATCTCGAGTGGACGTTCTCTTGATGATGATTTTACACGAGGCAAACAATTATGAAAATGTAATAAACGCTGATGCACATAATTTTACGGCATCAGCATTTATTTTCCATCAGCGTTTACGGATTGCGACAAGTTGGTTCACACTTCTACTGTTTCACGTGGAACTGCCACAGACCTCATGAAATGATACAGTATAACTTTCACTGTTGGCCGGAATGACCGGGGAGGTCCTCATATGCTCGCTATATAGTGATATAGCGAGCATATGACATACATTAATGAATCAGATAGGTCTATGGCGGCCTGCCTTAAAAGTGATGGATATGTGTTTCGTGCGGTTTGTGAGTGGCCTATTCAGGGGGTGGGGATAAGAGAGGGCAACGCACCTGCATATGCGGATGTTCATGGGCGTCGGTAGTCTTGAGACTTCCTCGTTTGTGTCCCCCTTTACTATAAGAGCTCCAATTGCACCAGCTTCATTTAGCTGCATTCCGGGAAACGAAATTAAAATTGAACAATTCATACCAAAAAGAAAGAAATTGACGTGGCATCGTTATTGGCACTTTCCTGCCATTTGATACATGCCGCACATTGTAGAAATAATTGTAAAACAATTGCTAACCAACCAGCTTTACTCAGAGATAGGTAAACTTGCAAGACCTTCTACATTGGAGCTTATAAAAAAATGTTGAACTTTTCTGTTATTATCATCTTTAATTATCATTTTGCGGCCACATAGTAGCGGCCTGAGTCTAGTACAGTCGTAGATAGGAATCTACCTAAAAAGAACAATCTTTGTACGAAGCCGATGATGATAACGATATCACAACACTCAGAATAAAGTGATGCAAGTGACGATGTGTTACTGCGTCATAAGCAATTATTGTGTAAAAACACTTGTAGTCTATATCGAGAGTGCTTACGCAAATGTATGGTGTGCGATCATTACTGGATGAAGCTTAAGATAAAAGAGGACGATATTGAAGGCGCAGCGCGTCAATTGTTATCTATTGCTATGACGTCACGCGTGAAGTGACAAAAATTAGTTTCGCGGAAAATTGTTGAGTGCGTCAACGAATCACCTGTTGAACGCCCCTGCCCTTGTGTGCTAACCTCAGACGGGGCCGCGCGCCGATCGATATCAATGACGTATGGCCCCATTCATAAACAGGGAGGCATCACACCCCCG
>JAFELO010000777.1:19040-84441 GCA_017140195.1 Eumaeus atala
ACAAAAATAAAAAATGAAGGACTGAAGATATTCACGCAGCCGTCACATATTCCCAAAAAACTATACTGAACGTTATCGCGCATGCTTCAGAATCTCGAGCATTGACATATTTATAAAGTTTGAACTGTCGGAAAGTTTGCAGTTTTACTTCTTTTGGGAATAATCGTAGCGTTGATGTCCGTTCCAATGACCGGCAGTCCATCAGATTCATGCCAATGAGATTAACATTGCTGACTTTCGAAGATAAGCTTTATATTTTCTCTTGTGATTTCTAGCTTTCATGTCAGGCTCATTCGTAACCTGCTTAAGATATTTTATATTGTGCATTATAATTCGTTAAAATAATCTCGATTTCGTAAATCATTGTTGAATATTGTGGCTAAGATTTGGTTGTCCCGCCGCCTGACCAAACTGTCATGGCTGATATACTATTTGAATGAGGCACGAATAATTCAAACGGCCCCAGCGCAAGCTTTATCTCAGCTAGTCCACATTGGCGCCTGCGATGCTCATTTTTTTATTCAGGTTAAGCTCACCAATAAATTTGAAAACAAGATTTAATTGGAGTAACGACACGCTTGTTCGCATTCTATTTTAACACGTGTCTGTCAACGAACACTGACTATTTTAAGTTTTGTTATGACACACAACCGCAATTGTATAATTAAGTTACTCTTTTATTTTCCAGGTCACACTAAGGAATAACTCTGAAATACTACAAATCAATTAGTCACTTTTTCAAAGTTAGAGTATAATTTGGAGTAGACTTTCTGTAAATTCTAAATCCAAGTTTCTTGCTTAAATCAATACAATGCGTATAGAACAGTCTCCTAGACATCATCATCATTATCAGCCCCTAACTCTCCACTGCTGGACTCAGGCCTCTCTCAATGAACGCCAAGACGACTGCCTCCTGCCACTCTCATCCATTCCAGACCGGCTACTGCGCGGAGATCGTCTTCCTAGATATATATCCTAGACATAGCTTAGATACAAACAAAATTTTGAGAAAGGACTAAGTATACTAAGTAGAGCAACTTTAGTCGTAGAAAAATAGAGGATACAGTGCAGCAGTAACACGTTTAACATACCAATTATTTATATATATATATATATATATATATATATATATATATATTTCGTGTTTAGTATGTTGAGGCTTTCCAGATATGTCATAGATATATTCTTTATTTCTACATGTTTTATCACTCAGATCAATCGTACTGCATTTACCACCTGCATAATCATATCAACTAAGACACATAAGTTGGATTTATTGCAAAAATTTAAATAATAATTAATTATACGGAGCAACAAAAAAGCTATACTATCGATCGTTTTTCGTTACTGAGTCATAATGTAAGCCCATTAAAGTAAAACTTCTAACAAAAATAAAATAAAGTAAAACTTCTAACACGTTAAATTTCATAAATAGTTCATGCACTGTACGCCTATAAATTAGTGAAGAAATATAAAAAGATCTAAAGAATAGACGGACCAATCAGATGCATACACTTTTTGCAACGTTTTGCAAAAAGTGTATGCATCTGATTGGCACTAATATGCCTATCTCTATTTGTTTTATTGCAGCCGGTGACCCATTGGAGGGCTGATAGGAGGGCAACGCATCCGTGTGATAATCATGCGAATGTCCATGGGCGTCGGTAGTCATCAAAAGGCTCCGATTGCTCGTTTGATTCCTTATGCCATAAAAATCTTGCTTCACTTAAAAAGTTTCATCGTTGAACATAAAGTTTCTTCCTTTTTTTATGATTTATTACTAAAATATTTCTGTTTTTATACATTGGTTAAGGCTAACGAGATCCATGAGTAAATTGTTAGTTGCGTTGGTAAAACAGCAATAAATGTATTATTTGTATTTTATATGTGAATAAAATACCTAAAAGTTGAGAGTAATTTTTTTACGAACAACAGGTGTATATTGTTTGTTTTTATACACCTGGTCGAGCCATGCCCAGAAACATAATAAAATATAACAATCATAATATCTGTGGACTTATCACACCACGTTAGCCTAGTCCTGTGTTAAGTACCGTAAGGACTTGTGTTACAGGTACTAGACAACGGAAATATATTAATATTATACATATAATAATGACATGGATAAATAGAGTCCATGACTTGTGCGGGATTCGAATCCGTGACATGTGGCGCTACATGCACGATTATCCCAGCTATACCACTGCGCCAGCTGGTCGTCCTAAATATAATAGCGAGCATAGTGTAGTTTTCTGTTACTGAAAGAACATTGGAGATCATATACTGGATTCGATCTCCTATATTCTTTTCATTACTTTCTTTGATTTACCTGACTTGACAGTGGCGGGTCAGACAAATCGTATATATGCCCAATTAAATGGCAAGGAAAGTGTGAAATTTTCCTTGTCATTTAATTGGACATATATACGACACACGCAGATTTCATAAAAACATCCATACAGACATAAAATAAAAACTGTTATTATTAAGACGTGTTTCTAACAGCTAATAAACATCATTCATTATTAGAAAAATAGCCACTGCGCAATTTATAGGAAGTTATAGCACGGCGTATGTAAAAGCTATTAGCTCACGACAGTTTATGCGCATATTTTACATGTAATTTAAAGTGCATGCATTATATACCAGCAGATGGCTTCGATGTTACATTTTAATTTAATGTTAGATAAAATGTGTAATCCTGTGCAATCTTAGCGCATTTTATATTCCCGCGGCTCGGTTTCGAGTGTTCGAAATTTAAATTTAATTGTGAATATTTTTTTAACATATTACTAGCCAGTGACAATGCACTGATTTTATGAGTATACTTTACGTAATGAGCAGATCTAAAATATTGTTTGGACTGCGATAAATCAGACAAATAATAAATACTGGTAAAATTTAGTTAGTTTTAGGCAGCAGTCCGGAACGTTCGTCACATTCTCACGTCACCTCTACCGCAGAGCTTGAAGACAAAAGTCTTCAACCTATGTGTTAGCCCCGTGATGACCTACGGGGCCGAAACATAGCCTCTTAATTTAGGACTGGTCCGCAAGTTTGCGGTAGCTCAACGGGCTATTGAACGTGCTATGTTGGGTGTTTCTCTGTTCGACAGAATTCTTAAAGAAGTCATAAGGCATAAAACTAAGGTATCCGATGACACGCGATGAATAAGCCCTCTGAAGTGGCAATGGGCTGGCCACACATTCACAAGAACAGATGGCAGATGGGCTAGTAAGGTTGGCCGCGTTTAGGAAAAAGAAATGTTGGTCGACCTTTCACCAGGTGGGCAAACGATCTCCGGGCAGTAGCCGGTCCGGGAATAATGCGCGTAGCAGGTGATCGGTCGTCCTGGCGTTCATTGAAAGAGGCCTATGTCCAACAGTGGAGCGATAGGAGTTGATAATGATGATGATGATAAAAAGTTAGTTTATATGTAAAATATCTTCTGTGGTGTAACCAAAAGCCATTATCTGTATAAACAGACAGAGGGACAACATAGAGCTCCAATAAGAGTTTTTTTTGAAGTATGGAACCATAAAAAAATCTAAAAATCATTCGTCAACATTTTGACGCGCACGCGCAAGGAGGATACAGACACGAGACAGTAATTAGATAACGAGGCATGTGTCGCGAGGTCTCGACCGCAATTAGCTGCCTGCTGCACTCCCGACTGCTCCCCATAAATCATACGATATGGGACGCTACGGCTAGCGGCTGACTCACACAATATCGGTCACTATATTACCAATTACAACTGCTTTAATATCCAACCTTACGCACGAAGCGTGCCGCTCATGGATGTACAAATTTAAAGTTTGAGATAAACCTTAAATGGGTCATATAAGTATTGAAGTCACTTAAGATCATAATAGCTGTGGCCCGCGTTTTCACCCGCATGAAATGTAGGACACAAGCTCATTCATAATTTTCGGAATATAAGCCAAACTGTAATCTTCGTCTGTGGGAATTTTCATCCTAATTCGCTCAGTACTTTTGCATGATAGATTAACATTTTTATTTTTAACTTTTGCCAATTTGTTACTAAGCTATGTCATTTCCAGTAAAAAATACTTGACATTGAAAGGTTGGCTTATCCTTAGATACAATTCTTTGTATTTTGATCCTAATTTGTCCAAAGACATTAAAAACATTTCTATAAACATAGAACTGGTTTTCAATCATTGTTCACAGTACAACAAGCAAGCACAAATCAGCAGTAGTAGGCAACTTTTATTAGTTGTTTTAAATTGTGAAATCATCATCATCAGCAGGACGTCATATACATACAGACAAATGCCCGTACCTTTCGTTACTACAGTTTTTAGGTCTTTAAAATAATAGTTTATTATACGCGGCCAGCGGTTTCACTCATAATGTGCAGGATCCGCTCCTACTTGTCATGGCTGTGTCTGGTGGTGCAACCTCGGTAAATGGGCTATCTAACGCAGAAATAGGGACAGAAGAAAAGGAAAGAAAGAAAATAAGTTTTTAGTTTGCTTACATAAAAATATATTGTATGTTTTTTATGAACATAAATGAATAAAAGAAATTGTAAATCGGGCCTGTGGTTTCTATAGTCAGCGCTTCCCATCTACTCTTTATATTTTTAAGTATACATTAGATAGTCCTTGATATATTCTATAGGCTAGAATATATATAATTGGAAATAGAAAGGATAATATGGTTCTAGATACATGCTCAATAGTACAACATTTCTTCTTCACTCGAGATACTGAAAACATGCTTACATTCACACATACACGCACAATGGAAACCATGAACCATGAAACTAGAACAAAAATACAGATAAGACATAACACACAAAATCACGATCACCCTCGCCTGCCCAATATGTCCAGTGACAAGAAAATTCTTCACTACACAATAATAATAATGTCAGGCAAATTTCGGCTGAAGAGCCATCTGCGCAGGTCATAAGTGCAGTCTATTACTTTATGATGGGACGGCAATACGACACGACCAGAGAGAAATGAGGCGCACGACCGGCAGCTTAATGTGTTTTCTGAGGCAGGGGATGGAACACGGCCAACTAACCTAACCACCGGCTATTAGAAATTGAAAAATGCTAATAACACGATCCGGGATTCGAACCGTAACGTTTCACATCCGTAGCTGACCTACCTAGACTACGAGGCAGTTAATTGCATAGCTACCAGGTGAAGATCACACCATTAGTTTACAGTCCTTACGGTTGGACAAAGATAAATCATCGTGTTTTGACATCGCTTCAACATATCCTTCCAGTCGCATTATAATTCGTTCACGGCCAGGACCTTGTTCTCCATTAATTGTGAGTGTCCGGTTTTTTCTGGCGCTTATTACATTAGCTACACGAGTTGATGACTCCGTCGGCAGATCGAGGGCACGCGACCGAGATGCCGGTAATTAATTTTAATGCGTCATCAACACTTGGTCGCGTATGTCCAGACGTTAACTCATTATACACTTTATGTCATATGCTATTTTATAACGGCATAGCGATCCGCCCCGGCTTCGCAAGTAAATAACATTAAAATCTTCCTCTATTTTGTTTGTTTTGTGATATGTATAGATAGATACGATCTTCGTGTGGACTTAAATTGGAAGCAAGACGCGCGGCGTGCGCATGTCTCTTTGTCCGTCTGTGTCTTTCTCTCTCTCTCTCTCATAGAAAGTAAGCCCATTATTTTCGTTACGTCTTTCTTGTTCGCTTTGAACAGTATAGCGTCGCGACACAAATTTTTTTTGTTAAGTTTATACAGGTTTTTTGTACATAATAAACAATAAAAAAATTGCAACTCCGTCACTAATATGATAATTAATCGAAAAGAACTTTGTTCCGTCCGGGTGTCCTTTGACACGTGGCATTCGTTTTTTTTAAATAGTATTTGGGGGTAAACAAGACTTAATTCCATGTAAAAGGGTTATATGATATTAGGTATATTTAAAGTAAGCTGGAAATGCTCAGCTACGTAAAAACTATGCAATAATGTGGATATCGGGTGCGACTTGCGGCATATCATTAAAAAAACATTTGTTTGTTTGTTCTATATACAAATATATTTCGTGGTAAATAGACAGACATATTTTTTTTAAATTTGAGTAAAAGTTCTTACAGAATGTCTGGCATGGAATGTTTATTTTCCTCCATGTTTTTTGTCTATGATCACTTTTGCTTACATTTAGGTCGCGGTTGAAGTATATCTTTGCCGCGCTTGCAACTGTTTTAGCTTAGAAAAATAGGGCGATTGCATAAAAACACGGGCCTCATTGGCTCACTTCCAGTTTCACAATAGACACCTATTATTAAATTTGTCAACTTTACATAAATAAAAGAAAATCTAGATTTAAATATACAGTGGACACATAAAATTTTGGTGCCAAATTCTTTGGTAATCGTCTACGCGTCCACGTTATAAACAGATAGAAGTTAAATAGTTATTTAGATGAAATATTTTTAACGAATAATTTATTTTGTCTTATAACACTAAATAAATTACATTTGTATACCGACATGTATGTCCAAACTAAAAGAAAAAGATTTAGACATCTGCACAAAACCAAAGAATTAAAAAAAAAAACAATTAACTATCTAGGTATCGATTTCACAATAATGAGTCAGTCTAATGGTGCATAATTTATCACTACACAAACATTAATTTCCACATTTCCACATCCACGATTACGTGCTGACTTGTGAACTATATAAGTATCCGTGCTCATATTGTTAGTTATTAAAATATCCAACCACACCGTAGCCCAACAACTTACTCTTGCGCCTTAGTAGGTCTGTTGCACTTGCAGCATCAAAATCATCTCAATGATGCTTACCGTCACAAGATAATAGATGTGTGACAGCGTGATATCTTCAAAAGACGACACAGTAGCTATTTGAGCGTCACGTAACGGGGCCGCAGGATACACGCGCTCCGAGAAATGTCATCTGATTGTCATCAGTCGTAACATAACTTGCAGTCTCTCATACGTACACTCCCGTTACACCTTCAATTTAGTGGGATTTGACTGCTCCTAGGGACTGTTGCATTTGAAGTTAATTGACGCTCGCAAGTACTTACTCATGGGTGTACGCAGGTGTAAGGTAGGTTGGATGTGAGCGTTTTAGCGGATGCGGAACCTTTTTCTAGAATAGGGGGGCAAACGAGGAATCGGAGCCCTTTTACAATTACCGACGCCCATGAACATCCACATAATTACTATGCCGATGCGTTGGGCCCCTTCCCCCCACCGGCTACTCACAAACCATACGAAACGCGACACTGAAGATGTCACTTTACGGCGGTATTATGTGAGCGAGAGGTGAGATGTCGGGACGGATACAAAGTAAAATTTTACAGTACATGTTACATTATTTGTAATCAGTGCATGTTTCACTATCCAGAAAGCACCGATCAGAAGGTAAAGAAAGTTTGGTACGATTATCTGATAACGGGGACGTATGCTGGATGCACCGAGTACCTGCATGTTAATTTTATCTCTTCAGAAAAAAAGTAATTTGTAATCGTATTGGCACAGAATAATTTTCTATTTAAAATTGCTATTTAACACTGTTTCGATAAATTATTTTTAAATTAAGACTAAAGTGGAATTTAGAAGTCATTCGGCCTACCACTGTCCTAAGGAGACAGGTAGGTTTTGAGCTTGCGAATTCCTAAATGTTTGAGTATGGAATGTATGTTATTAAAGAAAAAAATGGAATTGGAGACAGCAACGCAATGGCGTGTATGCGTAAAAAATGAATGAAACCGTTGAGCTTTAAAAAAAAAATGAATGAAACCGTTGAGCATGTAATAGTGAGTACGCGCACACACGTGTGTGTGTCTTGTATGATATAAAGATTGTATTTAATTTATTGTTTCGACGTGATACTAACGTTTGTTTTATCATTGCGCGCAACTATTCTACGACTTCCGCTACGCGAGATAAAAGTGATTGCAAAACTGACGTGAATTTTTATATCCTTCATATCCAGAAGCTAATACGACTTTTGAATTTATATATGTGTGACTCACTGTACATGATGTTAGTTTTGTCGTATAAGGCAAACTTTCCCAACGCTAATTACGTTTAGTAAAAAAGGTTTTATAGCGCAGTCAAACGTTCGGATCGGTCGAGTCTACAGTAATCGGTACACAGTAATTGCTAAACATGTTCTCGATCGGGTGAGACAATGACGGTGGCGATCAAACGTAGATAGTATCTTGTAGTTACATGCGTTTAAGTAATTGCGAGAACTGCCATTGTTAACCGGTCGACGCAAATTGGGCATTCGCTATAATATATTGTTTTAAATTGAGTCGCATTGTCGTGTTTGAATATGTCGTGTAGGCTCGAAGAACGCAGATGAGCTCTAATGATAGCAATTGTTCCCCATCGTCGGGCACAGGTGTGCTGTGCTGACTGCTGGGTGTGGTGGGAGCCGAAATGTTTACTGCAAGATACAACAATACACTATTCAAAATGTTTACGGTGTTCTAGTTTACAATTAAGTAGCATTGTTTGGAGTGAATATACGAGAAAAGATACGAAATTAATTATTTGTTAAACAAGCATAGATCACTGCGCCCGCTGGACGTAGACGAGTTAGTGCATTGAAGCAGACGGGTGGGACCCCCGGGGGTAGCTCTAGGTCACACGACACCGTCGCAAAGTGACAACTATGTAGTACGTTGTCGTGTTACGTGCGGTCAGCTGTGGTCCATAGTAGGCGATGAGAAAAGGCGAGGAAGCGAGGCAAAGATAGGATCTATGGGCATCGGTAGACCACTAGTTTTGTCATGTCATCATCAGCGCCTAGACGTAGATCGCTTCTTGTTTTTTTTTCTACTTTATTTTTTTGACGCGGGGAAACGCATTTACGCGCCTTCACCGGCCAGAGCCACCCGAGAGCGATTCCTCCTACTAAGCTTTTAGCCCCCTCTTCTTATAAGAGGGTTGCAAAGAGCCCTCTCGGTTCAATTGGCTTCGCCTGGGTTCACCCCAGGCTACTAAGCCCACCGCCACGACATGGCTTGAACCATGGTGGGGAAGACGTAGATCACTAGTTCACCCCTTTTTATTTAAAAATCCTAGTTATTTGTAACCAATTAAGTTACAATTTATATTTTAACATCTTACTTTATAAATAATTAGCAGCGCCTTGCGGTTTGTCTCGCGTAACTTGCATCCTCTTATATATCGTGGTGGTATATAACTAATAATCTCACTCGGAAAATGGGCTGCCTAACATTGAAATAATTTTGAAAATTGGATTATAAATCACGAGATTCGCGCGTTCAAGCAAACAAATTCTTCAGCCCTATAATATTTTATATTACACGTAAATACACCTAGTTTGCGGATTAGTCATAGGTACATCAGATAAAAGTATTCGTTGTGAGTAAATTTAATGCACCAGTGCTGACAGCCAACCAATGTAATCGTTGAGCTGTATTTCATCGCAAGCTTCTAGTCTTCTACTAGTATTCTGTAAGGAAGTGCAGCCACGTAATCGATTAAGACTATATTCTGAAATTGTACGTTATGTTGTATGCCTAATACCCACACACACCTCTTCAGAATCGCTCAGCGGAGTGAAGTACAATATCAGATTAGTATATTTTACTAATACCAAACATGTGAATGTTTGAATTTATGTTTATATTTTATATTATTATTTTTACAGTATTCTTGCGAATAAAACGCCTGTAACATACGGACGAACAGACGGACATGACGAAATTATAAGGATTCAGTTTTTTGATATTTGTATACGGAACCCAAAAAAGTGAGAATTAATAGCCAAGAAAATGAATATCAACTTGCGATCCGACCCGGTTTCGTTAGTGAAAACCAGGGACTGCATTGTCACCCATTCGCTGTTCCAACAATAGACACAATAGTTAAACAATTGAATTGTTCATACATGATTCATGGGTCACGGAACTTGTTAATTAACAAGTTTATACCTTATCTTTCCTCGGGAATAGAAGAGGGGACAAAAGAGCAAAAAGTGGCGGCGCGTTTGCGCACGGGGCAAGGGGCGAGGATGGGAACCTCACCCCATTGCACTGTCCCAAAGTCGGTGGGGTTGTCCTGTGGTGTGGGACAACCACATCTGTGGAGGTGGTGTCGGTCTCTTCGTGGGCTGACTGGCCGTCGAGGTGCCCTGATGTTTTGTTGTTCCGGGGCACCTCAACAAAGGCGGCACGGATGGCACTCGCGGTGGTTTTTGTGGATATTCGGCACTATCATGTGCCGCGAGCCCCAAACAACCCTGGGCCCCACCCAGGGCCGGTGAAGGCGCGTAAATGCCTTTCCCCATGTCAACAAAAAAAAAGTTGTAGCAGATACGGCTTTTGGGGGCTCTACAAACTACGTTTGTGAACTATTAAATGAGATGACAATGATATTGCAATAAAACTACTTTTACGGATTTTATCGCGGGTTTTTAAAGTGCGCGGTTTATTAAGTGCAACAGTCCACCAGAGACCATGGTTGCTGTAAAGCTTCTGAAACGTGCCCGACGTTTCAGAAGCTTTACATAAATAATTTAATAAACCGCGATAAAATCCGTAAAAGTAGTTTTATTGTAATGACTGACATTCGCGTAAACTTAAGACATCAATATGACAATGATATTATATAGGGAATTGCACTCACTGGGAAATGAAAACCATATGAAAACCATATGACAGATATGTTAGTATTAAACAAGTGTAAATCGACGAATCTTTAATCAAATAGTTAGATGTATACTTTGTCCAAAGCAATGAATAAAATATATTTAAAAATATAACATCTTAAATATAAAAAAGCAAATCTATTACGAGTCATTGTAGCATATATGAATATTTATATTGGTGTCACATTTGAGCAATTGAAAAGTGTTACATTCAATATTAATTGGTAGACAATTATTAATTTCGCAAGAACGACGCGACGAACTGTTTATTACCGGACGTGACAAAAGCGTAATTAGTATTCCTATTTCCGGTCAAAATCCATTTAGATGTTACATTTGTACGTCTGTACACACACAAACAGTAATTTATTACCCAAAAAGTACAGCTCTATTTAACACTAGCAGTCCCTCCCGACTGCGCACGGATATTTCCCAAATGGTAAAAAATCACGCAAATACCCGTTATAAATTTTAATTTTGGCCTCTTAAATTTTACACGTTGCCACATGACAGATAATGAAATTTATGACAGAACAACGTCCTATTTGTATATAATCTCTGCGGCTGCGATATAAGTATGGACTTTGATATTTCTTCACATAACTTTAGTTACACTATCGAAGTTCTCATAATGATCAACAACGTTTTAGAAAATGTTCTATAGCCTGTATTCATCAACGACAGTGTAGGATTATAATGGACAATTTTTCAAAGCCGTCCAGTAGTTGCGGAGCCTACTTAATGGAAATAAACAAATAAAATGTTTCCTCTTTATAATATTAATATAGCGAATATTATGTTCTTCCGTGGCTGATCTGATTGAAGATTGATAAGTGCTGCGTAAAATATAATAATAATCACGATTTTTTTGTTTACAGAAAACTCTGATTTGTATTTTTTGGCAGTTTATATATAAATACGTGCGCATTGTTTCCGTATAGGACTGCGGTCTAATAAGGAATACTGTGTGCACGTGATTTTGTGCACATATTTGTATATGCACTCTAATATGTCCTGTGCTGTCTCTATGAGCATGGTCGCCGTAGTGGAAATTCGGCTGGATGGATATACTTATAAAATAATTATTGATTTGAATTTTTATTTAAATTAATAACACTTTGATTAATGGATAAAATACTGACAAGTTGTCCAGGATAAAGGCAGGAAAATAACAGGAAAATGATAAGTCTTATTAATCGTTGGCATATAGCGGAACTCCTGTTCAGTTTACATTGACGAATTACGTACGCGGTTTGCGGCGTCTGTCACAAAGGCACGTGCGTGCCCTGAGAGCATGGCGGCTGTTCAAAGCGGAGCTGTAGCTATCGGGCATCTGGCATCATCTAGTGTAATGGCCTGTCGTGTGGGCACCTCTGACGGGCCGACGCTCCCAGTGAGTAACGCGCCGCGTAGGATGCACCTTTTTGACACACTGGACGCATCATACGTGACGTCTTTATCTCCGTATGGGCGCCCGTTTGGGTGTTTGCTCGTAATTTTTATGTCAACACGTGTATTATTACTATACGACGGTTTTTGAATTCTATAAATCCTTTGCTACGTTATCTTACAATTAGGGACTCAATTTCATTATAAGTAAAAGTGGTCTCTTAAGGAATCAACAAATGAACCTCATAAGTGTTATAATGTAATAAAAATACATTAAATATTTCTTTTTCTTTGATATTATTACTTATATTTTAAAAGTCCAGTACTTAAAGTTAGGCTTATTTCTTGTTTCAAAATAATTTTGTCATTTCAAATATTTTGCGGGCTTAAGCGTCTTAACAATAATGACGTAGCTCTAGCGGTATGCCATCGCATGGTCAGCATATGTAATGGTGACCACGAAAAAGTCATTACGCTTAATACAATGCAATATTATCACTTTCTTTAATTTTTTTACAAGTTTTTTATTTTTGGTTTTAGGAATAACGTTAATTGATTGAGGAAATTGTAGAGAATAAATATGAGGACTAAAATCGTGTGAAACACTGACCGAGCAACCCAGAGTGTACCTGTGTAATACTTTACCGGGCTCACGTCTCTTTTACTTTTCACATCAGAATGAAGTTCAGGAAGAGGTAGTGCCATGCTGCATAGGAGGAGGTAGTGCATGACACTACATCCATCTATGCAACGGAATTGGGCCGGCACGACCAGGGCAGTGCCTCTCGCTCACATAATACCGCCGTAAAGTGACATCTTCGGTGCCGCGTTTCGTATGGCTTGTGAGTAGCCGGTGGCCCATGGGAGAGGGGAAGGAGGGCAACGCATCGGCATAGTAATTATGTGGATTTTCATGGGCGTCGGTAGCCGTAAATAGCGTCCCATTTCTCGTTTGCCCCCTATTCTATATAAAAAAAAGTTGATCTTTTATCGATAATTTCTCTCTTCCCATACATGCCTTCTGAGTTTGTCGACATTACCAATCCAATTATTACCGAAATGAAACCAATGAAATGAAAAGAATTTAATTACTGGTATTGTAAGGATTTCAAAAATGTGATCATATACAGTGGGTGTGGTAAAACGGTTGCAGAAAGCTTAGTATTTATAGATTTCTACGAGAACGCCGTTTATTGGCAGACATCACTTATTTTTCTAATATTTTGGACCAATCAGTGCTAGGATCGGTAACAGCTTCGCCCATTTTAATGAAAGTTATTTATAGATATCTCTTGTTTATCTCATTAGCGTACCCTTTAGAAAATATATTTCAGTGTTTTGGTTATTTATGAAATACTATATTGCTACTTCTATACTAATATTATAAATATACTTTTTTGTTTGAGATATAAAATGAATAGACACCGAAATAAACCACTAGAATTCTACATTATCGCTGAGGAATAACAGTAAAAGCACATCGTCACGCATGCCCAATGGGGTGGGCAGAGATAGCGGAGTGCCACGCATCACGATCATTCCGTACCTGCCTTGCCTCCTCCACATTCATTAATCTGTTCATACAAACACGTAGGTTTCGAAGACTCGTGACATCACCCGATCATTCTGATGATGGTATGCCAGTCAGTCTTCGTCGGTACCTACATCCCTCCACATTCGCAGGCACATAGGCTATAGCGTATGTTCCTGCGAATATTATATTATATTATATTATATTATATTATATTATATTATATTATATTATATTATATATTTTCTAACACATTCTATCATAAATTTATTTATGATAGAATGTTTTAGAATTAAACTATTTATATATTAACTATTTATATACCGAATTTAAATCTATATAATATAATCCATATAATAAAACATTAAAAAAGTGTATTGTTATAAATGATGGGGTGATAATGAATCATTAGTACATACTCTTAAAAAAGTTGTACATATGCTTGTCTGTTTGTAGTCTCTGGAAGTATGAGACGGATTTGAACGAAACTTTGTTGTTGTATAGCTAATAGGCCTGGGCAACATATGGGGTTTAATTTGTTTGGAAAAAATCTGATGTAGAACCTTCAGAGACTAGCTAAACCATAAGAAATATGGGGAAGATATCATAACATGATTTGTTCAGGATGATAAGCAGTTCCTGTTGACGTATGAAAGCTAAGGATCTGATGGTATCAGATGCAGAACCGGCAAACCGTAAGACAAATAGAGTGTGAATCAAAATATATTGTATGTTTTCTATGAAAATAACGTAATTAAAAAATCCTATCATTGAAGTTTGATGTTACTTTAAAATTATTATTACTATTATTTTGCCAAAACATAAATAATATGTCTTCGGACTTGCGTTATTTTGAGTACTTACCTATTTTCTTTTCTATCATCATCTTTGTGACACGGTAGCCTACCCAGTAATTCAGGGGAGCCAACACTTAGATTGTAATAAAAATGTACAAATTTATACAGAGCTATTCTGAAACACAAATAGAATATATCATTTATTCATTTGCCGCAGATAATATATATGAACTGCATAGTGTATCTGAGCGTAGCCAAGGCGCCGTATTTGTTGTGCAATAATCTATTATTGTTGTATGTATTGGAGGTTTCTATCATATTTAGAACTAAACACTTTCCGTGGTCTAGAGGCTTAGGCAATCAAATATATAATATGTTATATACCTAGCATAGTATTTTGTCATGCAATATAGCCATTTATCTCATACGTTACGAACAGCAACAATGAAACGATTGTTATTGCAGCATCATATTATTTTTCAAGCAGTATTATATAATGGGTTCTAGCCGACGAGAAAGGACGAATTTAAAAAAATATACGCAAATTAAACTTATTACATTATGTTCTATCATTTTCGAAAATAGAACGCCAAATTTGAATTTATTCCAACAGATAGGATTTGTGTGAGGAGACCTAGAACTTCCTCTGGAACTATCCTACTCAGCAATGGAAAGAAACGAAATAGTACGGTGATGAACAGCAACCCAGATCAAAGTCAAGCTAGATAGTGTTTTAGTTAATACTACTCCTGCACAGAGTACAATTCACACCTGGATAACTGATTTTAAACATGGGAGACAGAGCTACGAAGACGACAACAGGTTCGTCCGTCCAAATGAAGTCACGAATCCGGATATGATCACAAAGATCCAAAAAATAATTTTGAATGATCGGAGCTTAATGTCGCAGCAGATAGCAGTGATGGTTTCCTCTGAACGCGTTTTTTACATTTTATACCAACATTTGCGGATGAAAAAGCTTTGCGCGCTATGGGTGCCTCGTCAGCTCGCTGCTAAATAAAAGCAATGTCGAGTGGACGATTCGTCGGAGTAATTGGCTCTGTTAAAGCGTCATACTAACGATTTTTTGCGGCGTGATGTGACAGTAGATAAAACATGGATACATCATTATACTCCTGAAACAAAATAACAATCTAAGCAGTAGACTGAGAGTGGAAAATCTGCGCCGAAGAAAGCAAAAACGGCCGGCAAAGTGATGGCGACTGTTTTTTGGGATGCCCGAGGGATTATTATTGTGGGTTGTTTGCAAAGAGGAGAAACAATAATTGCAGAGTATTATGCAAGCTTGCTGCAAAAATTTTGTAAAGAAATCCGAAAGAAACGGCGTCATTTAGCCAAAAAGAAAGTTTCATTCCACCACAGCAACGTACCTGTGTACTCATCTAGGGTTGCAGTTGCCAAACTCCATGAATTGTTACGGCGTTCCACTTATTCCCGAATCTCAAGAAATG
This sequence comes from Eumaeus atala, assembly GCA_017140195.1. Taxonomy (NCBI): domain Eukaryota; kingdom Metazoa; phylum Arthropoda; class Insecta; order Lepidoptera; family Lycaenidae; genus Eumaeus; species Eumaeus atala. The sequence continues at coordinate 34,914 of JAFELO010000777.1, forward strand.
GTTTAGTGGCAGAAGATTTTCATCAAATGATGAAGTCATTGTCGTCGTGGACGAGTATTTTGAGGGGCTAGGAAAACATTTTGTGAAACATATGTAACAGCATTGGAAATGCGCTGGGCTAAATGCATCGAGGTAGAAGGAAGTTAGAGTTGAAAAATAAAATTGTTTTAAATAGATTATTAAAGTTTTTTCTTGTCCTTTCGGATACTTACCAAAAACCCCTCATATAAACATGGTAATTTCTGAAACTACTGAACGAATTTTAATCCTTCTTATTTATTTTGGCCACATTGGCCACCGTATAAGCGATAATATAGTTTAGTCTCCATTAAGTTCCTCAGTGTAGTAAAGGATATGGAAATTACTCTTTAGAAAATCACTGTGACCTTGATGAGTATCTTCTGTTGATAAAGTGTTCAAGAGGTTAGAACATCTGATATCATAAACTATATGCTCCAGTCCACCAGTAACATGCATCGAATACCGATGAATAACATGATGATGAACTGGATTCAATTACCAAAGTCTACTCGAACGAAGTTGCGGGAACCAGCTAGTCGAATAATATAAGTTAAAATTACAATTATTTTTATGGAAGATTCTAAATTCAAATTAAGAAACTTTTTTTTATCTAGCATTTTAATTTAGAACCTATCAGATCAGGCCAGGTCAGGTTTTAAATTTGACGTATGAATTGGTTAAACATGTAATGTGAGTTTCTTGGACGTTGTGGACGTCCACCTCTTCTGACTCCTGGACAAAGTAAGCACTGTTTCTGGTTGTGATAGTGGTATTCATTTAGTAAAGTATGCACATTAAGTAAACACAAACGAGTATCGGATTGCTTGATGGTAAGTGATCACCAACGCCTACCGACATCCGCAACACCTAAGGCGTTATGTCGCTGTAGACCTTTTACAGATGAAGAAGCTCTTTTCTTGATGATCTCAAAGTCGTATCGATCTATGAAGGACACGGGGAGGTCTTCAGAATATCACTCCATAGACTAACACGGAATTTAGAAATTTTGATGCATAATCAGATACTTTGGCAAGGCTTAATCCGAACACCCCATATCAGATCCAATATCCGAACAGTCCGTAAAACTCCACGTGGAAGATTTGTAGTGAACTGACATCTCTACATACGGCAAACCTTGCAGGCTGGAAGGAACTTGGTTATCTACGATTCATGCGTCGCTCCACGTTCGACATGGTCAAAAATAATGAGCTGATATTGCGAGTTCCCGGTCCAAAGGAGCAGTGTTCTATATGCGGGCCTGAGCCTTACACATTTGCAGCTGATGGGCTGGTGTGTACCTACTGAGCACACCTTTTTGTTTGTTGAGGCTGGGGAACGCATTTACGCGCCTTCACCGGTCCTGGGTGGGGTCTAGTGGTGTGTGGGACTCGCGGCACATGATAGTGCCGAATGTCCACAAAAACCACCGCGAGTGCCATCAGTGCCGCCCTTGGTGAGGTGCCCCAGAACAATAAGCATCAGGGCACCTCGACGGCTAGTCAGCCCCCTAGGGGACCAACTCCACCTCCACAGATGGGGTTTCCCATCACTACAGGTTAACCCCACCGAATTTGGGACAGTACAATGTGGTGACGTTTCCATCCTCGCCCCTTGCCCCGTGAGCAAAAGCGCCACCTCCTGTTGCTCTTAGGTCCTCTCTTCTTATGAGAGGGGTACCGAGAATGATTCCTCCTCCTGATCTTTAAGCCCCCTCTTCTTATAAGAGGGGTGCAAAGAACACCCTCGGTTCAATTGGCTTCGCCTGGGTTCACCTCAGGCTACTAATCCCCACCGCCACGACAAGGCTTGAATCATAGTGGGGATATACCGAGCACGCCTAGTTTCTGGGAGGCTAATCTGGCTTCACTTCTAAGTGACTGAAGAACTGAACACTACACGATATATTGATACCAAAATTCAATACCAGCTGAGGCTTAATTGAGGCCTGAGGTTTTTTTGAACCGAATCATCATCATCACCATCAGCCCTTATCGGTCCACTGCTGGACATAGGCCTCTTTCAATGAGCGTCAAGACGACCGAATTCGTGCTACTCACATCCATCCCGGACCGGCTACTGCACGGATATCGTCTTAAAACCGAATAGACAGAATAAATTTTGTTGACAATTCATAGTTTTACTTACTTGAACTTTGTTATTCTATGTTAGCACTATTGGTGACATGCAACAAAATTTATCCCCATTCTATCTTTATTTTGAAATATTGTTTCTTGCTTCTGGAGTCAAGACGGACACACAGTCTTTTTAGACTAATCCCCAAGAAAATGTTTATTGAAAGAAGCCATTCACCCACCATATCTTATTTCATCTATTTCCTACAGAATATACATATAATTATATTTCTTTCATCTTATACAAGATGCTTCTTATAAATTATGCGTATATAGATATTCATCAAAATTTTACGACTGCTTGTACTTATCAGTGGGTACCTACAATTCTTAGTTAACATTTTAGTAAAAGGTAGTGCCATACTGCATTGCAGTCGGATTTTGCCGGCATTCGGGGAACTTCTCGCTCATATGACACCGCGGTTAAGTATATTTTGTATACGAAACATGACAGCATTCTCGCGTTTCATGCGGTTTGAGAGTAGCTGGTGGCCCATTTAAAAATTTGAAGAAAAAGGGGGACGCATTCATATAATGCGGATGTCTATGTGCGGATGTCGGTAGTCGTCAAATGGCAAGTTCATCGTTTGTCCACTTATATTACAATAAAATAGAAACTCGTCCGGAGATGAAGAACGAATAAATCATAATAAATACATTTAGTTGTGTCTGCGTAGTCGCGCGGTAGTTGTCACGGTTCGTGTCGCCGTCGGCTGATATGCGCATACGCTGATGTGTGCCGGCGACACTCATGTGTCCACATAGTTAAGTGTGGACCCACTAGCATCAGCTTTCTTATTAAGTAGATACCCTGTATATGTATGACAAAATAAGCCTACGCTACCTTAAATACAGACCGATCTTTGGCCTTTTCGTAGGGTGACAAAGTAGAATTTCCTTAATCAAACTAAATTATAGCCTACGTTTTTCATGAATAGTGTAGTTTACAGTTAGTGAAAGACTTCATCATCGGATCAGTAGTTCCGAAGATTATCTCCTATAAAACAAATAAAGCTTTATATTATTTCTATAGAAGTAATGTATATGACAAATTGAAACAAAGTTTCAATGATCCATCTTCCTTCTGCATCACATATGAACAAGTTCATTTTTTTGAATAAAGAATGAGGCACAGCTAACAAATATACGGAGACTTGATATCTTTACATACATTCGACGTTAGTGAACGGGAAATTAAAAGATGTTCAAAAAGATAGGGAAGTACATAATAATGTTAAAAGTAACATACAACAATAATTTGTTTTTAAAAATCATCATTATTATTATCAGCCTGTTGAGTGTACCAGATTTATCACGTTACCGAACAAGCAGTTGTTACGGATCTCTCAAACAGGCGCCGCTATAAAGGAAAATAATATAATATATAACCTCATAAAGGCCTATACTATTTAATTTTAATTATTTAAGAATGAAGTGAATAGACCTAAATAATCGAATTGGTAGCAGATCAAGGGCGCCTTAATAGTCTGCTGTAGATCCCGCACTAACTTAATCCGACACTACTTCGGAATGTGAAGTGGCAGCGCGCCTTTATAATGGCATATGAGCAATAACTCGCTTAGAAGGAAATTACCCATAATTGATCATCTAAGCAGGCAGATCGCGAATTACATTGGTTGAGTAGATTTACAGTCTCCGACTCTCATTATCACGTACCCTATTACTTTGAATAAACTTGAATTTGTTTTCAAATGACGTCTACATTTATGAAAATACGTATGAACAAAGCTACAGAAACAAGAAAAATAAGCAAAATAGAAGAGATAATAATGAAAAATATTGTAATTTGTATCTGTTACATCTATTTCTTTATTTAACAAGATTTTACTAACTTGTCTTCTTTGTATTACGGACCAATTATCAAACCCTCTTGAACCTCAGATTCCCACCGGTACAGCACCCTTACTGTATCATATATCTGTACAGGGAATTATAACAGAGTTAAGTTTTTTCACCGTGTTCATGATTGCAGGCCAACGTTAAGAATTTAATGGATTTGTTTACTGTGTGATAATTAAATTATTCACATAAACGACTTTGCCATACTTTTTCATTGCATTGACTTAGACGTAAAAAAATTCTGTGCTTCAAGGAATTGCGGACCTCAGCATTTAACAGGCCTGAGAAAAAGGTAGACAAACAGACAACAAAGTGATCCCATAAAGCATCAGACCTAACTTTTCAGGTAAGCAACCCTGGTTTTTTGTTGTCGCAGGTAATCACATTTACCCCGGCTAGGGTCCAGTGGTGTGTGGAGCACGTGGCACATTATGGTGTCGAATAGGTACCACCGCGGATGCAATCAGTGCCGCCTTTGATGAGGTGCTCCGGAATTATAAATCATAGGGTACCTCAACAACTAGTCAGGCCCTCAAAGGGGCTGCCACTACCATTTACAGAGGGGTTGCCCTGCACTACAGGACAACCTCACCACATTGGGTCAGTGGAATGGAGTGAGGTACCCGTCCTCGCCCCTTGAGCTCCGTGCGCCGAAGCGTCTCCTCCTCCTAAAATAGGGATACAAAGAGCAGCACAATAAAGGTTCGATCGGCTTTGCCCGAGATGTCTGGTTTCATTCCAAGCTACTGGGCCCCCACGTAGCCCTGATTATAGCGAGTTAGCGATGGTCATCACCAACAGGTTAGAAACATATCGATGGTAAGCTACATGCAATGCATGTCACGGTGGCCGCTCCTCTGTCGGTCGACTGTGGGCAGTGTGACTCACTACTTCCTTTTCATACCTACTGCAATATATATGGAATCAACTGCCGCCTTCGGCATTCCTAGACTGATACAACTTAGGCATATCTAGAAGAGAGATTAGTCTTATCCCAAAGGCCTGCGACTCAACTACGAAATATAACTTAAATAAAAATTATTCTCCTAATAATATTTCCACGAATTTATTGATTGAAAATACAAACTGCCGGTTTCGAGTAATTCATCATCTTTTCAGGTATACAATAATTAACACGAGCGAAACCTCTTGTGTTGCAGCTGTTTGTGGGCGTCGGTAAACACTTGCCTTTCGCTGACTCAATTACTCGTCTGCCCCCTGTATTACGTAAAAAACCGTAATATTAACGTAGTGAATTTATTTACATCCTTATATAGTAATAATATAAGGATGTAAATAAATTCACACATGTAAACAAAAGTCGCAATAGCACAGCTAGTAAGCTGTGCCATGGTTTCACCCGCGTGAAATCTACTCCCACTTCATTATTATCGACATAATTTTTTTTTCAAATTATTCCCAATTGAGTATCTGTGTCAAATTTCAATCAAATCCTTTTAGTAGGTTTTGCGTGAATGAAATACAAACATACATGCATTTTACGCATTTACAGTTATTAGCACGAGTAAGTAGAGTGTATGAGTGGGCGTAAAGATGTGCTGTTGTCACTTAAGAACTATAAACGTTGAGGCCAGTTGTCAATATAAACACGCAGAGCATCCTCCAGGAGAACTTTTTCACTGCCAATCATACGAAATATCCTTAGGTGCAAGAAACAATAAAATATGTATTTGTGAATATAGGTGTTATCCAATACTTGTGATCTACCACTGCTTCGCCTGTGAATAACACCGCCCTTAACAAATTACACTTAACCATCGGAAATCGCTATATCTATAGGTGGAAACCACATGAAACTGTTTAATAAATTCTGAGAAAATCGATCACATACAGACAGACAGCTTTTGGGGACTTTTTTATAACATGTGTAGAACTGGTCTTATAATATCAAGATCACTGTCGAGTTTAACCGGCTACAGAGTGCAAATTCTAGTTGATTGCTTAATGAAGAAAAATATTTACGTTTCCGTTAACTTTTTAGCAAGAGGTAGTGTCCATGTACTTCGCAGCCGAATCGGTACGACAGAGGAGGTACCTCTCACTCAGATGATACCGCTGTAAAGTCACAGCTGTTCTGTTGCGTTTTGTGTGGTTTGTGAGTAACGTGAATGTGACCCGTTGGAGGGGAGGAGGAAAGGAGGGCAACACATCTGCATGACAATAATGCGGATAGTCATGGACGTCGATATTTGTCAAAATGCGCCGATTGCTCGTTTATACGAGGGGTGATTGATAAGTACAAATAAGACAAACGACAAATAAAAACTTTAATAATCTATTTAAGACAATTTTATTTTTCAACGTAGTTTCCTTCCACCTCGATGCATTTAGTACAGCACTTCTCCAATGCCGTTACACCAGTTTGATAAAATCTCTTATCTAACTCTTCAAAATACTCGTCTACGGCGACAATGACTTCATCATTAGATGAAAATCTCGCCCACCTAACCATTTCTTGAGATTCGGGAATTGGTGGAAGTTGCAAGGGGCCAGATCTGGGGAACAGGGGGAATGCGGAAACAATTCGAACCACAATTCATGGAGTTTGACAACTATTATGCCCCCTGGACCACAAAAAAGGTTAACACTTTATCATTAAAATATTTTTCAATGTCACAGTAATTTATTTACTTATTTCAATTATACAATTCTCTATAGTTCCAGCTTAAACCAAGGCGTACATAGAACAAATGTGTAGATGTCTTCAGTTGTAAGGACACTAAGTTTCCAATCACCTTTAAGAGTCGCCACAATCTTCTTGAAAGAACCACTTTTGGTTATGAAATATGGTGTCGCTTGGATAGCCACGCTCCATAAGGTATTCATAGTTCGAATGTTATGGTGGGGGTGTCCGACATCCTAGTAGAAGCTTGTCGAATAGGGTGGCATGTAATTCTGAGCGCGCGTCTCCCGCCTCCATCGATATGAATATCTATTAGACAACAGGTGGCCCAAGTCTGCTGAGCTGTTTAGTGATCTTTAAACCCAATAGTGAAGAAGGTGGAAGGGAACGCCTAGGCCTCTCGTCACAGACTACCGAGACTGAGCAACGTGTTACTTTAAATTAACCATCTCGACAATAACCCATCCGGATACCATAGACGAGGAACATTCACACGAAAAAAAAAAGTAATTCGTTAGTTCTTACATATAATTTAGACAAACTGGTGTTTTAAAAATGTGCTTACTACAGTAAAATCCGCTAAAGGATTTTATCATTGTTTCTTTATTTAACTTGCCCGACGTTTCAGAAGCTGTACAGCAGCTATGGTCGCGGGCGGAGTGAGTTGACAGATGTCCCAGTGACTTATTTAGTTGGTCCGATTAACGCAAAAAATACTTATGGTATCGGGGTGTCTTGAGGTGTTATGTTTGACGTCCGACCTGAACACTCAGCTGTCCTCTATTGGAATTTCGAAGTTTTTATTTCAATAGCCTCACGTTAAATCTTTGGAAGGATTCAGTGTGTTTCGGCGAGGATTTGCGCTTTGTATATATCATACTCCTGGATGAGTCAGTTCACGGTCCGAATCAAGATACATACAGCCTCCTGTCTTCCAAACCTGTTATTAGAAATTGGAAATCCTAGAAAAGAGTTTATTGGTCAGACCTGGGATTTCACATCTGTAGTTAAACATACTCACAATTAATAATAACAATATTTGTGGAATTACCACACCACGTTAGCCTAGCCCTGTGCCGAGTACCGTAAGGACTTGTGCTACAGGTACTAGACAACGTACATATAATACATATATAAACGTCCATGGCCTAGGTGGGATTCGAACCCGCGTCCTCTGGCGTAACACGCGGAATAACCGTCACGTTACCAACTGAGGCAGCCGGTCGCCATTAGATATGTTAGGTCATGAAGATTAAGGTAATCTTGTATAAAATATCGCAACCTGGAGGATATGCAGACGCGTTGCACTCCTTTACTCGTGCTTCCCAACGACGCGATGAAGAAACCTTTCAGATTTGACGAATCGGTACAAGCGTGACAAATTAACCACAATTTCACGGCGGTGTTATGCTATAAAAGTACAAAAATATACCTCCCGTTTGTTATGGCTGGACTCCACTGCAAAATGGCCTATTCATTATTGAGATAGATCAATTTCCTTCCTATATTTTAGTTTATGTATACTTAAATCTTGTTATATTTTAGTTTATCTATACTTCACAATAATATTTTACTAGAATCGCTGCGGTTTTATCCAAGTAAGCGGTCATATTATATAGTGTTCCTCGATAAATTGACATACAACGCAAGAATATTTTTTAATTCGGGCCAGTATTTACTGACATTAGCGAGTTAAACAAACTAATTTGGCTTTGTTATTGTAGATAGTTTTAGCGCAATGCAGCGCGGTGCACGTATTCATTGTAGCCGTGGTCAGTCATCACATCAGCCATAATCATTGCAGTGCTGGTAATGTGCGAGCGCTTATCAGTTCGAGTGTTCGTGTTTAGCTCGGGGCTGATAGCGCGTCACTCACACGCAGACGAATAGCTCCGTCCGGTGCAGATAACAGTTTAAAACGCTGATCCGAATTTCACAAGAGATGTGCTGATGCTCAAATTCTTCACGTTACTGAAGAGCACGATAGATGATTCCAGTACGTACATCGTAGTGACACTGTGATATTATTTTTTACACTACTGCCTCAAAGTGTAATGTTTTCGAGCGTATACATACGGTTAACAAACATCTACACACCTATATGTATGTATGTAGGTAATACGTATGTGTTGTATGTAGCAGGGAATATAAAAAATACACACATACATACAGATGTGTGTGTGTATTTTTTATATTCCCTGCTACAATCCGAACGGCTTTTTAGGTATGATCGTTAGATTCGTCTTGATTACGTGAGTGGAGGTCGAGTTTAATATTTTTAAGACAATTGTCATTATGACCTTATCAATTCACCGTTGGATTGGCCTCTTTTAATGAACGCCAAGATGACCGATCTCCTGCTACTCGCATCCACCCCGGAGTATACTGTATAGTACTGCACGGAGATCTTCTTACCATCTAACGACTAGTTACTGTAACATAACAACATTTGTTTCACTCGCGTAATTCGCGTGCTTCGATCCTCTTGTTATTTGCTGGATGATATATTGGCTTTGAAGACTTTCCTTGAAACATGGGCTATCTGACACCGTTTTATAAGGTAATATCGTGTGTCATAAACGTTCAAATAGATGTTTATTAAGAGGCAGTGCTATGCTGCATGGCAACAGATGGGGGACATGATATCATCGTAGTGTTGTCGCGTTTCATGTGTCTTAGAGGAGGAAAAGAGAAGAAAGACAATATCAGCTACATACAGATATAAGCAAACTTTGAAAGCTTTATAACGCTAGCAAATATTAGTAGAACGTTGTACAGATATATTAGGATTAAAGCCTGATGATGTATTAAGCTTCAAATACTAACTACTACTAATACTACTACTGCTACTAGCTATTAATAACATGTTCAAACAAGCCAGTGCGATGCTAAACATCTGGTCAAATAGCTGTAGCATTAGATCATGTATCGAATATACCTATTGGCACATGGTGGTCTTATCACTATATAGAACACAATCAATCGATGCAGTTCTTTAAGTACATGGTACCATTGTGGTGAGAGTTAGTGCCTATTGTGAACAGTGATGCTATATTGCTGCCGACGCCCGGTACGACCGGGAAGGCAACTATTGATCGCATGATACCTCCTTGAAAATATGCACATGTGCTAATGTTAATGGCCGTTGGTAGTGAAAAAATGATGCTATGCTATGAAAATTTGATGCCCAAGTTGCATATCGCAAGTAACAGTAGCCATGATCAGCCGGCATCCCGAAATTAAATTTTATATAGAAATATGTATAAACTACAAATAAAGAAGGCACTTAAACACTTATTTACTTCGGAATAGAATATATTCATCAATGAAACCCGTAGAACTCGATATGCTAATCCTAGTTCATTGTAACGTTACGGCTTAAATAATGAGCCGGCCAAGTGTGAGTCAAGCTCGCGGACCGAGGGTCCTGTAGCAACAGGAGCAACAACTGTAATAACTATAACTTGAAGACCTCAAGTTTAATATCATCATCATTATTGTTATCAGCCCTTATCACCCCACCGTTGGATATAGGCCTCTTTCAACGAACGCGCAGACAATCGATCTCCTGCTACTCGCATCCTTCCCGGACCGGAAACTGCACGGAGATCGTCGAGTTTAATAATAAGTAGTTTAATTTATACGAGGGTGGATTGAAAAATATTCGGTCTAACCAAGAAAATAAACACATACTACATCAGTTATATTTTTATTTTTCTACACAGTCGCCGTGAAGTTCGATGCACTTTTTTGCCTCATCCTATTTGAAGCATTTAAACCCTTGAAAAAAAAAATTCTTCCTTAGAGTCAAAATATGAGTCTACTGTTAATTTGACCTCGTCGTTTGTAGAAAATCTTTGACCTCCCAATTGTTTTTTAGGTTTGAGAACAGAAAGAAGTGTAACGGTGCCAGATCCGGTGAATAAGGTGGACGCGGTAATAGTAATAAATGTGGATTTCATCCATTAATTGCACAGACGTGTCAACACGGAAGTTATCTTGATAAAGCAGGCCTTTTATTCTGAGCATTCCTGGTCGCCTTTCTTTTATTTCCTCTCATACACGACGTAGTAGGTCATACACAGTAGTAATCAGAGTTTATGGTTTGATCCCTTTCAAGTTAATCAATCATAATCAAACCCTTCGAGTCCCATAATACTGAAGCCATTACTTTATTTGCCGATAAAATCGCCTTAACTTTTTAAGGGGTGGTGAACCAGGTCTTCGCCACTGTTTCGATTGTTGTTTTGTTTCTGGCGTACAGTAATGAACCCATGTTTCGCCCATTGTAACAAACCGACCCAAAGAATCATCTGCATCGACATCAAATAACTCCAAACAGTCACGTGAAATAGTCAATCGCGTCCGTTTTTGTTCAACTGAAAGCAGTCGCGGAACCCACCTCGCAGACACCTCGCGGAAAACCAATTCATTGACTTCGTTCATAAGAGATGCCTATAATCTCGGCTATCTCTGTAACTTTTAATCTGCGGTCTCCCATAATTAAGTCAAGTACTTATTTATATTGTCATCAGTAGTGGACGTCAAAGGCCTTCCAGAGCGGGGCACACCTTTAACACAGAGAGTGTTAGCACGATTGAATTCTGCTATCCATTTTTTGAGACAGCAGAATCTCATAAAGTACTAAACATTATCATCATGGATGTCTTTAAGTGATAGCACTTATTATGTAGGTACTTATTGATGGCACGGGATTAGCTCTAAAACTATGTCCAATTGTTTTGTTAAAAAAATTATAAAATCACAACTAATTATCGCACACGTTTCGAACTTCACACAATCAACTATTATGAGCTGAACTAAATAATGTGGGTAGATTTTTAGAATTGGAGGAATCTGTGTTAGGCCGAATATTTTTCAGTCCACCCTCGTACAAAACTAGCATCACCCCACGGATTCTCCCGCGTAAATCCGGCCCTGTTAGTCGTAGCGTCAGGGTGTATATAGCCTTTAGCCTTCGACGCTGAGTGAACTGTTCAACACAGAAATATTTTTACCATTCGGGCCATTTCTGCGACTTGTGTATTCAAACAAACAAACTGTTTTGCTCTATATCATTCATGATTCATTCGATTTACACCAAATAAGCACTCATCTAGAGTGCTTATTTGGTGTAAATCGAAATGAATGTATTGTAGATGAATTGAACTTTTATTTTATAACGACTTTTTGTGATATAAATGTAAATATCTTGTTGTTGTTGTATTTCACGTTTTTATGGTACAGAGGGGCTTACGACCTATGCTTTTGACGACTGTCGGCCCATAGACTTCAGTGGGCCACCCGCTGCTTATAACCCGAACGGAACGCGAGAGCATGCAGAGGGTGCAAAGTAGCCACTTTACGGTGGTATCATGAGAAATCTCTCCGGTCTGAAAATATGCCGCATGGCCCTACCTCTTACTTAAAAACTGCTTGCCAAATTTCATGATTCTAGGTAAGAGGCTCAAAGCAAAGCAATCCGTAAGGGTACCGTTTATCCGTTTGAGTTATGGAACCCTAAAATATTACTAAAATGTAGGATTACCAAAGAAAATTATGAATTTAGAAATAATACACAGCTAAGACAAAAGTGCTAATTCGATAAATAATAAAAATTATTACAAGAATCCTTAATACAACAGTAAGTTATTGTCTATTTAATGTCTTTATTTAAAATCTACGAGTTAAGCGTTTAAAATGAACGCTAGTGGTTTTCGCGCCAAAAAAACAAATTGTTTGTTTGGACTTTATAGGCTCACCGTGAATGCTCAAAGTCGTATACTGAGGTAAAATTAGCTCACCATGAGTGGTCGGCGTCAAGTAGAGCGCGAACAGGTCGTCCACGGAGGCGGTGGTGGAGGTGGTGGAGGTGGCGGTTGCCGTGACCGCGACGTGCGGCGGCGCGTACGGTTGCAGGTGCGTCAGCGGCGGCGCCGGGCCCGGGTACAGCACCAGCCCGCTGGGCCCCGCCTCCACCAGCAGCTGCATCTGCGAGATGTCCATGAACTCGTCGTCGCGGACCTCGTCCTCCGGCCGACGCATCGCGAGCACCGAGAGCATCGCACGAGCGCATCCCCGCACACATACACACACTTGCACACCCGGCGTTCGCGCACCCAACTACCACCTGATTATGTCCTAGAATTGACGCGATCACAGATCATTATAGGAAACGCACGTTATCACAATCACTAGTCTACTGGTAAATGAACACAGAATTTGCACGTGTCGTGCGTGACAGCGCCACATCCTCGACTGAGCGCGGACCGAACGCCCCCGTGCTAAGCTCGGTCGTGGACCGTCTATCAATGGACGCTATCCACCCGGTCGAGGTCGGCGTTCATTCACGACGGTCGCGTTAATGGCGTTCGAGCCGGCCGATCTCGTTTAGCTCGGCGCCCACGTGCGCGAGAAAATGGCGCGTCGCGACGACGAAGGGAGGCGCGTGGAAACTGCGGGGCGCGCAAGTGTATTGTGGGAAGCGCACGCGTGGGCACGGAGGCTCGTCGAGCCGTCATCCCACTTCTGCGCTTCCATCACTTTCTCCGCGCTGAATCATCCTCCGTATTCGTAGCGCTAGCTCCCCCGACTGTTTTGGCGATGCCACAATTAGCATGGCACGTGGTCCCGTGACGTGTGCGCACAAGATGTTTGCCTCGTTACGTACGCAGCATAAATGGCGTTTGATAAAAATGATCTTACATGTGGCTACGTCAGAAGCGACGATGCCGCTTCCTTCGTTGTGTCACTGTAAAGTGTAATCGTTTGTGACGTGGCTATAAGTCCGTTATACTTAAATATTGTTTTGTTTAAGAAATAGAATATCTACACGACATCAAAGTGCGGACTTATTCCTATTTAATTTACTTCACAGATTGTAGTATAACATCCAAGAATATTTATTAAAACTATTAAAGTCAGTTTTAATAATTAAATTATTTGAAAAACTTTTGAATTGTATTACAATTAAGTCAGACTTATGTTACGTTTTGGATTATGGAAATCGAGCGCGCGTTGGGCGTCCGTTGCCATGACAACCACCCGTTGATTCACGTGGCGTCTAAATGTCAAAGGTAAGGACGTGTAGGACGATGTACTTAGTTCACGAAATTGGGCTCAAGGATTCAGACATTGAACATACCACATATATTGGTTTTATGAATTAGAAATCCATGAATGAATAATGTTGTAATTGTTTTATGCGAGGAGTGAGCTGGCCGCTTCTGGTGATATGTGATTTATTAATATTTTTATAGGCTTTTTATACTAAAAGTAATGCTTGTAGAAATATTAAACATAACTACATATAATGACTAGATATATATATTTTTAAGTAGATACCTATACAAGGGAAAACGAGCAGTCGGAATATTTTGGTGACATCAGACATCCATCGAATCGAATCCATCCAGTCGAAGTCGGTTGAAGAGATAAATTAATAAGACGAGGCTGCGATAACTGGCAACATTGTCGCAAAAACTAAAACAAACCCGGCGTGCGTTGCCAGGCCAACAACTAAAAGAAATGTGAGACAAAAGAAACAATATAGGACGACCATAATTGCGTTTTGTAACAATTATGTTTTGGAACTTAAATATTTTATAAAAAAGTATATCTGTCATCTTTGACTGTAAGACTTAATGTGCTCTGTGTTGAAGAAATGTCACTCTTTGTCCTTTTGGCGATGGCAAGGATGGATATAATTGCGATAACTGACGCTATCTGCCATCGCCAAAATATAATTAAATAGTTTTTTCTCTTCAGCCAAGAACCTACTTATTCGTGTCACTATGCACGAATTAACATTTCATTAAAAGGGTGAGTTCATGATTTCTTACCGACGACATGTTTCATTGTTGTTTTGATCTTAAATTCTATTTAATTGTAACACAGTATGTATATATATATATATATTGATTGATTTCAGTTGGTAAAGTATTAATTTGGCTCTGTTATTTCTGGAAGGTACCGAAATGACACCGCCTACGACTCCGTAAGCCTACGTTTCTCAAAGGTTACACGTAAGGGTATACGCAGGCCCACGCGTACCTTGCCGAAGTGGAGTCGCGCGCCTACTGGATCCTCTGCGTTACTACTTGTTTGTCTATGTAGATCTTATATGTATATATATATATATATATATATATATATACGAAAAAATATATTTATACAAACGAACGTTAACCTGTTTATCTATTTACTCCTACGGGAAAAGACGGGGGATGTCCCTGACTATCTAAACATGATGACCAATAGTCTTTGATAGTCCGTTAATCTGTTTTGGCACTTGAAACTGACTGAACTTTCGGTAACCTTAAAATAAATTCCATGACATAAACCTTACGCAAACGCTGGGACAAGTATTGAAATTATGACGTTACGTCCGAATTGTGATTTGTAAGCCTTTGTAATTAAGTTCGTTGTCCAAGTTTGTTATACCACATACATTGTTTCACAAAGCAATACTCTGAGTTTATTATTGCTTTCGACGTCACCTTATGACGAAACTTCTTGACTTAACGTCTTGCAAATCGATAATGGTAGCTGCATGCACGTACTAAAAGTATAATGTAATAGAAACGTTACGAGTAATAGTAATGTTCCGAATGCTCGGAGCCAGCGAGAGCGAGCAAGCAAGTCTCTTTCATTCCATTGGGTGATGCGTTCTAAGATCAACCGTTATCACGTGAAATTATATCGTCTGTCGAAGTCATCAGGTTCCTATTGTACCAAGCCGGAGAGCCGCCAAATATCCTAGGCATTAGTCTCTCTACGACTTGTACCGCTGTCAGTGCAGTAACGTAAGTATATTGTATCTCAATAACGAATTTCTCCGAAAAGAATTTAAGGTGGAAACTAAATTTAATAAAGCTGAACTTTTCTTCTTTATGCATAACATTGTTAGTTGTAACTTTAAATTAGAATAAAGTGATATATTCTCAAGTATTGCTATCCATTCGTTATATATAGGAGATTTAGAGTTAAGGCATTATAATTGTTGTTTCAACAGATGTAAGACTGACTTAATCTTTAAGATGTGTGCCTTTAAATAATGATTAAAAGAAACGAATCAATGCAGACATTCTGCCAGCACATTGAAAAGTTTTTATAGTACCTTTATAGTGGTGTTTTTATTCCTCTATCACGTGCCCCCCCTTTTAATGCCAGGACAATGTGAACAAAGCAAATGCAAATTCTCCTTAACTCCTCACCTCCAATGGGAAAAGTGCGGCAAGTTTCATAGGCCGTGGTATAGGTGTCCGCCGGTACTGTGTTGAGTTACAAGAGGTAGAGCGCCAGTAGTGCCGGCAGTAAGATGGAACTACCTGTTTTTAAATTCTAATCGATGGTTGAATGCACATTAGTCTCTCTGACAATTTAAGACATCTTATGACGAAATTGGTGAGGGAAGAATGCATACCTGGGAAAATATATATAATAATAATAAATAAAACTTTATTGCAAAATATAAATGTACAATTGGGCGACCTTATCGATTTAAGGCGATATCTTCCAGGCAACCAGCATGTGAAAGAATTTATGTTCCTTGGAGAAAAAAAAAAGAAAAACTAAAAACATTTAAAATTTATAAATACAATAATCATACTAAGACATTTAAAAACGCATAATATCATGTGTTGGATAAATGAAGTTTGCTATAGAAAAATAAGATGGAGAAGAAAAGAAAGAAAAAAAAAACTAAAAGTAATGACAGCTTAAAGTACATAATTAAAATGAATCCTTGGACAAAAACGATAATTCTAAGTTATAATTCTAATCTTTGACAAGTTTCTTAAATATGCTACTCGGAACTTGCCTTAACTTATTTGGTACAGAATTCCATAGCCTGATCGATCTTGCAGTAAAAGACTTATTATAAAATTTTGTTATTTGTGTGGAAACAATTAATTTATTAATGAAACGGGAATTTGTTACCTCTTGTGAAAAGGTAAATAGCTCTTTTAAGTATTTTGGCGTCTTCGGATCAAAGAGCACATTATGGAGTAAATGCAACATATGAATATACATACATGTGTATTCCTGCGAAGATGGATTGGAAGCCATTTGAGTCTCGCTGGGTATTCAAGGTCATGATCAAAGTTACGCAGTTTGATGTAGCCATGAAAGAGTATTATCAATTATTATACCTAAATTTTTGCCTTTGTCACTATACTTTATATGTACACTCTTTAAAATACTAGTGAAATACTTTTTTAAATATATTATAGGGGAAAAAAAAAACAGAGACGCAAGACACGCATAAACATCCGCATAATAGTTATGCTAATGCGTTGTCATCCTTTCCTCCTCCAAATGGGCCACGTTTGCGGTGGTAACACAATTTTTTTCTTATTCCAGAATGACATAATTGTTTTCATGTAACTTGTGATTACGATAATGACGTCACTCCTCTCGAACCCCAACAGGGACGGCTATTTATAAAGCCTCTTTTACGAATTCCTTACTGTTTATTTTTGTATTCAATGCGATAATTTTCTTTCATTTTCATTTATCCGTCACGTTTCGTTATAGACCTGTTATAGAATTTCCTACGCCGTCTAAATGTGTTCGCTTTTACGTAAGGGAGGAGGTGACGAAATTGAGCTCGTCTGAAGACTGGCGGTCCTCATTCACCCACATCTATTCCGAACCAGCTACTGCATGAAGTATCATCCGAACTGGTACTCCATTACATATTCTACTGACAAGGAGCCACTCCTCCATTAACTTAAATCTGTGTTCCTTTCAAAATGTATACCTTCTTCATTGGTGTACAATATTTTTGTGTGGCTTCGCTACTCTTTCTTATTTTTGTTTCCGTCGGTGACTGCGATGACGTCACGTATTTGTAAGGTTTCCCTGTCACAATTCATTTTATTTCGTTACGTTACGTGATTATATTTTGCAAATATTAAAGTTCGAGTTGTTACGAGTTAGGCTTTTTGTGTTTATATTTAGGATTTATGTTACGACGTTGATTTTAAATTATTGACGTCATTGAATCGGTAATCAAGAGAGTGTCTATTACATTTTTAATTTCTGGCTGGTGGTTACACGTCATATACATTTTAATGGTATTTGTAAGCAGAAAGCTTTGCTTAGACATCTGCCTAAAAATCTTTATTTTAAGGCAGATGTCTAAGCAAAGCTTTCTGCTTCGGCATATTAGGAAAATATAACTAAAGTGGCTTTCTTTACCTGATTTCTTTAGTTGAGTCAGTGGGCCCCGTTAATTTTCTAACTTATAAGAGAAACAAAAGCTAAAAATTATATTATGATGCCGATCTGATTCCACTCCTATGCAGAAATGGAATGATGATATTTTTAAAATGTGTAGTTAAATTAGTAGTAGTTCCTAGTAGGCAAAACTGAGCGTAGGTTTTAGTGTTAAAACAGAACATATGTATAATGCAACAGAGAGCCGACAAGCCTCGGTGGTCTACTGGTTAGCGCTTCGGACTTCCATTCCGGGAGTCCAGGTTGGAATTCCACCATGTACCAATGAGCTATATAACTTAACATCGTGAGGAAACCTGAATTCACGTGTGCGAAGTCGACCTAATCTAGGATTGGGCTTGGTTTCCCTTTTGGGTTGCAAAGGTCAGATTTAATATGCTATTTAGGGAAATTGCTGCACATTAATCCAGCGAGATTAGGTAGCCGACCTCGATACCTTATAATATAGAAACGGAATGAGGCTGGGATATGGAAGCAACAGATAGCCGCTGAAAAATAAAGTTCTAGAGAGGATGTTGCACCTTTGGATGATGAAGCATATATCTATGTAATGGTTGTACATATTTGAAAGGTTGCCTATGCGGGTGCGGGTAGTTTACATTTTCTATTGCATTGGAGGACAAATGTGTAATTACGGCCACTTGGAGACTGTCAACGCCCAAAAACATTCGCAACGTTTATGGTTATGTAGATGCGTTTATGGTTATGTAGATGCGTTTCTTTCCTGCACACAATCCTCTTTAGTGATCCACCGGTTACTCTCCGCACGAAACGCGTAGGGCTTAGCAATCATCTGAGGTACCCCGGTCTAGCCCCGATAGTTTATAATATCTATGGTGCCTAAACAAAATTTTAGTGCACACCCATTTTTTGTATGAGGTAGTGCCATGCTGCATGGCAGCCGAACTGGGTCGGCACAACTGGAATACCTCCTCGTCCCTCTCGTTCACATAATACATGGATAATGCTATCAGGTTCCGTGGATTGTGTGGGTATTAGTAGGGAGGGCAACGCATTTATCTAAGAGTTACGTTAATGTCTGTAGCGTTGGTAGTCTAAAAGAGCAAAAACCTGTGTCTCGTTTGCCCCCTCGTAATATAAAAAAACTAGTATCACCCCACAGTGTTAACCGCGTAACGCCAGTTCTATTAACCGTAGGGTATATAGCCTATAGCCTTCTTCGATAAATGTACTATTCAACACAAATATTGTTTTCAACCTACCTACCAGTAGTTCCTGAGATGAGCACGTTCAAACAGACAAACTATTTAGTGTAGATATATTATTTTGCACTTGGTTATTTTATTTGAGCCGGTATATGATAATAGATGTAGTTGGCGTGGGGGCGAGTGGGCAGGCTGCGGCTGTCGTATAAGGCATGAGCGTGCTGGCGTCATCGCTCTATTAAAAACCGATTGCCAAGTTGTTGTTTAGATTTTGGACAAAAACATCGTCTCCAGCATGGGGACTTTTATAGGCATATTGTTAAGCCTTGGTGGCAGCGCGACCAAATATGGTAGGCTGTAAGAGACTATAACTAATTAAGTTTGACTATGACATCATATTTATCCGTGTTACCTAGCATAAAGTTTCCACGTCACCTATCAATGTACGGGGCCTTTGTGTTTATTAATATAAGGTACGATTGATTCTGAAAAAAATATTCGTATCTTACTAATGTTATAAATGGAAAAATTTGTATGGATGTATATGTTCGTTGGTCAATCACGCCGAAACTACCGACTGGATTTTGAAACTTGGAGATGTTGTAGATTATGTACCAGAATAACACATAAGCTACAGAAACACAAATTTTTGCACGTGGTCTTGATCGTGACCTCATTGACTGAAGACCTCAAGGAAGTAGTATCATAATAAATTCATACAATTTGTTTCACCGCTCGAAGTGATTTCGAGGGTTAAAACAACATAATCTCTCTCGCGGACGAAATCACGAGGCATGGATACCCTATGGGTTTGTACCCATATTATAGTTAATATGCGGTAATATTTATACTCGATTTAAAAAAAGGCATAAGTAAAATGCATAAACGTTTTGGACGCAAGTTATAGAAAGGGCATACAGTAACAAAAGCCTCTATGAGAACTTATAATGTGTTTTGTGGATATCGCCTAAGTTTTTGATAATAATGTATATTTGTGCCAAATTTCATCAAAATTGTTCAGCGGTCTTTGCAAGAAAGAATAACAAGAATATTAGTACGTTAATTTCTTTCAAAAGAACATATTATGAAGAAGAGGCAAACCCCCCTCCCCCCTAAAGTGGGCAACCCTAAATAGTGGTTCCCTGAAAAGAATCGGAAGACTGTAACAGGAAACCGCAGGGAGCGTGCGCTATTTGATTTGAATATGGA
The DNA here is from genome assembly GCA_017140195.1 of Eumaeus atala. Lineage (NCBI taxonomy): Eukaryota > Metazoa > Arthropoda > Insecta > Lepidoptera > Lycaenidae > Eumaeus > Eumaeus atala. The sequence continues at coordinate 55,187 of JAFELO010000777.1, forward strand.
ATGCAAGCATTAGATTTGTATACATAATTTTATTCAGTGTGTGGATTTTTGGCATTAGGTTAATTCCTGTTGCATTCAATACATGCTAATGTATATAAATATGTTACAAATGTTAAAATCTGTCTGTCTGTCCGTTATACTTTCACAGCTAAACTGCTGGTCCAATTTTGATGAAGATTAGTGTACATGTAGTGAAAGGTTCGAGTTTAAACCTAGGAACTTACTTTTACTTACCACTTTTACTTAAAAAAATCAAACTCCATAGGAGTATATCGGTGAGTGAAAGTTTTTACCAACGAACCGAAAGTAAAGCGAATAAACCCAAGGGCTCAGCTAGTTTAACACATTTTTTTCAAATATTACACTTATATATGCGCGTATTGTAAGGCTCGTTTACGACTTAGAAAAAAAGCTTGATAAGCTCACTCGATGATATTAGTTCATTCTAGAAGAATAATGTTTCACTAATTTGTCCTCGTCTATTTACGACATCTACACTCTTATGTCAATCTTAAGAAAGAAAAAAATATTTGATGACGACACAAAAGACGTCGACGACGAAGAGGAGATGTACAATAGTTTAAGGTAGAATAATAGAACCCTTAGGTTGTGCTACATTGAAAAAAAAAAATGGACATAAAAATATATTAAGCCAACCAATACATTGCATAAAGAAAAAAAAAACACCATTAGCAAATGTACAATGCCTAATGATGGCTCATTAGTCTTAACCGATATATACATGGCGTTTCAGTTCTGACATCGCTAGAATAATGCGGCACTTTAATTACTAGCCAACAGATAATGAACAAGATGGTTATAATTCACGGGTATAAGCAAACCCAACTATTACTTACGTAGACAGTTAACACGTGCCCACCTGTATGCATTATCTCTTGGTTTAACAGTGATTAACTTGAATATACACTATGTTTTATTGATGTGTTAAGCAAATCACTAATAGAATGTCAAGTTGTGGTTTGTTTGAAATATGGACTATTATTGTTAAACATATTTCCAGGTGGTGAAAGGGGCTGGTGTGAGCGATGTAAGTTACGAAACGAGTCGTTTAAGTTTGAAAGTGACGATTGTAGCAGTGAAAGTGTAGTATGAAATTCCTGCGTATCTCTTATGACTGTAATTAGAAGGAAAACGTTCTAAGAACTATTTAAAAAAAAATGATGTAGTTATGTTAAAATTTTGATTGATAGTGAGATGTTAGTTAGTATTATCAATCAAAACTTTAAAAAACCTTATAAATTATTATTTTGCTGGTATTTTATGCGTGTGAAATGTGCAAAATGTTGCATAGGAAATAGTGACATGTGTTTACCTGACTTTGTTACTCTCTGGTTTACTTTCCTCGGGTATCGCTTACCCATAAGGTTGGAAAGCCGCATGAAAAGTACAGTTGATTTTGAGAAAATCATGTAAAGGCAGCCAGCTTTTGGGGAATTTGTTTTATAACATTAGATATAAACCAGCTAACTCGTAAAAAGTATCGCGGTTAATAATCGTGACACGCTATTTATATTAGAATACTTGTATGTATGATACACATTTTTAAGGTTAGTTTTATTTTAAAGCTGAACTTTTTGCATGCATTTAAATAGTTTCCAGGCTAGCACTTTACTATACGTTTTTTTTTGTTGACGTATTTGAGGGAGAAACGTATTTATAAATGTGACGAATATCTATAAAAAACCACCGTGAGTGCCATTAGTGCCGCGTTTGGTGAGGTGACCCGGAACAATAAATATTCAGGGCACCTCGACAGCTAGTCAGACCACTAAAGGAGGAAGGAAAAAAAGGTTAACTTCAACGGAGTCCCGTCGCTACGACAAGGCCTGAACCATGGCGGGAACCTTCAATATGTCTACTTTAATGTCAAGTAACATTTTAATAACATTCTATTTAAAAATATGCATAAACAGTACCTAAACACTTGTACGAAACGTGTAAGCGCTCACTAAACAATAATGGAACAATCAACATTTCCTACCGTTTGTAGAAGCAATTCAGTGTCATGCAAGGCAACAGGAAATGTTGGTGCAATTGCTAGCGAGGCTGGGGTTCGATTCCTAGGCGAGATAAATTGCTTAGCTGTCGATAGATTGCGCGCCGTATTAGAGCACGCGTATTGAATACAAATAGCGACAAGACGCGTGCGGCTTTCGATATTGCGATGGTAAATAATAGGCTTTATTTAAGTGAACGTGAAACGTGAAATGTTACTTGATGCAGTGTTTTTCTTTCTTTATCGTCTTGGCATTCATAACCATAGAAGGACAAACGAGCCATCGGAGCCATTCGTGGACTAACGACAACCCACTGACATCCGCATATTTTGTAGATGCGTTGCCATCCTTCACCAATCGTACCCAATGGGCCACCGGGTACGTAAAACCACATAAAGCGTAACGGCTCACTAACCGCTTTTAAGGTGGTATAATGCGTGTGAGGGGTACTTCCTCGGTCGTGTCGGGCCAATTCGGTTGTAAATCATCCATGACACTACCTCTTACTAAAATTGTGTAATAGATACATTCTGTAGAAGACCAATGACGGCGATGATGATTCTATTCCTTGCATATAGCTTTAGTATTACTATTAGTAAAAATAGTCAGTATTTATTCCTTGACTATAGCATTAGTGGCTATAGTCATGGAATAAATACTGACTTTTTTTATCCCTATTAAGTTCGCTATAACTATATTACACCGTGGGTGTTCTAGTATATCTACTGGACTTACGAGTTGTTGATGTACTAGTACATCTATCTCTGTCTACCTTTTCGGGGATAATAGGCGTGAAGGTACTCTTTCTAAATATTACAACATAACACATTTATCATATATTTGTTTACGTATCTGTATGCATGTGTATGCACATGTGTATGTATATAGATGTATGTGTATATATGTGTGCGTGTGTATGGATGTGTGTATATGTGTTTATATATAATATATGTTACAGATTAATTTTGTAATGCCACCAAAATATTTGAACGTCTCGGTCACCATTGCCTTCCGTCTTATCCCTGCGAGGTCACTGAAAATCGATGGCGGTGAATCTCAGTTATCCGGTCCGGGATGGATATGAGTAGCAGGAGATCGGTCGTCTTGGGGATCATTGTAAGAGTCGTATGTCCAGCAGTAGACCGATAAGGGCTGATAATGATGATGATAATGAATCTAAGTTCTCCGTCGTACGCCGAGTGCCATCCTATTCTATGCTCCTCACATCACATTGCTTTGTAGATAACTATTAATAATATCTCCTGATTCTTCTTTTTTATTTTCTATATGTTTAATTTGTCTGTGGTTTTGTAAAGCAAAAAATAAATACACTTCTGTTTCTATTTCTACTCCAATAAAGAGAAATGTTGATCGGTGTTGTAATTTAATGCGGAGAAAACGATTTGAAGAGTAACCTCTTAGTTCCTAGCACATAAATTCTTATATTTATAAACTGCGTATAGAGCTATGTTGATGCACGATAAAAAACTGTACATAAATTATAACACTAGTCGAATAACAAAGTAAACTGTTCAGATAGTCGCTACTGGCAGTCGGCAGTCGGCTGCGAGTGCTTTCGACGTTGATTTATCACCTCAAATTGTGTATTTTTCATCGGCGAACTCGCGCCGTTTTGGCGTCGATAAGTGCCGTTTAACACTTGATGTAGTGTCGGTAATTTGTGTTTGGGGTTCCACTTTTCTCTTTTCAATTAGTTCCAAATTGGAGTTTGTGATGTAAGCGATAATTGCATAAATGCTTTATTCGAAAATATCTCGGTTCTTACACTATATGAATCGTTGGTGTACTGTTAATAAAATATAGACTTTGTTAGCTTTTGAACATGTTATACTTCAGGATGTTGAGTCTGAGTATTGAAATTTGTGACAGACAGACTCTAGCATGACTTCAACTGAATATATAAATTTGTGACAGACAGACTCTAGCATGACTTCAACTGAATATATAAATTTGTGACAGACAGACTCTAGCATGACTTCAACTGAATATATAAATTAAGGACGGTTATTTGTTGTCTGTATCATGTGTATGAGCCATTACCTAGCAGAGGTATCGGTTAATTTAACTGCACAAGAATTGTTTAGGTAAGGCGAATATAAAATAAGTTCTTATTTAAACTTGAAGACATACATTAATTGAGCGTAAATAAAATTGTAATATATCTATTGCAATAATAAACCTCCAGTAAAGAAGACTGAATAAGTAGTGCCATTCTTTATTACAGCCTAATTCTGTAGACGAGACCTGGAGTTATGGTTCTGGCTCACATGATAGTGTTGATTTGTAATTTGTAATTGCATTTCGTTTTTTCAGTTTGCGGTGGTCCTTTGGAGGGAAAGAAGACAACACGTCTGCTCAACGATTACGAGGGTTGTTAAATGCGTTGGTTGTCATCGAAAGGCATGTTATACTATAAAGAAAGAAACGTTATTATCTAATTTCGTAGAACAGGAAACAGTGAGGTCTATCTAGTAATAAATTCGATATCATGCTATCATTGAAATTGTTATGATCATCTAACTGAAAGCTTGTCTGGAATGGGACAGTCTATGGAAGATAAGTGTTCTGTGTGGTCACAGGTCAAGATCTAGGAGGCGCCAAGAGAAGGGCGCGTAACAAATGCGATACGCCTGCGGCCACGTTATAATTGTGCTGTGGTTAGATCAACCACACTTGTCGGCCTATAGGAATGTCCTGAATTTAAAGAGCATAGACATTAATTATAATATCAATATGTCTTTGAAGATGTATAATCTCTGTCCGTTTGCAATGGTTTCGCAGCACGGAAGGGCAGCAGAAAAATGCAGGCAGGATGTACTTCCTGTGTGTAGGTGGCTTCAATTGGCAATTGTTTGACATTTTCGCTTTGTTACACTTGTGCTGAACCCTTTCAACTTCTTCACTCGTTAAACTCGAACTTGTTTTGCTATCGTAAAACATATGATTGTGACAACACAATATAAAGGAACGCATGTTTTATATAAAAACCTATTTTTATTTACATAATAATAAATTGTTAATGTATATACAAAATATATATTATTTAAAGTATTTTAATTTTTTAAAGAGCTTAACTCTTAAGTTAAGCTAAGTAATAGATAAGTAAAACCTGATTAATCTTTTACATAATTTTCTAAAAACTTATTAGTCCTAGTTAACACAAAATTATAGGCACACTAGTAGTCGTTGACCGTAGTATAATCTGCATTCGCAAAATCGAAAATTTCTCCTATGCGTGTGAAAATCATAACCCAACCGATGTTGTTGCTCGATAATTCATTGTCTATAATCCACTTGAACATGATTTACTTCTCAAAATTGTGAACCCATGGGCCGCACTATTTCATTGGTGCATGGCGGTACAGCTATAAACATTTTAAAGTGTAGTAGGCTTTATGTTTTATGTGTAGTATTTTATACCACTTACACTTAACACTTACCACTTACAATATACATATATGTTTTTTTTTATATTTTATTTATAGCGAAGGGGGACAAACGGTCAGGAGGACCTTTATAATAACTACCGACGTCATAATAAACATCCGCATAATAGTTATGCAAATACGTTGTCCTCCTTTCTTCCTACCGTCTAATGGACCACTGGCTACTCACAAGCCGCACGAAAAGCGACACTGAAGATCGAAGATCCCCGGTCGTGCATACAGCATTACACTACCTCGAAAAAAAAATTTCCCAAGTAAAACAATTGTATATCATTTCCAACGTCCTCATTCGTTGAAAGGAATCTGGCGTAGAAAGAACATCCAACTTTGATCCATTATCGTATATCAACTAAAAAGTAAAATTCGATAAATTAATTATATTATCGATGTCATCAAGACAATATTTTAAAGAAATCTGATGATACGGTAGGTTTGTAATTTAACACGGTTGAAGCCGTCTGGCACAGCAACTAATAAATAAAGGTTTCAAAATAATACGAAGTTTATATTATTAAATATATAAGTTTTCTATTGCTAATTTATTTTAAACCTGTTCGTTAATGGAATCAAAGAAATGGATATAAGTTTCGGTCTTTAAACTTATTATTTATTAGAAAATATTAAATTCTTTCTTTTTAGACACAGCATACTATGTGCATAGTATTGCAATGAGTGAGAATGCTTATAAAAGTTAATTTAACCTTTATGATCACGACCAGAGAGACCGCGGGTCCCTCATTCCCCGACTCTGACATCTGACGTCGTGGGCAGCTCGCGCACGGTATCTACAATGGTCTCGTCGCTGACGTGAATGAATAATCATGGAGGCGATCATGACTAGAACTTCCTCATCATTGTCACCCTTCTCATAGCACAGCTAAACGTCAATTTTATTTTTTATCCTAGGAGTCATGGAAATTCGCATTTGTTAGAAGTAGAATAAACTCCCTAAAAGTTTGAAGTTTTATCAAATGGGTGAAAGTCTCTAAATAAATAAAGCCGGAGAGTCTTTTTGATAAATATAAACTGCGAAAGAACAGTCTTGGAGGTCAGAAAGGATCTCAGGTAATTTCCTTACAAGATTTTCCAATCCTTAGATATTCGAGTCCTTCAAGTTGTAGTAATAAATGAAAATAAATTTTGTAATTTACAAAATAGCGTTCAACGTGGAGTAAATATTTATTTTATGTTTGAAAGAAGATAAAAAAAAGTTAAAACTTGCCTAAAAGTTCTAAAAATGTTTTTTTTTACCACTTGTATAATTAAGACTTAAACTTAGGATGACGCATCAGCGTGGGCTTTCATATGAAAACCATCTCTGTTATATGCCTGTTACCCAATAGACAATACTCATCCCGTATTCATCATCATTATTATCAGCTCTTATCAGTCCACTGCTGGACATAGGCCTCTTTCAATGAACGCCAAGACGGCCGATCTTATCACCCATATTAATGTGCTACAAATGTTACATGTAACAGAAAAAAGTGAGGTAATAAAACATCTCTTCACTTCTACTGAGCCGATTGTCAGTAGGAGATGATTCTAGAATCGGAGAAACATCGTCAACATTGCATATCAGCATTTTAAAAGCATCCTATGGTGTTGATATTGTTAATACCGTTTTTATTGGTGTGTAATTTGGAGTGTGGAACAACATGCGGCTTCAGCATAACAGTTACGTGATCTTTCACCTAAATAATCATAAAAATACTAACGTTCGTGGACACTGTTGACATTTCATACTTTATTATCTATTAAAATATTGTCTATGATGTGGGCAATATGTAAAACATGTTTATTTGAGCTTTTAGTACTATAGTGACGGATATTAAATTGGAGAGAGGTCATAAGATTTTGATATCGTCATGATTAGGTTTATTTTATACCTACTTAGGCAAACTGCACACGCATCGCTGAGCGTAAATTGATACAAGCTGAGGGAGTGTCGTCTTTGGCTGAAGGAGCTTAATGTAATACTTAATAATATTCGAAATACGACTTCATTAATTTACTATAGTGACCTCGTGGACAACGTGAAAACTCTTCGTGCTTTCAAACAATTTTGTTGTAAATATTACTGTCAACTGATAATGCAATGCAAAACGCCCCACTTGGTAATTAAATATAACGTGCAGCCAATATGTGTTAGGCATTTATATCTCCGTGCGTAGCAGGCGGGCTTCACCTGGCCACCGTTTCTTTTTAGCCTGTTTAAGTCATTGCAATCTCGTACTGTCTCCGCTTGATTGGAGAGGGAAACTGGAAAAAACTTCCTACTCGTCCTGTACACAGATTAAATTCGTTGCGGGTCCCAAGGCAGTTTTTAGCATTCCCTCGGGCTCTCTGCTATCATATCAAAGGATCACAGTGGTGACCGCTGTCGATCTTGGAGACACAGGAGTTGCATCGGTGGGAAAGTGCGGAGGATCACGCCCGATTAAAAAAAATATTACTTGCTGAGCCCCGCGGTTTAGTGCGCGTAAGGTCCTAGGCAATGCATTCTGTATAAAAATAATTTTATAACCTACATCTGAAATACATTTCCACCAAATCCGTTAAGTAGTTTCTGAGTGAAATAATAACAATAATATATATATATATATATATATATATATATATATATACAATCTTTCATATATATAAGATTGGTTTTCCCCCTGGTCTAGCGGTCAGTATGTTCAACAACAGTCGTGAGGTCCTGGGTTGGGGTCCCGGGTGGGACCATATTGGGATTTTTCAATTTATAATAACTGTGCGGGGTCAGGAAATTGGCGGTGTTACAACCCCGTGCTTCGGAGAGCGCGTTAAGCCGTCTATCCTGCGCCTGATTTCTCTCCGATCGTGTCGGATTGCCGTCCCATCGGACAAACAACCGGAGAATGAGGGAACAGGGAGTGCTTGTGCCTGCGCACACACTTGAGAACTATGATATATTCTGGTTGGCTAACCTCTATATAAATGGCCGCCGTGGCCGAAATTTTGCTAGGATAGGAGGATATTACTATAATGATTCCAGTTTTCATCGCCCATTTGCAAATGTCCGTTTCATACTCACACCGTCAATACAATCAGTACACTGAAGTCTATATCGTAAACGCCTAGGCTATTCTATTGTATATGAGCCAGTTGTAAAATGTACTGCAGGAGGATATATTCATCTAAATAGATGACATTAAAAGTTAGTACCTACTATAACACAAAAACACGTTACTATGATATAGAATTCTATGACATGTCTATTTCTAAATTTTATTACTTTATTCAACATTTCGTCTAGAAGTGGCACTCCATTTAATAAAAAAAACATTACTCACAAAAGTAAATAAATAAACGTTACACTAAGATCTGGGTTTATAAGGTCCTATTTAAAAAAAAAATATCTACATTGAAGGTAGTTAGGTTAATACCTTACTTTAACGAGAGCTGCAGCGGAATCGGGCCTGCGGGACCGGGGAAGGCCATTTGGCCGGAGGAGTATATTAGGACAACGTATTTGTATAACTTTGAGCAGATGTTCGTTTGTCCCCCTGTAAGATATAATATAATAAAATAATATAGTAAAATAAAGGGTGATAGACGATAAGGTAGATATTAATGGGATAGCCGGACCAGAATATATTTAGACAAAGATTTAAAATAAATTAATATAATCATCTAGTTTATCTATCTACTGGACTTAGAGTTGTGGATGTATTAGCACCCTCCGCCTACCTCTTCCAGGAAAACAGGCGTGAAGGTACTTTTTTTAATCATCCTAAAGTTCACCGAACACTTGCAGATTATAGTGTCTACTAGATGTGTAATCCAGTCAATGATCAAATGACATTACATATGTCATCTTATGTCATTTGATCACTGGAGTGTGGAAATGATTCTTGATTACCACCTGACCTTTGCACCAAATAATCCACACAAAAATCTAAATCCCGGCCCTTGACCTCTGACATTTTGTTCTGACGGGTCTACATCGCGCTGTCAAGATTAAGCCGATGAGGGATTAGATTAGAGTCAAAAGAAATGTATGGCGCCCTTAATTATTTCCTACACCATGCGCTCGCTATCTGGATAGTTCTATTTAGTATGTTTTGTTTTATTTTACTTTGTAGGAAGACTTACAGTTTACATTACAATCTAAGAGACTTAAGTAAGCAATAGAGAACCAATTACAAGTCCTCGCCAATTGATATGAACTAAGAGTATACTTAAAGCTTACTCGTCACTTCAAACTTTACACAACAACAGGTTACTAAAATTCAATATTATCCAACAACGGTACTTATTATATATACATTGTCAAGATAGAATAAGTACTGTTTGCGTTAATCGGAACAACTAAAATTAGAATTCTTCGGCTACTTTTATAAACTTGGTACATCAGGACATCTGTCATCTCAGTCCACCCGTGACCATGGTTACTGTAAAGCTTCTGAAACGTCGGGCTACATAAATAATTTAATAAACCGCGATAAAATCCATAAAAGTAGTTTTATTGTAATGTCTAGATATATATATAGATATACATTAAATAATAAAGACATATATTTATTTCCTCTTCATAATGCTTTATTGCCACTTATGAAGTACACATACTATAGGTATGTTTTGTTGTAATGTGTACCTTAGAGGTGTGTTTCAAAATCAATATATTAAACGCTCGCGCTTATTCGTAATGTCAGACGATATAAAATATAATTTAATATATTAAAATACTATAAAATAAGGTACCATTGAAGCTGTGTTTAATAAGAAGGACAAAATGAAAGAGAAATGGCGAAGCGAGGCGCGATGATGGCTGTTCTTTATAGCTGGCCCGAGTGTCGCGCAGCTTGACTTTGTTTTTACGACACCATAACCTCTACTATTTATGGAGCGTATTTAGTATAGGTCCACATCACAGTTCTCTAGGAAGGGCGCAATACTTGTAGATGTTGGGTGGTGTGCGCTCGTCCGCTCGTGATCCGTGCGTCCTGTGCGCGCGCCGCGTGGGACGCACCTACTGGTTATCGGCCACAGTATCAATAAATTGCACTTGCATTCGTCGTGTTGTGCAAATAAAAGAACCACAATACTACGTGTTATCGACGAAAGGTCTAAATAAATTCGAATGTGTACTTATTTGTTGGCCCCTTGATATCATCATCACCTCTTTAAATAACCGTAGACTAGCTTTTTTACTTTTGCACGTTTTTATTGATTGCAACACATAAGATTGTTTGTATTGAAATAATGAAGGCCTCTCTCGATCAAAGCAATTTCAACCCTTTAAACTGTATTCACAATGTTTGTGCACTTTTTATTTTTATCATCGAGAAACAATCGAGAGTTAACGAGCAATTACTTTTATGTCTGTACGTCTTCGACGCAGGGTATCAATTATATAACAAGTCAAATCGGAACATTTGCTGTTATGAATATTCACATGTATCAGGACCGGACACGCCCCTCGGACCCGACGTATAAGAGATATCCAGGTGGCAGATTGAATAGCATCCATTAGAAGCTATTATGCCAATAAATAATATGCGAGAGATGCTATTCGTTTTGCTACAAGATCTGGTCATAATTTAATATAATGCTGCGACGCTGCGATGTAATAAACAGGTACGAGAGATCCGATTCTTATAAAAATCTATTGCCTGTTACTTATATTAGAATTATTGAATATTTAGGCATTAAAATTGTATAAATAGTTAATAATGAACATAAGAAGTGATAGGAAACTGTATACGTAGGTGTGATAAGGTAAGTGTACAGACGTTTAGTGTGTGTGAAGGACAAGACATTTCACCGAGTGAGTATTAGATTATTATAAGATGATTGCGTTGTTAATATTATGTTTCGAAAAGGGATAGGTCAGGCGCGATATAGAATCGGTGTCAGTTTCCCTTAATGCGGCCATTACTGTGGCCGGTGCATAAATTGCCCGAAGCGCTGACCACTGGCGGGCGACACTGGGAATTCGCGACTCAGATTACACCTTATCATTATATAATATTTACAAAATGTTACGTGTTTTGTGTATTTTATTAGAACTGTTGTTTAGTAAACGATCTAATAATGCATGGGAGCGGTCTAGTTTTACAACCGAACTAGAAAACAATAGTTCTGCGAACAAAGAAAGTTTGTTACGACTTAGGATCAAACTCTATGAATTTAAATTTCATAACATACGTCTGGTTTCCATAGACATAATATAGATAGAAGGGCCAGCCTGAAACGCGGCCATCTAAGTCGAAAGGGACAAAAAATGTAGTACATTATTTGTCTCTTCTTTATCACAAATTTCTCTCTGTTCAATGAAAATGTGGGATTAGATGTACCAAGATAGTTCTACTTTAACATATTTCTTCTCAATTCTCCAAGACGACAATATAACCGCCTATGGCATCTCATATCTATATATAAAACTCAAAACAAAATATGTACTTAAATGTAAATAAAACAGGGCCACTAGTTTATTTACATTTAAGTACAATTTAGTAAACTGAAAGTAACTGATAAGTAGCATTTGGTGTTTGATCTCTTTTATGCCTTTTTATTTTATGTGTTCGTGTTCAGAATTTGAAAGTATTGGCCATCATTTTAAGAAAAAAATAATTTGGTGTTATTCTTATGTTTTTCTTTGATTGTCTTCTTAACTTGTTTCGGTTTTTTTATGAAAAAAGTATTACTTTTTCAATTTTAATGGATTCATTGATAATGTCGCGTTAATCATGCCACCAGTACGAAGGCACATGGATACAGTTACAGGAACCAGAGCCATAACTATGATTCAAGAAGGACTTTCTTAGTGTTACGTGGATTTGCAGTTGGGTTTTTCTCGAAGGGCTGTCCAAAATGTATGGCATCGCTTCCAAGACATTGGCAATGTTGCCAGGAGACCTGGTTCAATGTAGAGTTCGCATAACAACAACTCATGAGGACCGATACATCTAACTAAGTGCGCATCGTGATCGAACAGTAGCGCCCATAAGTTACAACACCACCTACGGCTGACAACGGGCACCCGTGTCAGTGATGAAACTATACGTAATCGATTGCCCGAAGAGCAGCATACGACAAGAGGACGAGTTGTTCGAATTCCTCTGAGCAGGGTTCAACGTGCAAACCGATTAATATTCTCCCGTCAGTAATTGAACTGGGGGATTAAAGGTGCTTTTTACAGACGAGTCGAAAGTAAAATTTTTTGGCCGATCGGATTTTGAATCTAGACTGTTAGCTAACAGTCCAATTCGATCGATGGAGCAATTGTGGGACCAATTGAAACGAAGAGTTAGTGAGAATGAGCAAGGGGTCTACAACTAACAGCAACTGATTTGCGCTTTAAAAGATGCTTGGGAGGAGATTCCAGATGAAAACGTGAGGAATTTAATCCAGAGTATGCATACGAGTGTATTGCTAAGAGAGGAGGTCATACTCGTTATTAAAAAGAAGAAACAAAAGTGATATGAACAGTAGTTTATTTTTCCGGTGATTTTTTTTGTTCATGTTTTTCATTCAAAATGGCCAATTTTATTATGAACATAAAAAAAAAACTATTCATGATCATTATTTGAAGCAATTGTTAGCCTATGTTATAATCAGTAACATTATTTTGTAGTTACATAAGCTAAACAAATTAATGTCTTTATTGTTTTCATGATACATCAAAAAAATCTTAGTGGCCCTTATTTTGTTTTGAGTAGTATGTATATTATCTCTATGCTATTTGAATATACTATTGAAATATTATTAAGGAATGAAGGTACATAAATGACAGCGTAAAGCTGATCTACGCAGGCCCAGTAGCTGACCCAGCGCTAACTTCTCACCTTCCATATTAGATTTTGTAGGTCATCGCTGAAATTCGCAGTCTATTGTTATGATTATTAATGACCCTGAGTAAATCAACGTTTACACTTTCGGATAAAAGAACGAAGTAAAAATGTACAAATATACGAATGAGAACGTTGTTTTTGTTATTGATCTGATCAATATTCATATTTTATTATTTTATAAATGTTATATTCCAAAACTAGCGATGTTTTGTACAAAAAAGAGGGGAGAGTGAAAAAACCACACAGAGGGTTCCGTACGAGCATTATCTTTTAATAACTCCGTCTGTCCGTCTCTCCGTCTTTACTTCTGTCAAGACTATTCTCTCGGAAACGCGTGAAAGTCTTGCGTCTGCAACGTAGCCATGAAAAAAATATACGCCTATCTATCTATCAATCACTGTTAGCGCAATCAAAAGATACAGCCGTTTGTATGTATAATCTAAACTACTAAGCTAAAGTTACATGATTCAAAACCAAAATATTTTATTCTAAATAGGATTTTTTAAATAAAGGGGGACAAACGATAAATCGGAGCTTTTTAACTACTACCGACGCCCATGAACATCAGCGTAATTATGACGATGTGTTGCCCACCTTTTTCACCCCCCCCCCCGCTCCCAAATGGGCCAACGGCTTCACACAAACCGCACGAATTGCGACACCGTAGGTGTCACTTTAAGGCGGTATCAAGTGAGCGAGACCTCCCCGGTCGTCCCGGCCCATTTCCTTTACATGGGGGGTTGTAGTATCATGCACCATGCATGGCACTACCTCCTCCTAAGCAGCATCACCTCTTCCCAAAAGTGCCCGATGGAGTGGTTTTATCATCAGCCTTTGACTTGCAGGTTACTGTTACGTTACGCCATATTAAAGAGGTAGGTATTTTTATTTATAAGATTCAAATTTGTGTAGTTTATATGTAAAGAAAACTTGTGTAACTCAGTTACTGTCCAACGAATAAATTTTATTAAGAGTTAGCAAATAAAATCTTACAATACCCACGTGATAAATTTATAATATTGGGTGATTTCAATGTGTCAAATGTTGTATGGTCTCCTAACAGTGGTGGCTTGTCCTTTTCGCCGAGTAATACACTCAGTCTGCATGGGTGTGAAGTATTAGATGAATTTACTACTTGTAACGTATTACAATATAACTGTCTTCACAACATTGTCGACGTCGTGTCGTGTTTTACGCTTAGTATTTTCGAATCACAACGTCTCTATCATAAACAGTGATTCTCCATTCGTAGAAAAAGAACTCCAACATAAATCGGTCGCGTCTGAGAACAATTTTGCAAGATTTCATGATTTATTCCATATAAAAAATTTACTTTTTCTACACACGAATAATAATACGCTTAAGCCACCTATAGCTGAAATAAATTCTGAGGAAGTCTCAAGTGATGAAGTTTTCCACCTACTTAAAACTATTATATATTGGTCTATTACGGAAGGTATAATGCCAAATGTTAGGAAGCATACATCACTCCAATTTATATGAAAGGACCCAAAAATAATTATGAAAATTAAAAACTACAGACCTCTCTCTAAACAATATCTTTTTCCAAAAAATCTTGAGCAAATTATATACCCTCAGCTTTCGGCAGTTAAACAAAGTTAAATCACTTTCAACATGGTTTTATTAGAGGTAAATCCACCACCTCTAACTTGCTGCTCTGCTATGAGTTTATTTCCCACCATTCGTCACATTCCTCCCGGGTAGATTTATACCAAGTGTTTCGGTGGAATAGATCACTCGATACTACGGAATAAAGGAAAATTCATTGTTGATAAACTAGAGGTTATCGTTGGGTTTCTTCACATGTTCATAATAGATGTCAGATTGTAGTTTTAAATGGCTACACTTCCTTTCCTATAACTATTCGTTCAGGATCGCCTCAGGGTTCTATATTCGGTCCTTTCTGCATTTCTGCCTGCACATGTAAAAAAATGCAACCAACTTTGAGTATACCATTGACAATACACCTTTACTTAGATTCAATTCTATGCGCGGCCTAGGCGTAATCTTTGATAATAATTTTGCATTTAATATACACGTTTCAACACACGTTTCACATTTTCAAAAAGGCCTCTAAGACTTTGGGCTTTATTCTAAGATTATTATCCGAATTCACTAACATTAAAACTTATAAAATATTTTATTTTGCGCTTGTTAGGAGTCACTTGGTGTATACTTCACAAGTATGGAATCCGCGTTACATTTATATTTCTAGGATTGGCAGCATTCTGGCACGTTTTTTGAGGCATTTACAGTTTAGAGCAAAGGCCCGTCTCATGAATTACAATGAGTATTACTTGGGTGTCTTACTTGTTTGTGTTATTGTAAATTAACCTACGCATGATTGTTATCAGCGCTGACCAACAATAGGTTAGCAGTTAAGACTTGGGCCTTGACAAAAAAAAACTAAAGCATTCTATTTAGTTCCGCATGTGACTAAGTTACACATATGAGAGCATGACTAAATAATTGATCTATTTTGATTGCAATATGTACATTTATGGTTAGTGAACTAATATGAAATATTGTGTAGGTGTCTTGACATTTGAGAACAGACTCATTTAGGAACAAGGGCTTAGGATGTGTTTTTTGTGATAAATAACAGTATTACATTAGTTGGGATGAAGTACGCTACGGAATTTTGATACCATATTGTTTACACGAGTAAACTATTTTACATCCCTGAATGAAACAATTTATAGAGGAATATAAAAACTTTAATAGATTGTATATCCTTCAGTAATTGTAGCAGGCATCTTAAACAATGACCATACCGACTGGGGGGATTTCCGTACGACTCAATGTGGTACAAGGCTCGCTAACATCGTCTTCATTCATTCATTATCAGCCCTTATAAGTCCACTGCTGGACATGGGCCTCTTGGGCCGGTCCGGGATGGATGTGAGTAACATAGTCTACTCAGAACAAATTGTGTGATTATCCCCATCCGGACCAAACCGTCACTGTTTCACAGAGCGCAACGGGCCCGTAAAGCATTCTCATGGGGCCCTGAGGGATACACGTTCGCAGAGTTGGAAGGGGGCCAATATGATAGGAATTCACAAGTCAGACAAGTCTTTTGGCGCCCCCTCCGAGCCGGAGTTCCCCAGAGCTCTTCTCCCCGAACCATTAAAACATATACACGACCGATATCCCGCACCATCTCGGGGTAGCTCTCGGCGTCGCAGTAACCCTCTACAGCACAGAAATACGCTGTGAAATATACATACAAGATATTATCTAAAATGTATTGAGAGTAAGTAGCAAGTATGCTGATTTCCTTAAAATGATCTCTGAGTACGTAACATGAAAGCTTTATTTTCTAATAAATGCTAAGAGTAAGATATCTCTTAGGAACAAGTTTACGCTCTACAAAGTCTGTATCCACACGATGCTGTCCTATTCTGGCGTAGTATTTACTCTCGCTAGAGACTCTCACAAAGAGACCTTGCAAAAAGTACAAAATCGCTTTCCGCGACTGGCCACCGGCTGTCCGTGGTACGTACGCTATATCGACCTACATAAGGACATGAATTGAACTTTATCACTTCAAAGACATCTCAACTAAGTATTATGATGCGGTTTGCATCGCACCGAATGTAACCCTAATCCTCTCGTTACAAAAGCAATCAACTACGATCCAAAGTGTGTGAATATCATCGGTCGTCGCCCCAGATATTCGTTCTGTCGGACGAAAACGACCACATCACGAATTCTGTCAAACACTTTCAGCAAACACGCTCTGAGGCACGACACCGCACGTCCCGTGCTCCTGGAGTCAGATGCGAAATACACGCTACAACCCAGACACTCGTCAAGTCAGACAACAGCACACACGTCCGACTACGAACAGTCCGAACGACACCCTTAGAGTAGGGACTAATTTCAATACGATTCGTGATTGGCGTGATTCGTGACGGGTAAAAGAAGTTTGAATACGAATGTATTCAAACTTCTTTTACCCGTCTGAGGGATTATTTCTCGTAGTTATAGAGAGCGAAACGAGGAAAGGAAGCCTTTCGACGACTACCGACGCCCACACAAGAACATCATTGTTTTCATGCAGTCCTCCTCCCTTTACATGGTTCATGGCCATGTTGCATTAAAGTTATATATTTCCAAGGCAAATACCAAATGGCAATTTTTTTATATTGAATTGAAAACTATGTCCGTCTGGTGTGTAGATCCTCCAATCAATTACTAATCGAGTACGTTTGCTCTCTTGGTAATAAAATACTTTTTGTTGCAATTGTAATTGTCACCATTTTATAGTGAACTAGCAGCACCCCACCTGTGCAACATACTTAAATTCTATATAAATTTCACCTCCATATTCCACACCCTTATGGGGTATATTTTCTAAAAATAGTGATTCCTTACATCATGAATAGAACCAAATTTAAAATTTTCTGTGTATAGTAGTTTCGGCTATGCGTTATTTGTCAGTCTGTCGTTCAGTCACTCAGTTACGGAAGAGTTGTACAGGTTGTGTTTCTTTTAATTTCAAATAACATTTACTACTTTTACATTGCGCTGGTTTAACACACAAATATAAAACAATTAAAAATATAAAAACTTATTTGAAGTGGTGCATATACACTGCTCCATTGGCTGTAGTACAGTCCTTTGAGCCAAGCAACGTTGATGCTAGTTATCAATAGAAGTACGCACTCTTCAATGGGGAAATTCGTCACTCAACTCAAAATTGTCATGGCATTTAGAGCAAGCTGTACTGTCTAAAAGTGACCATAAGTTATAATCCAGTGGATTAAGATCGGGAGAAAACGACGACCAGTCTTCAGCTCAGATGAAGCTCGCGCGCGACGTTCGCTTCCATCCACGACTGCGTGGATTGGAGCCTTATGATCCCGCGGTCTTGCTGGAAGGACCATACTTGATTATTCAACATAGTGTTATCAAGCGGCTTAACTACCTTCTCAAGAATGGTATGCTAATTCACTTGTGCCGATGTTTTGATGATACCTTTTTCATATAAATAGGGCTCAGCCACCCCTTTATAGTCAAAACCCCACCAAACCATCACTGAAGTCGGATAATACCCCATCGATTGAATGGAAAGCTTCCTTAGAGCTTTGAGCATAAATACGGTAACTTTGTTTGTTGAAATGATGAGATGATGATTGTAAGGAAAATCTCATCCGTAAACCAATTTTTTATTACCTCCCTTTGCGTACCGCTTCAGTAGTTGTTTCTGTTTAGCCGGCCCATTCATATATTGATGTTTTAAGCTTACTGCTCATTACAATAAAACTGTGGGAACACGAGTGGACCACCCGTGAACATCGTTGCTGTAAAGCTTCTGAAACGTCGGGCTAGTTAAAGAATTAAATGAACCGTGATACAATCCGTAAAAGTGCTTTTATTGTAATCAGCCTATTGATCCTTAATTTAGTTAAGAGACGAGCGGTGAATCTCTTATAGGCTGCTAGGCCTAAGTCATCTCTTAAAATTAGCGACATGGTTCTAGGTGCTAAATTTATCTATTCGGGATTGCTTTCGGAGAGGATCTCTCCGTATTCTTTTCCTTATTGATTTGACCACCTTTTTCGTACGGGCAGACATTTCTCTGTCACAAGCAGAAGAAGTCTCATTGTACCATACACAGACGTTTTTGTAATAATATATGTAAATATATATATATATATATATATATATATATATATATAAAGTATGCAGTTATATCATGCTATCGGTGTAATAGCAGTAAGACACTTTTGACATACAATAGTTGACAGCTGATGCCTGTTTTGGCGTCTACCGTCACCACAATGAGTCGCTAACATGACCTGTCATACTCATCCCTGAATTTCCTATGTTCACAATGTCACATTGACGTAAGAGTGGTACCATAGCCGCAATGAGATACTTACACCTGTCATACTTCCCTTGATTTACCCATGCTCACAATATCCGTTCCACAGCCACAATAAGGCGCTAACATATGTCACACTCTCTTAACTTACCCATAATCATAATGTCACATTGTCGTAATAGGGGGACCGTAGCCGCAATGAGAAGCTACTATATGTCAATATGTCATACTCTTACTTTAATTGACCCATGCTCACAATGTCATATCGACATAAGAATGGTATCATAGCCAGAATGAGATAATAACACTTGTCATAATCTTCCCACAATTAACCCATGCCCACAATGTCGCATTGGCGTTGCATAGTTTCAGTATTGAACAGTGTCAGCCTAATTCATAAATAAGTTTATTAACAACTATGCGTAGCAAATGACCAGGTGACAATTACATACATTAAAATACAATGAATATTGATAAATTGTCATTATAATCCGTTATCACACTGCGATTGCAATGAAAAGATATGAAACTAGTTTGGGCGCGATGTCAGGCGCCGGCGCTCTGTATCATATATCGCTTTCATTTCAATCTATTTAGGTAAACCGGCGCGACGCGACGGTCCGCTCGCCAGGAATGCGACGCTTTGGCAACAGGCTATCATTATCATCAGTCGTCTAATCCACTGAGTCAGTCGTTCATATCTGCCACTTGTTTTACAAATTGCATCTATTTGGTGACTACCGACGCCTAACATCAACAGCAAATAATAGTAATAGTATAACAATATATGTGGACTTATCACACCACGTTGGCGTAGCGCTGTGCTAAGTACCGTAAGGACTTGTGTTACAGGTACTAAGTCAACGGAATATATTTAATATTTTTATATATTTAAGATTTTTATTATAGAAATACATGTAATACGTATATAAGCACCCATGTCCTAGGCGAGACCTCTGGCGTAACACGCGGACTAACCGCTACGTTACCAACAGAGCCGGCCGGTCGTCAAATATGTGTTGACCTTCTTCATCCCATCAAGAGGCCACCGACTAATCACAACTGCTCGATACGTGACAGCATAATCATCACTCTTAGGGATGTATCTTGTGAGCGAAAGGTACCTCCTACGCTGGACAAACTCCGATGAAATTCAGCATAGTACCACCTCTTAATTTTTTAATTTCACGAGGAGGCAAGAAAGCACCTCTAGTTTTGGAGATTGATTTACGATGACGACACGCATCAATGGAAACACCAGGTGAAGTTATACTTACGAATAATATACACCTATTATGTAAAAGTCTCAAAATCTGTCTGTTCGTATCTGAAAATTTCTCGAAGTCTGTTGAACGGATTTTCACGCTTTCACACATGGATCGAGCGATTAATGTGGAAGGTTTCTCGTAATTCGTCCATCGTTATTCGCTAGCAGCGCAGGGGTGGATCGCGAGCGACAGTATAAGTATAGATACCGTGGAATATAGTCATATCGCGTTACCCAGTGTTCAATTTAGACATTAAATGGGTGGAACCGAATGAAGATGACAGACGTGTCAGCTGGTAGCAAGATTACGAAATTGTTACTACACAAAAAGTGCACGCCTCATCTGCTAGTTGGCACGATAATGTAGAGACACAGTCCTACCATCCATCGTTTTACCACATTTAAGACGACGATTCGTTGTCCTCTTTCCTCCTCCCTGCCAAGGGTCACCGTTTACTCACAAACAGCACGGGATGTGACACCGAAGATGTCACTTTACACCAGTATCGTGAGAGCGAGAGACACCTTCCCAGTTGTGCAGGTCCAATTTCGCTACAATGCAGCATAGCAATACCTCTTACAAAAGTCCTCTTCTTTGGTAAGGAAGAGGGGCGGGGTGCTTGTACAATACAGCAATGGTAAAAATATAACCCCTTACAATGTACCTCCACTACTTCTATTATACATCGATGCGTATATGATAGACAATAATTTAAGATTATACCCTGACTAATACATAAACCATTGGTCGATGCGATGCGTATAAATTATGGAGTGCAGTCGGTGATATTGTGTTTCACGTCGGACGGTTTAGACACGGCCAGGCCGGGGATATCTGTGTGAAAAGGGCGAAATATTGCACAAATTTCAAACTGGACAGGACAGCATTCGATTCGTCGTGGTGTCGGGTTTCATTGCGCTATATCGCGACCAATTCACGACTGATACACGCCTCATGAGGTCTTACCAACATGACGTATTGTAAAGTATTTTATTGATTGTTGCGAAACTAGTTCTATACTGACGGCATTCAATCAGACATTATTACTTGGCTAGGAAACACACCGGTTTCGTATTCAACTCTAAAGCCTAGATGACTTTATTTCACTTTGGTAGCAGTATTGTTATACCCATAGAGACCTTAATTTTCATTCAGGTCCTCTTTACAGAAGGGAGGCATTACAATGAATCTTCAATAGTAATACCGAACTATAATAATACCGAAATAATTCTAAGGTAATTAGAAGATTGATTCTTTCTTCGGTTTGTGAATTGTCACACGACGCACACAAATATATTCACTCATGGGGTGGGCCGGGGGCACCGCGCGCCATATATCACGATCCATACATACCCTCCTTGTCTCATCCACATTCATAATTCTCTTTATACTTCTCGTCGGTTGGGAATAATGGGAAAAGGCGAGTGCAACGGAAAGGATTTGTTTTTCGCGCATATCTCTAGAAACGCTGACCACATTTACATAATTGAAGTAACGTCAGATTATTCTTATCAGCCCAAGTATTCCTAGATATGGGACGCTACGAAAAATCAAACATGGTGACTGTGCGACATTTTACTAAATGATTTTTTTTATTCGAATACTACAATATGGGTATCAAATTAAAAGGTTCAGCACAAGGATTTCAGAAAAGTACATCATGAATATTATTACTGTAAAACTAACAATAAAAAACAGTGAAAGAAAAAAAAAACGAGTGTTAATTGAAAAGACTCTAGAAGAGATTGCTAACCTCGATTTTTTTTCTTTTCAGTTAGCAGTCGAATAAAAAAAGAATTATATAAAATTTACAGTATAAGTACCTTAGCACATCCTTTACTCGGCTTTGCGTGAGAAGTAATCATATCGCCAGATCCAGAATGAAATGACTTTAAAATGTCCATTGGTTTCAAAGCCACACCATTCTGCATTGCAGCGAAATTGGGTTTCCACGAACTCGTAGACGTACCTTTCGTTCACACGATACGGGCGTAAAGTGACATCTTCGGTGTCGTGTTTCGTGCATTTTGTGAGTAGCCGGTGGCCCATTGGGGAGGTGAGTTTAAGCCAACACATCGGCGTAGTAATTATGCTGATGTTCATGGGTGTCGGTAGTCTTAGAAAGGCTTCGACTGCTCGTTTGTCCCCCTATACTACAAAAAAAATACAAATTTCAGTCTGCTAAACCTGTTGCACATCTTTTTTATTAGATAGGAGTTTAGAATGTATGAATTTTAACTTATTGCATTCGCGGAGTCTTGGTCGTTATGCTTCTTGGAAGCCTTCGATCATCTAGCTACGTTTTATATTTATTCTCTGTGTCGTTTCTTATCAGTCTTTTATCCATGGAACGTTTATTTATTTGTCTTTTATCTTATTCGTATCAGATGAGTTTAGAAAGGGAACGTAATTTGTGACGTAAATTCTCTGTAGGAGTATCATAAATGATATAACTTATAGATTTGCCCCAGTTTCGTCCGTGAATAACAGGGTAATTAAATATACCAACACGTTCCTTGCTTGTCCATGGGGGAAAACCGCTTGAAACTCATTCAGTAGATTTTCGAAAAAATCGATTACATATAGACAGACAGCCTATGGGGACCTGGTTTTATAATAAGTATAAATTAGAAGCTCATTCATTCAATGCAATAATAGTTGACTTTTGAATCTGCTCACATTCATATGGTTTTTTTTCAGGGCCACTAAAATGTTTGAAGGATTAATATACGACTTGCCATAACAATACTGCCCACACAAATAACTCTAAACTTAGCTGTTAAACTAGTTATACCGATAAAAGTTTTGTAAATTTTCGAAATTTTTGGGGTTTCGTACCTCAAAAGGTATAACGGTGAACATTTCTCTACAACAAAACTATACGTTGAAATATTCTGTACACACAAATCATGAAGACGGGAACGAGTAAATATAGTTCTGATAAAGGAAATCTTCATTACAAACATGTATTTGTAGTTGATTTCATATAAAATGAATGCGTAAGACCCCAAATTCAAAGTTGTCACGCTCAGACACCTTCTTGGCAAGGCGACAACTCGATCTTTACTCACAAATCACAATGGCAGATGTTTTCGCGTAAAAATTGCTGTGCTGGCATTCAGGAAACTGAGGGTGCAAGTGCGGGAAGAAGGCGAAGGTCTGGCCACATACAGAGTCCTGTTCCCACCTGCAGCAAGGGCCCCGCAATATGAGCTCGTTTCATTTGACCACATACAATATACAACGTAGAGCGACTCAAATCGTTGAAGACCGAGTTATTTCTGGACAGCTCGATTCCTTGGTCCTACGAAGAGTTGTCGGTTCAGTGTGACTTTTACCGAATTTTCTATTCCGAGAATCAACATCAGCAACAGACCTCCATCTTCGGACATCACGACAGAAACCTCAGTTCTACGCCCGTCACCTTGATGTCCGTAAATTCACAACAGTGCAGTTTAAACGTCACTTTTTACACCGTGTCCAACTGTACTGTGGAACCAGCTGCCTCCCTCGGTATTTCTGATCCGATACGATTTAGGGGTCTTCAAAGAAAGAGCATGCCTATTCCTTAAATGTCGGCAACACGTCAGTCTGTAACACGCTTAGTCTTACAAATATCTACGGGTGGAGGTACTACCTGCCCGTTTGCCCCTATCTCATAAAAAAATGTTGAAGGAATGTTGCACATATAATTTTTCTCCTACTTACGGTCAAAGTTCGTATGTCCTAGGTAGGGCTGACCGGGGAATATGAAACGATTCTTCTCTCGCTGGATAGTCTTGAAAGTGCAAACTTCGACGTAGGAAAGCAAAATGAAACAATGCACAGTGTACACTCGGCTTAGTACCGCACTGGCACTCACAAAAAACAGGTTCAGCTCGTAATTTATATCAATTTCAATTAAACTATTTCATATCATTGATCCGTTTAGTATTCAACGGACGCACTTATCAATGGTCTCGTTTTATTGTTGCTAGATAAATTAATTATTGCAGTTATTGCGTGCATATTGTCTCCGATTTAGAATTTTCCGCCTTCAGTGAATGCCTATTTGTTATCAATGCTTTCTATATTGGGAAAGGAGACAGTTCAGAACGAGATTTCGGGATTCGTTCTGGTTTGGTCCTGACTTCAAACGATTCTGGACAAAGGACATTAAATTTTTATTCATAAAATTTTAAAATTTTCTTTCGTATTTAACGTTAAACTAAAAAAAAACTTCAGAGCCTACTCCTGTTCACCCGAAATCAGGTCAATCAATCATCAGCCAGTGTTCAGTGCCACCATGGGAAGACGGAGGCGGCGAAAAATTGAAAATTTCTATCACCGGTGCTATCTACTCCTCATCATCATTATCAGCCCATGTCTGTTCAATGCTGGACAAAGGTTCAATGAACGTCAAGACGACCGATCTCTTGCTACTTGCATCCATTCCGGAATGGCCACTGCACGGAGATCATCTTTTCACCCGGCGAACGGTCGAGCAACACTTCACTACCCACTCCCTTTATTAAAACTGTACCAAAATCGTAATTTCATACATCCAGTTTAAGGACTCCTCATAATTGGGAGAGTAAGAACGGCAGCAATAGGAATACTACTTAGTTAAGAAAGAATTTACCACATCTCCACTACTATCAAACGCCGTCAGCAAACACGCTCACAAACACGTCACCGCAGGGACACGCAGACGTCCACGGGGACAGATGCGAAACATGTGCTACAACCCACACACTCGTCGAGTCAGACAGCAGTACACACGTTCAACTACGAACAGTCCGAACGACACCTGCAGAGTAAAGACTAATTCCAATACGACCGCGATTTGCCTAGCTCAAATAATACCTCCGCACATGTGAGGTATTCCGAAAGTACCGCGCACGAGTTCTTTCACCCATCTGACGGCGAAGGGGAGTACAATGTCTTCGCTTCCACAGCACGAGTCCAAGTCCATAATAAAAAAAAACTTTATGTAATCAGCTACCTTCTTCGGTTTTTCCGGACCGACACGACTTAGGGATCTTCAAAGCAAGAGCTTACTTATTATTTCATTCATCATGTAGTACTTAAAAGGCCGGCAACGCATCCGTGAGACCGCTGGTATTATGAATGTCTGTGGGCGTTGGTGATCACTTACCATCACGCGGCCCAACTTCTAGTTTGCAGTAAAAAAATATTTGAAATTATCTTCCGATAATAGATCGTGGTCCCCCACGATATCTATAAAACCGTAGGTTCGCTTTCAAATCTACGTTCAAATATCATTAATGTTCGATTTCATCAGCTCAATACGTTGTATGCCAATGTTAACTTACTTTCTAAATATCACAATAAAGTCATAATGGTTATTACCTTAAGATTCGAATAATAGGCAATCATATTTACAAGACCGAAGTACAAGCAATCGAAATTTATAAATATACTTATTAATACTTGAATGAACGTCTCAGAGCCATAATAACATAATTAATCGTTAAAGAGAAACAATGACGAAACAGCCTTCAAACTGTATTTACGTGCGCTGTTACAATGAGGAAAAGCATTTTGTATTCAAACATAATACCTTTCATAACGTACAATATTGGCTCACCATTTCGTTCTCACCATAAGATAAACAGGGTAAAAATCACCCACTCGCACTGGATCCCATAAATAGCTTTGTCAATCTGCTAACTTAATGGCATAATTTATCCGTCACAGGACAACATAACGAGCAAAGTCGATAATAAACCAGAAAAGCCATGAGGTGATAATAACTGTCCGTAAATAATGATTCCTGATTGCCGGTCCACTCGGGTCGCGGTCCCCGCTAAACATAATGCCTTTAGTTTGTAGCCTGAGAGTAGATAGCATTATCTAACCCTTCCTATGTTTTGTTAGATTTGACCTGGCATGTTCATGTCTTTTATTCAGTAGAATGCAAAGTCTAATTAACGCCAGTACTCGACGCGGTCGGATGTTGCGATTAGAGCGACTCGCCCGCTACGGAGAAACAATCACATCTTCAACAAGCAATACTAGAGATTAGCTTCTTCCCATGCTATTGATTACACGAGACACACGGCCAGCAAAAGCTCTATTAAATTTATTGTAATTTTTCGGCCATGTCGCTATCTGGTTGATTTAAATTGTATTTCTTCTATGATGCTGAGTGTTATGGATTATGGTATTCTTCGAGGTTTACGATGGTTTTTTTACTGTGTTGCTTACAGTGCTAAATCCAGCAGCCTTTTCGGTTCGTTAATTTAGTTCGTCCAAAAGTGCAAGACAATTTGTGGGTTTATTTTGACCGCATGTCGCACTGAAATTAATAAAATAATAGTGACGGAAAAGAAATTTCAACGTAGAAAATAATCAGAAGGTTTTAAATAATTTAAAATGTATTAGTGTTCTATTTCCACTGTTAACGTAACAAATAATAATCACCTCTGTGGTGTAACGGTGCGGGTGTCGCTTGTTAAGACCGTTAACTGCGTGGGGTCCTAGGTTCGATCCCCAGATCGGACAACTATTATTAAATGTTTTCTGATTATTCTGTGCATGCATTACATTGTCCGGGATTGGAATGTGCCCGAAATGACCATAGGCTCGCCAGCTATGACATCATGTGCCTCAGTACCTTGGCTAATCGTGGGTGTGTCAGCATATAGAATAGAGTAGAATAGAAAAACTTTATTCATGCGATTAAATTACACTGATAATATACATCTTTTATATATAAACTTAACCTAAATAACACTAACAAAACATACACATACTGACAAACACTTGAAGTTAAAAGAAATTAAAGAATAACTTGATTAGCTATTAAGGAGATATAATAAAGATTAAGGTGCGACGAGAACATGGATTCACAGACGCAAAACGCACAACAGTGTAACACAAGTCCTGAAAAGGAAGCCCCTCAGTTGGATGACTAAGGCTATCTTATGAGGTAGGTTGCCTGTAGTCCTGATGTTAGTGGCCCCAGAGTGTGACGTCACGGTGTATGTACAGTTACTCTAATATAATGTAAAATGATCTGGTCTATTGTGTGAAATATATGAACATTGTACACGACTGATGAATGAAGAAAGGTGAGAGTTAATAGGAATTTAAATAAGTGACTACTTAAAATATGTAAAAAAAAAATTACTTATGCGGCTACGTGTTCTACAAATCTAAAATAAACAATTTGAATAATACATGCCTTAGTAATGATGTTAAAGCGCAGTGCGTTTGAAAAGATATAACTGATTATACAATTATATAAATGTTGCTCCAGCAATTAATTTTTATATTTTAACTTAAAGCTGTTTATTGACTTTAATGTCCATTAGGGCGGCGGTAGGTCATTCCAACATTTAGTGGTGGCATGTCTGAAACTACCCCGAAAAGCTGCAGTACGGTGTAATTGAGTAAAGAGTAGGTAGGAACTACAAGTTACCTACTACCCTGATCACAAGACTCAGTTGTTTATCTTTTGCCCATTGCAATTTACGGAACAGGAACAGGTATGGTGGAGACTTGACAATACCGAACAAAAGTGTGGCGAGTTGAAGGTGCCTGCGACGCTCTATCTTCAGCAGCCGTGCGCTGTTAATGAAGGGGGATAATGCGCGCGAGGGGTAGGATGTTGAAACAATAACGAACACACGCATTTTGTACTCGTTGCACAAAATTTTTTGATCGCGCTAGTTAGCGGGGCCCTATAACTGCATCCACGTAACTTAATTTAGAGAGAACGAGACTGGACTTGCGAGTTGTGGATGTACTGGCACACCTGTGCCTATCTCTTCGAAAATAATAGGTGTGAAGGTATTTGAAGGTACATAACAAATAGCAATGGCTAGTTTTGGCGGGGTCACCACGGTTCCCTAAGATAAAAAGTATATTTATTCAAGTTCCATTGTTATCATATAAATTTACTAACTATGTACAAGTGCGCTAAGACGGAACATACTGGCCACCTCGTACTAGAGAAAAAAATCACCTATGCGGGGTCACATTGACATAATTTAATACGATAAATATGATAGGGGCATTTACTTATATTCTATATTATATTAGCAAATCTCTAAGTTACATCCTAGGGACCAGTGGCAAAACACTAATTAACTCCACGCAGTGGTTGCAAGTCTCATGTGGGTTCTTGGCGTCACTCTGGACTCATAGTGCTTCCGAGGAACGGTTGTAACTCTAAAACTTTCCAAAAATTAGGATTATTAACAGCAATCGAAACAATTTCAAATAGTACTAATTGTGTCCCACTTGATACTGTCCATCACTGTAGATCACGAGATCCACGACTCCGGTCTTAAGTGGGCTTGAGACTGGAGTCATGGACCTCGTGATCTGTCGCTGCGAATTTGAATAAAGTTTAAGATTATTTTTGATTTGATACATAATAAAGGACGCACATTGTACAGTCAGCAAAGAAACCAGAAATAAACATATTCCAGCAGCATTATAAACCATTTTAAGAAAGACCGAACAAGTGTAAATAGGATTTCGCTGTTTGTTTACGACATGTCCAAACGAGTGTGGCTACTTTGGTGGCAAGACCGAGTCTCACGAGGCCAGCGCTCGATATGTTCACAGATAAATACCATTTATTCGTGGTGCAATAAATTCAAATTACCGGATCAACAATACTGTGGATAGCATCTGCGGCGATACTTACTGGGCAGAGACTTGGTAACGCGCTTTACCGCTCGTCTGTACAGCTTTAGAGATTATGTATAATTATTTTTGCATATTTTTAAAACAAACGGGCACATTGACATTCGCCTATACAGATGCTTTACCTTCCTCACCCCATCCGACGTGCCTCTCCGGTCGAATCGAGG